>JABWPP010000050.1:97155969-97747720 GCA_016920855.1 Puya raimondii
TTCAAATGATTAAAATCATTCTTTAACAGCTTAAGCTTTTAGAGAATAACAGCTGTTTCATATGGCATATATCAATTGATCTCCTAGCTAGTCTTATTCAATTTGCTCCTGTTTATTGCAAAATCCTCTCACACAGGAGGTGTGTTGAGTAGTTATAATCAAAACCACAGCTCTCTTGGAGTTTATGCCTTTCAATTAATACAAGATGATGGTAGTATTTTTGTACTTATTCCTTGTGACAAGTTCATGGTAGTTATGGACAATAATTTAGCTATCCCATGCATATACATTATCTTAAAACCTTTATTTATAGGAATCACTTACCTACCATCAGTACTACATTCTTTCTTTGATTATTCTATCATATGTTGTTATTCCCCATGCCACAACAAACCATACAAATATTTAAGCTTTTCCTGAACTGTTAACAACAGTTTAATTAGGACAATCATCAATTAAGTATGGATTAAGCTACTTGGTGCTTTGATTAATTGTCACTCCTAATAACTTTTAATATACCAATCATTATTATTTAAATCATGTTGATGAGCTGTGAGCATGCAGTTTGATAAAGAGGGATTATGCCTCTCTCATGCATCTTTAATTCCTTCTTTCTTAATATATATATTCATGTCATGCTAACCTTCATATTCAAAGGTCAACTCTCTTCTCTCTTCCATTAGGTTCTTTTCATATATAGTTTCTTAGGCAACAGTTATGGATTAAATATGCTTTGTTTGTGATTCCTTTTTTTTATGAACTATGTAGGTTAATGATCTAATTTAATAATCAACGCATACGCATGAAATTAATCAATAATCTAAGCCTAGCTTTGATCTTACTTGAAAGTTTTTCTCTTCTTTTTATTTGTGTTTTACCACCTACATGCTAGTAATTGTTGCATGCATGTGATGAGAACTACTGCATGCTTAGTTTCAGATCATCATTATCATGGTTGTTGCTTGTTAATTCTATACATTTAATACTTAATTGATATTTATCTTTGCAATTAATCACTGATAAATGAGAGCATCTTCTTTTTATAAATAGAGTGATAGTGTTCATGGTCTATAATTATATATGAAACATGGAATTACTAGACAAGCTTATGCTCTATACCAATGTAATTAACATATATATTCCACCTTGATTAAGACCTAGGTGACAATTAATCTAAAGATAACAAAATTGATTAGCCAATCTTTGCGGAAATATCGGTTCATGTGGACCCTTTGGTGCACCGGCACGTGGCGATTCGATTCGTCGTCATGCTTTCGCCGGGCTCACCTCAGCCTTTTAGCACTCTTGAAAGCAAAGTTAGGCCCTACATGAACCCTAGGAACTCAATTCAACCTAGGTTTGTGGTTAGAGGACCCATCAACAAACCTAAGTGGTGCACTTTGTGGGAATATTTATGGCCCCATCATCCACAGCACATTAACCACATTACTTGTATGCATGTATGCATGTCTAGAGAGAGAGAGAGAGAGAGAGAGAGAGAGAGAGAGAGAGTTATTAGGGTTTAGAAAAGAAGGCATTTGCATGGTGTGGGGGCTATACATACATAATGGGAATCATTCCAAAGTTGGTGAAGATGAGAACATCATAAACATATATATGTAGATAAAAGGCAAAAGCAAAGCAAAGGACCACCCCATTTGCTGATGCATGTATATACAACTAATAAAGGAATTGCATGGGTGGTTTTTCAGTGAGCATCAAAATGCCTTTCAAAGAGTCCTAAAAACAAGGAGATATGAGGGTGAGTGACCACCAACAGATTTTTTTTTTTTTTTTTTTTTGCTTAGATTTAGTGAACATTGCTAGGTTTATAACCACAAAAAGGATTATAATTAATCTTACACTAGTCTTATCGACTTTTTTCTCTTCTATTTTTTAATGCTAAAACAACCAAAAAGAGGTTTACTAAGGCCCAACTTTTTTTCATTGATTTTATTATCTTTTTTTCATTAGAAAAAAAAAATTTCTAAAATGCAAAAAGAGGTTGTTTAAATACTAGAGAGAAGTGTTTAATCCTTAGATGGATGGTTGTAATTCTCCATAATCTTGTGTTTTGTTGTGGACTTAACATCTCTCTCTCTCTCTCTCTCTCTCTCTCTCTCTCTCTTAGGTGGGCCAATAATAGCGTGTCTTATGAGGAAGGGCATAGGGAGAGAATTAATAATATTGACTTGTTTTGGCCTCTACGATAATTAAGAGAGAGAGAGAGAGAGATAGAGAGAGAGAGAGAGAGAGAGAGAGAGAGAGAGAGAGAGAGAGAGAGAGAGAGAGAGAGAGAGAGAGAGAGAGAGAGAGAGAGAGAGAGAGAGAGAGAGAGAGAGAGAGAGAGAGAGAGAGAGAGAGAGAGAGAGAGAGAGGTACGTGTAGAAAAGGGACAACGTGAGAGAGACGTGCATGCGACGTTGTTGTCATGTGTAGTGATGTTAGATATATATGAGCGTAAAATAAGTTCTTAAAAAAAAAAAAAAAAAACAAAAAAAGAAAAGGAAAGGAAAGGAAAGTATGGGGGTGTTCTTAAAATAATGCCACCGACTCCTCGGCGTGCTCGATCCCTCAATGCGCCATGCACCTTTTTATTCTCTCTCTCTCCTCTCTCTCTCTCCTTTCTCTCTCTAGTTGCTAAGATGTACACTTCATTGATTTGTAGCACAATTGACTACGTAGATTAACAAATTAAAGTGTGTAATTAAAAAATGGAAAAAAAAAGACATGGTTAGTTAATTTTGCGCAAAAACATAGAGGTATCGTTCGGTTCGAAAATATGTAAGTCGTTCTTATTTATTCCTAGTACAGATATAATTTTTCTGTGTATAATTTTGTATTTGGTTGAGAATTTTTCTATTTTCAGGAGTAGGAAAAATAGCGCTTGGATTGTTAGACTGTAACTAAAAATTTAAAAATATTTATCAAGTTAATTAATGCAATTAAAATATCAATTAAATAATAATTTGATAAGTTAATTAATTACTTAGCTGTAAATTTAAAGTTAAATGAATTATATTAATTATAAAAAATAAAAATTTAATAAGCTAGTTAATTAACTATAAAAATAACATGATATATTAATTAACTAATTACTTTAACTATTTAAGCAACAGATATTAATGAGTTAGTATGTTAATTAGATTAAAAGAAAATTAAACTTGTTCCCACTAGAGAACAAGACGAGAAATTATTTTTTTTATTTTTTATGTTGTTTCAAAATAGAGGGTTTTTTTTTGGATAGGCAAAGTTTGGGTAGTTGATGGGTAGTTTTTTGTTTTAGTTTGGCCATATAATTAATTAATAGTTGCTCATTTTTCTCTCTTCGTAGTGTTTGGTACCTTTTTTTTTCACAATTTGATGTAACATGTACTATAGCATATGTGGGAAAATACCTTTTTCAATGAGTGGTTAAGTACATTATTGTTCCCCCCATCATTACGTAATTTTTTTAATTCTAATTTTCAATCCTTTTAATTTTAAACTAAGTATATATCTAATATTTACTAGTAATTCCAATCAAATTCTTATCTAATTGAAATCTCTGCTCTAACATTAAATTCGATCACAATTTTCGTTCAATTTATCGGCTTTTAACAGTAAAAGTTTAATTAGAATAGGTAAGAAGCACTAGGATTTGATTGTGGAAATGAAAAACTAAAACAAAAATTGGGTAAATGTATTGGGACCAATTAATGCTGCAATTAATCCTTAATATACAAGTTTGGGTAGTTGGGGTGTATATATTTTGTATTATAAAAAATTATCACCATATATACTCTCTCAAATTATTGGTTGGAATATCTCATCACTTTAGGTGGCCATCCCAATAATTTATGCCTTTTGATTGTTTGTTTTAGTCCCCACTTTGAAACAAGCGCTTGGTGCTATTAGGTTTTCGGCCATTGGATGAAGGGATGTGCGGTTAGGATGATAGTGGTCCCCTAGGGTTTAGTCGTTGGTTGGTTGAATAGTATGATCTAACGAGTGAAAATGGTCAAAGAGGTAGCTCTAACGGCAGAAAACTCGATAGCACCAAGTGTTTGGTACTATCGATAGTATAGTAGCCGGACTATCTATATATATATATATTATGCAAAAAAAATTTCATTTAATCTTTTTGTTTACTATAATAGAAGGAGAAGCTAATTATCTATTTATGATTGATCTTATATAAGTGTAGGTATTAATTAGAAGGTTATTTCTGATTTTCATCAAATTCGAAACTCTTGAGAATTTTTACTTTTCAAATGACTAGTTTGTTTCGGTTTTACGATGCATATGAATGAGAATATCACATAATTTATAAGAATAGAATTTTTATTTTTAAAAAGGCCTTTTTAAAAATGAATAAATTCTTTTGAGTAGTGTTTGTTTTCAGTGGCATGTGATTGGTTGGTGATGCATCTAATTGGTGAAAACAATATAATGAAAAGTACATGAGAGAATAAATGATATATTGTATGGATAGGAATCATTCTACTTACTAAGTAGTGTGGCTAGCTAACAAAATGCCTTAAGAATGTTCTTAAGTTAAATTAATTGATTAATTGATGCAATTAAGAGATGACAACTAATTAAGAGAACAATCATTGGGAGCACAAAGAATTAAGGAGTTTAATTAATTAATTAGTTTCATAAATGCATGGTATATCATTAACTCATATAATACCTTGTTAGTGTGAGACACGTTTTGCGTTCTCATGCATGGTGCCTTTAAGATTCGCATCTGTGGTGCAAATATGGGACAAGTGCACATGGGTGGTGGATACACATGCAAGTACAATTACTAGTTGCTTAATTTGTTGGGGAATGATGCATTTGTTAGGTGGAGTGATTAATCAAAGTTTCAATGCTATATATATAATATATATTTTTGAAAACTAAGTAGGCCTTAGATGATTGGGCTTCTTAGATTTTGTTAATCATCGATTTTCGTGGGTTAAATATGATACAAACTAGAATTAATAGAATCGGCAGAGACACTCGCTCTCGTTATTCCTTTTGAGTCTTTCAGATTAAAGCGGTCTAATTAGTTTGGTCAGTTTGCGAACTATGTCTAACTATGTTTATAACATGACTTAAACACTTAGAAAAGTAATTTACATAATAATCGTGTCATTTTTTTGATTTGATTGAATTGTAACATGTTTATATATGATTTTATGTATCTGGGATAGTGAAACCTAGGTGTCATTGATGTTTGAGTATGAAACTTGTGATCCATATTTGGGCCACAGCTCAAGTATCACTTTTGTAATGAATTAAAGGTGGGGAATCCTTTTCCATAATAAGAGAAAGATTAGACATGCATGTCACACATTGGTTGCATTTGTCTTTATCTTGAATTGTACTTGTGATGATTAAGAAGTTTGTGCAATCATTATCTTATGAGGGGCCTATTAATTCATTAATAATTGCAAATTTTGGAACCCAAGCCATGTAATTTTGCATAGTGGACCACTTGTAAAACTTTGATCTATTAATGATTATGTATTGATCATGAAGATGTCTATTGAAATATGCACAAAGGGAATTGCTTTGGGTTGCCCACAAAGGGTACCCTATAAAAAAGACAAAAATTTTGCGAGAATTAATGCCTTTTGAGATGAGTTTTTTTTTCCCTTTTTTCTATCATTAGATTTCACTCTGCGGTACCTTAAGATTCACGCAGAGTAAAATTGAATGATAGAGAAGAGTGAGTCAGAAAAGACGCTTCTGACAGAAAGATTACTCGTTTTTTATGCGCTTTTGATATGTTAACAAATGATCAGCATAACACTTTAAACCGTGTACATGAAATAATGAAAATCCTCTATACTATTGCGGTGAAAACCCTAAAGCAATGTTAACTTTGAAAATTATAGTTTATAACTTGTTACACTTAGAGTGTAAAAATCTTGTGATTGAACTTGTGCTCTTGCATATAAGTTTTAACCTATAGCATGATGGCTTAGTAACAATCTCTCTCAATGTTGATTTTGTGTAACCATATATATGTAGGCATATATATATATATATATACATAGAAATGTTTCTATGGAGTGCTTGAGTTATCTGTTTCTTTGTGTGACAGTAAATTCAAACACAATAATACTCAGTTGAATCATTTTTTTCCTTTCTATGAGAGTACGCGACGCTGCGACACTGCGAGTACGTACTTACGAATGCGAAAATGCAGGTAGAGATTACATGTCGAGGGCAACAGCTTTTTCCGTCCCAGACGCTGCAGCACGTACGCGACAACGTATGGTGTTCGAGAGATGCGGTGTCACTGCCCCTACCTGACCGGTCGACGACCCCCGATCATGTGATGATGATCTTGCAATACGGTAGAAGCGCATAGATGTCGACCGTCGATCGTCGATCGTCGATCGGTCGCGCGACTAAATTCTTTTCTTTTTTTCTTTCGATATATCCTTCTTTTTCTCTTTGATCATGTTTTGTGCTCTCTTGTGATCTAATTCATTGAGGAAACAAATTAAACAGCTTGGAAATATTCTGGGGCAAGAACATGCATGGTATATGAGATGATCAAAAGAGGGGAAGTGTATTTCCAAGCCATCTTTTTGGTGGCTTGACTTTTTTTGACTTTTTTTTTTTTTTTTGCTATTTCTAATCTACTAATTCCTCAATCTAAGCAATTAATCTCTTTGTTTTCTCCACCTTTTGGTAATATTTTTTTTTTCCCTTCAAATTTTAATATTAACTCTTGTGTCTGTTTGAATATATAAGTGGGGCATACTAATTCAGAGCTCTCAAATTTAATTATGATTATTATTATGCTCTGTTTCAAATAATAGTAGGAAAAATAAATTACTCATTTGTTATTGAGTGTGTACATGTGACCATAATAAGAAAATTCTCTGATTTTCTTTTTAAAAAATTGTAAATATTTCGCAAATATTTGATCTTCTGAATAATCCGGAGAATTATTCATTAATATTTAAATATTAATATAAAAATATAAAAATAAAAGAGAATTTATGAATTAACTAATTAAATCAAACATTTTCCATATTAATATATACAAATTAATCATCCGCTGTCTCGTTTACTACCGATTTGTTTTTGATGCTGGAGCTTCCAAATTGACGATCGGCACCGTTGAACATGATCTAGACCATTTAAACTATCTAGAAATCAAATTTCATACTTTTTTGATATCATTAATCGAACGATCAAAGGGTTACAAAATCTGTAATTTTAATGGCCGATATGGTGTGTTTGCTCGTTTAACGGTATAGTAGAATCAAAATCAACTAAATTTTTATTAGAAATTTTTTTGAACTATTTAAAATAAGATCTGTACTCTTGATCTTGATTACAAGACTTCTATCATCACTTTTTATAGGATATTCATTTTCAGCCATTCATTTTATGTTCACTTGATGGACAAGAGAACAATATCGAAAAAGCGTGAAATTTGATTTCCAGATAGTTTGAATGGTCTAGATCATGTTCAACGGTGCCGATCGTCGATTTGGAAGCTCCAGCATCAAAAAAAAATCAGTAGTAAACCGCTCGGTTTACTACCGATAGTATTCTAGCAAAACTCTATATATATATATATATTTGGTTCTCTCTATTTATATTTTTAGGGTAATTT
The DNA here is from genome assembly GCA_016920855.1 of Puya raimondii. Lineage (NCBI taxonomy): Eukaryota > Viridiplantae > Streptophyta > Magnoliopsida > Poales > Bromeliaceae > Puya > Puya raimondii. Next base: position 97,163,582 of record JABWPP010000050.1, read on the forward strand.
CATACAGTTCCCAATAAATATATCAAATAAGAGATATATTTCTACAAAATTTAATTTTCATATTTAATCCAAATGTCGTAACTTGTGACTATGCACGTGACATAAATAACGTGGTGGTTTTCCATATCCCCACGCGTCTTTTCACATATATGACCCTACGGAAAAGTGAAAATACTGAATAGCACAATTATTGTAACACTAAACCGCTATTTGATTGCAAATAATTACGACAACACTGCAGTTATAACTACATGCAATTTTAAATCCAAATTTGATTTAATGCATTTGAATCCAACTACTACCATTGAAAACACTAAACGGTTATTTGGTTGCAAATAATTACGACAACACTGCAGTTATAACTATATATAATTTCAAATCCAAATTTTGTTTACTGCATTTGAATCCAACTGCTGCAGTTGAAAATACATAAGGAAGCTCAATTGTAGCAATTAGAACTACTTTCAAATTGATCGGTTCGAATTGTAGCAGTTGAAAAGAGTAGCTTTAACTAAGAGATAAGTTTACCTCCCTAATCACTTTTTAAATAAAAAATATATATTTGTTTTACATGGAGGTAATCTCACAGCCTAATAAAATTTTATAAATACACTTTTCAACAACATACAACCAAATAAATTACTTATAATTACAATATTTTTGACTTCATCCAACCAAACGAGATATATGTGGTTGTAACTATTGCACGCTTATTAAGGAAGAGGAAATTGCAATTTATTTGCCAAAGAGAAAGCATGTTTTATCCCAAACTTGTCCCTCCATAATTTAATTTTCAAAAAAAAAAAAATAGCAACAGCTAAGTAGCTAACTACTATAACTAATAGAAATATCAATCAATTTTCAATGAAGTACACAGGAACTGATTGAATAAACAGCATTAATTATGTAATCTTCCTAATAGAGTAGATCCACATTTAAGCAACAGGAACAAAAACAACAGTAAAAACATTGGCATCTTATTTATTAATGTAACAGAATGTTTTTTGGATCAATATTAATTGCATATATACAATGCATGTAGTGTCATTTGTCCTTTGTGTACTAGTAGGAGGTCAACATCATCTGACAAAAAAGAAAAAGGAAAAAAATACTATGCTTTTATACTCTGCTATAAAGCGTACATCTTACACCTGATGATTTAAAATCCTTTTTTAAACTTTTAGTATTTAAAAAAAATGATAAGACAATGTAAATAAATTCAGACCTTTCAGAGGTTAGGGTTCAAGATTTGCAACATTGTGTTCCACAAAATGTTCACAAGAAACAACTAGGGAAGAGCAAGTATGCATAAACTGTAGGGCATGTTTTGTGCTTCTACAGGAGTGCTTTCAAGTATAAAAGTATCCCACAACATCTGACATACTGCAGCAAAAAGCAAAAGATCCCAACTGGAGCTTCTGCGTTTAAGGTCCACAAGCTCATTTCAGCTTCCAGCTTCCTCTATGCCAAATGGATAGCTTCCGCTTATGTTGTAAAGGAAATGTTGCAGAAGCAGGGCCAAAAGGGCCATGCTCTAAAATACGGATATCAACATCAAACTAAGTAAATAAATAACCAGATCCATCAAAAATACAAAAAGAACAAACCATATCTGTAAACAAACCACTTGTGCTTCACTCAGGGGGGTGGATGCATCAGAACAAAGGAGTCATGTCACAAACATCACACAATGAGAAGAGTGACCAGCTAACAACTGCTACAGTAAGCTGATTGAGGTACAGCGTATGGCCAGCAAGGAGATAGGAATTATTAGTACATCATATGAGACAGTTCAGCTAACTCTATACGAAAAGTATACTTCATGAGACAGAAATGCTCTATCAGTTGGAAATAGGAGAAAGCTACTATATTATCGATAAGATATGGGAATAGGTATTGCGCACCATTACTAGCTAAATTGAATAACCGGAAACAATTGAGGATAGAATTCTTTAATTTGAGATCAGAGATCTTGATTTTGATTTGGATACTTCAAACTTACAAAGTAATTTCCAACAAAAATTCAACTAGTTTGTATTCTTAGGTAAATGATGTTGGAATAACAAGAAATTTCCTTTCTGGATTCTTCAAGTACTCTCAATCATGCTTAACCGTACACATCCATCAAAATAGATGCTCTATCATTGAAAAATGAGACTAGTACCAGACACCAATAGCATCAATACAGTGCACCTACTCTGGCAATAGTCCTAATGCTAATGTAGGAAACAGTACTCCAATGTATACATAACAACTACCATAAAGTTGAACTATATTGCAAGGAGTTTCATTTTCTGTTTTTTCTTTTTCCATGTTCAGATGGGAATAAAAGAAATCCCTCTAACAATTATTTGCTTGTTTTTGAAGTATAAAAGCACTCGAAGCTATGAATCACAACATCAGAAAGCTAGCGATAGTGCAGCACTTCTTAAGAAATTATCAGAAACCTCTTTGCTAATACCAGGAACTGATACTTACGTAAAAAGAAACTTATACAGAATATATCAATAGAATAAAGATAAAAGAATGTGAGAGTATATTACAGTGCCATTTACACACATATTTTAACGCTGTATATTCCAGAATATATGTAATGTTTGACGGCACGGTAATTTGTACTGATTAAAAAGAAATTATATCTGCTAGTTTGGGTAGAATGAACAAGTTTACACAAAGAAAAACAGGTAATGTTTGTAGCAGTGCTAGTGTTCTCAACAAATGACTTGATAAGAGGTACCTTAGGTGTCCAGACGAAGGAAAGATAATGAAAACAGACTACGTACCTATGCATTTTTGTAGCCTTCAGAAATGATTGATCAACTGACGAACGAGATATGTTATGGAGTCAGTATCAAAGAATCAAAACGCAGAATCAAGATGCCTACTTTTTGCCATCCTATACCACAGGTTATGGTACGCGACAAAGGAATCTGAATACAGTAAGTACAAAATCACCTTCTATGTTTTTATATCATAAAGACTGGTTCTGCATGTGTCACTCATCAACACTCATCTTTGTCGGTGGTGATGCGCCATCTTAGAGCGTTGATGTGACATTTATACAAAGGTTTCTAAACATTGCACTGATGTACATTTTTAATCATCAAAAAGTTTGATAAAAGATATGGGCCCTGAAACTTCAACTTCAATTTTGATAACTCTTAATCATCATTTCGGTTAGTTTTCCAAATTAGACTTAGAAGCCAAAAAAAGAAACTTACAAAGGAAATATGACCAAGGACGGTTATGCATTTAAACTCTATCCAACAAGAGTAGATGATTTCAATCCTGTATCATAGGAGCCTTTCTATGACATGACCATCCATTAAAAAGATGCAATTGTTTAGTTCTACAATGTCCAACTCTATATATATTAACTCAGTGCACAGTTCCTTAAAGTGGCGAAAATCTTCCCGACACAAGGCGGATAGGCTTTGAAACCTACATGAAGTTCATCAAGAAAAAATATATCATCCTACTGTCACTATTTGAACCTCTGTGTCTCCACGACAAAAAGCTAAGCATTGATCGTAAACTCATGGACCTTCTCAACGATTGGCACCACCATAAGTTTGTTAATGAAGCATCAATGGTGGATAATAACAGATTCATACATTTTTGAAGTGTTCCCGAGAGTTGACCTTAATTCCCTCCATATCTTACATCTTCTTTAAGAGTATAGTGCTTCTTTGATTCTATCGATCTAAACATGTTTCAACAACAAACCACACAAACCAACCTATCAACAAAAAGAACTATTTACTCATCATCATCTTTGAAGGGACCACGATTTTCCGCATGCCAGAATGTGTGCAAAAAAGATTGAATGGCCATCAAGGCCAATGAGGAAAAAGAAAAATTTGTACAAGGAACTCACTGCAGGGATCTGGATCACAATGGTTGACACTTGAATAACTAAAACTGCTTCTCAACTAATTGGTGAAAACTTAATAGGTCACGCCTTCTGTCTTATCCCTCTCGATGGATCAAGCGTGTAGCATGATACTTATTAGGTTTTAAATCCCTAGGTAGGCATATCTCCTAATCAAGAAGAAAAGGTACCTTATTCTATCTCTTTAACCTAAATTGCTCTCTACTTAATATGACTTGTAAACCACTAGAATCTTGCCATATGGAAATTATATACATCGAAAGAAAGTCCTATTTAGAGAACGTACTATATTAAGATTGTCATAAGAACTAATGAACAAACCTGAAAGTCATTCAAGAATTAACAGTAACTATATTTAAACACTTATAGCACCAACAATAGATGGTCAGATCAAAATCACATTTACAAGTAATAAGAATATTTTTAAATACTAAATATTGCACTCCGTAGAGTGCACTTTTACTGAAACAAGATCTCTCATATTCAGTTTACAGTTTTGCTTGAGGAATTGACATAAGGTCACAATTCCTTTTCCTTGAGATATGACACTAAATAGACTTGCAATGCTACATGGCAAGTTTGAAAGGATAACTGAATGTCCAAATGCTAGATAATTACAGTACAAGCAAAGATACATAAGAACAATTTAAGCTTTAAAGAGCATTTCCCCACTTTCATGTTAGATGAATCAACTATTTCATGTCTACAATTTCTGCATATCACAAAATAAATTGAATTAGCTGCACAATGTAAGAACCAAATCAACTTTCTTTGTTTGTCATTTTTCCTCAGCCATCATTGTAGAGACGGTCCAAATAACACAAGGAGAGAGAGAAAAATATATAAAAAGATTCACCGAAGAGTTATTACCACAAATTATTCAATAAAAACCATGAAGGTTTCCTAGGTCTAGAGCTAAATTGGTAGATATGGTCTTGAACAACAAGTTTCTTAGAAAACTCAGAGACGATGAAACTAAGGAAGCTCTAAAGAACATAAAGTTTGGAAAGATTATGAGGCCTAATAATAATCCCCTTAAGGATGAACTTGGGAAACATGAAAAGTTTTTTTAGTTAACAAGTCTCTTTAGCAAAGTGCCATAGCTAAAAGGATGCCAAGTAATTGGAGGAGAAATATACTTTATAACCAACAAATTAGAATGAAGAAAGTATGTAAAGTTGCAAAAACTCTCGTTGACCAAACTTATATATAATTCATGACACATCGAAGGACAATAAATAGAATAATGTCCATATAAACCAAGCTTCCAGGTAATACCATGAAATTTTATGATAGATAATAGAATAAACTTTAGTATAAGAAGTGATTTGAAAATAACTTAATTATGTCTCCGAATGACCATGCATAGAAGCAATTTGCATATAAAGACAATAAATGAAGTAGATAAAAAAGCAAGAAACTTAAAATTCATTCTTTATGAATCAAAATGTTGAGCAGCTATTTAACATAGGTAAAAGTTACAACATGACAAAGTTGGGATATTGAAATGACTGAGCTGAGTTGCTAGAATTAAAACAAAATTAATTTATCACGTACCAAACACCAATAACGAGCAAGAATAACTTGACCAACCAATTGACCTTGCCAACTAGTGCATTGGCAACCTCAGGGCTTTCAGTTGCACCAACAATCCTAGCATTTGTAAAGCGTTTTTAGCTAGAGCTAGTTTGTATCATCTTATGCTAAAATATAAAAAACTTGTTTTGATCTTATGTGTTAAAAATCCTTATATAGAGGCGGATGCTGCGATCAGGAAATGAGTCCAAAAAACTAGATAAGAATCGTGTTGTTGTATTCTCTTAAATTAAGAAACGAAACCTCATTCAGAGTTATATCTGCATTTAATATCTAAGGTTTTAAGCATTGCTGTCATGAGATTTGTTGCAAAAGCAGTCTACTCCATTATCCCGTGAATCAATGATCGCAACTAGTCTGAAGCTTGCCATTGCAGGTGGTATTCTCACATTCAGACAAGGTAGTCCGGAGCCTCCTTTTCTGTTTGAAAGCGAGAACGACAGTACGTGATGAGATCTTACACCCAGGAGTTGGAGAAACCTTCTCTGAACCTGTCAAGGGCGTCGAACCCTCGACTGGCCGGTCCGCGGCTACGTAGCTCGTAGCCGTCGGCCGTCTTCTTCGGTGAGGTTATTCCCCTCGACCGGAGGCTTAACAGAAAGAGAGATAGATTAGAGATATAATTCTTGCTTAATTCATTGTTCAGCGATTACAAGTATATATGGCCAATGGCCCAACCTAAATGGAGAAGGTTCTCCTTGATTCTAGGGATTTCCAAAACAACCTACCTAAATGGAGAAGGCTCTCCTTGATTCTAGGAATTTCCAAAACAACTAACTAATTTCCAAAACAACTAACTAATTTCCAAAACAACTAACTAATTTCCAAAACAACTAACTAATCTAAGTTTACTAATCTAAGTTAGGCTAACCCATGCAGCGCCTGGCATATGTGCGTCCGCACATGACATCTCTCCCCGCCTCGAAGGCCAGCTCGTCCTCGAGCTGAAAGGAGGGGAACCGACCTCTGTTGTTGCGCCCAGGGCCGGCACGGAGGGGCTGGCCACGCCGGTCCAGGAGACGGAGCGCCCCCGGCGCTGGAAGGACATGCGCCGGCGGCCGGGGTCCCAAACAATGAGCCCCAACTCGCCGAGCCACCGGGTGCCGAGGACGACGTCGTACCCGGCCAGTGGCATGACGTAGAGGTCGGCCGGGAACGAATCGCCGTCGATGAGCAGGGGCGCGTCGCGGATGACGCCGGTGCAGGTGACCCGCTCGCCATTGGCGAGCAAGGCTGTGAGGCGGGGGCATTTGCGGAGGGGCAGACCGGAGCGCCGCGCCGCCTCCGCCGAGATGAAGCTGTGCGTGCTGCCGGAGTCGAGGAGGGCGACGAGGGACGCGGAGCCGAGTGCCACGGCGATCTGCATGGTGCCCGCCATGGGAACCCCAGCCACGGCCTGCAGGGAAAAAAAAACAGGGCGCCTCGGCGTCGTGCTCCGCGTCGCCCGCGGCGTCCATGGCGTCCCCGATCTCCACGCCTTCAAGGAAGAAGATGCGCCGGCAAAATCTGTTATGGCCACGGGTATATTTTTCATTGCAATTAAAACAGAGGCCCAGACGGCGCCGTTCCGCCATCTCGTCCGGGGGTGAGGTGCCTCTGGTTGCCCTCGTCGCGACCCTGCTGGGCGGCCACCGGAGGAGCAGGGAGCGCCAGCGGCTGCTGTGGCACCGGAAGCGCTGGCCGGGGCGCGCGGGGGCGGAAAGGAGGCCCGCGGGGGGCGCCCGAGGGGGAGGCTGCACCGGGCGGTCGATCGCCATCAACTCCACTTGTCGCGCCAGGCTCATGGCGGCTGCGAGTGTCTCCGGGTTGTGGATGCGGACGGCGTGGCTGAGCGGCGGCAGGAGTCCGCCGGTGAAGAGCTGGACGCGCTGAGCCTCATCAAGGCGGCCCGCGCGAGGCAGGAGGGCCTGGAAGCGATCGGAGTACTCCTCCACGGTCCCTGTACGCCGGCACTCGGCGAGCTCGAACAGCGGAGCCGAGCGGAGGGGAGGCCCAAACCGCAAGGTCAGGAGCTCCGTGAATCGCCCCCACGATGGCGTGCCCTCGTCCTCCTGGAGTTGGATGTACCAGAGTTGCGCGACGTCCTCCAAATTGAACGAGGCCATCCACACGCGCTCCTCCGCCATGGTGCGCTGTTGGCGAAAATAGGATGCGCACTTTGTTGATGAAGAGCATCGGATCGGTCTTGCCGTCGTAGCGGGGGGAAAATCCAGTTTGTGGAATTTTGGGGGGCGATCAAGATCGCGCGGCCCCTCCGAGCGGCCGCCGGCGCCGCTGTCCGACGACGAGGCCGACTTCTCCTTCATAGCCGTCATGTCGGCCTTCATGGATGTCATCTCCGTGGTGAGGGATTTCAACATCTCCATCACATCGGCGATGGTGGGATTGCTCATGGCTGGTGGCTGCGGAGCGGCAGTGGTGGAGGACTGCGGTGATGGTGGAGGGCTAGGCTGGTGGGCGGCGGATGTGGAAGAATGGGTGGAGCGGGTGGTAGAGGATCGACGTGGCTCTGATACCAGGTTGTCAAGGGCGTCGAACCCTCGACTGGCCGGTCCGCGGCTACGTAGCTCGTAGCCGTCGGCCGTCTTCTTCGGTGAGGTTATTCCCCTCGACCGGAGGCTTAACAGAAAGAGAGATAGATTAGAGATATAATTCTTGCTTAATTCATTGTTCAGCGATTACAAGTATATATGGCCAATGGCCCAACCTAAATGGAGAAGGTTCTCCTTGATTCTAGGGATTTCCAAAACAACCTACCTAAATGGAGAAGGCTCTCCTTGATTCTAGGAATTTCCAAAACAACTAACTAATTTCCAAAACAACTAACTAATTTCCAAAACAACTAACTAATTTCCAAAACAACTAACTAATCTAAGTTTACTAATCTAAGTTAGGCTAACCCATGCAGCGCCTGGCATATGTGCGTCCGCACATGACAGAACCCTTGTACAGTACATTATTCTACAAGGATTATATCATAATTGTTCATGACATAAAGGTTAATGGGCACAGAGGATAAGTTATGTGAAAACTGTTTTAAATGGTTTGTAATTCAGAGACCACAAAATGCACCACCGTGAAGAATTCATATCATCCCAAAAAGGTGCCTTATGAATGCAAAGAAGTACAAACCAGTTACTGGAGAGAGTAGCGAGAAAAATATGATAATACTTGCTTTTACTTGAGAAAAAAAAGGTAAGTTTTGAATGAAAGCTAAATTTTAAGTTAGCTGATCCACAATTTGAACCCGATATATTTATAACAAGAGGCTTTCCAGCTGCTTTTCCATTTTTGTGGAAATGGAATTCTCATTGAAATAGATACCTCAAGCACATGCATCATAATGCCCAAATTAGGGACATATATATAATGAAGCACAATTGAAAACCATAAAAAATGGGGATCAATCACACACTCCACATTGTTGTCACTAACCATCTTCTTTAGGGTCTGTTCGGATGTCCAAACAAGTTATCCTGTGATAAACTTGTGCTACAGTGGGAATCTTCTTCTGTCATCACAACCTACGATTTTGCTTTTAGGGCATGCAAAGTCGTATAGTCATGATTTTATGGGATAATGCATTCCACTCACAAGGTAATTAATCTTATTCCACGACAATGAGTTTGAGGCCTCAATCCCTCATACACTATGCAGTTGTACTGTTGTAGACATCTAATCATACTCCCTATCTACCGTTAATGTATTACCTTTGAGAAATCAAAAGAGATGTGCCAAACAAGATGATCATGCATCCAAACAAGCCCTTGATATATTTTGAGATATCAGAACAAACAAATTTGAAATCAAATAAACCACCTTCTAAGTTCAATTGTATTAGATAATAGCTCTATTTAAGCTATATGTGAAAAACAACAAACACTTCTATAATTCCATTGAACAGTTATATTTGTGTACAGATCTCTAAAATCTACACTATAACTTCCCATCAGAAAGTCAAGAAAACTCCTAGGGGGCTATTCATTTCACCAATTTGTACCAATCCCAGATTGCTCTAGATATTCTATTTGAAAGGGTGAGATTGTCAGCACGCATTTGAGCCAAAGGAGCAAGGGCCTAACAAGGAAAGTAATGAAAATATCGTAGATTCCCGACTTGTAACATCAAATATTACCACAGAGCACAAGTTTTTGGCATTTCTCTATACGATAGGAACAAGATTTCTACGAAAATACGAAGTCCCTAATTAGCTAGAATTTATAAGCCACTTGCGCCCTCCCAGCCTGAGTTGCAAGGAGACCATCTCACCATTTGTAATATAAAACTAGAGCATTCCTAGAGTGCTACACATTGGTGCAACAAACGGCCCCTAAAAGTAAATATCACAGTTTTATGGATAACTGGATATGTAACCTAAGCAAAAGAAAATGAACACTAGTAATTATACAGAAAAAAGAACAAGTAGATTTTCACAGGAAACAGATTAGCACTAACCAACCATTTCAAGCATCCACCTTGCATTACTATCAAAAAGGTCGAAGCTTCCAGCTTTGTAATCCTTTTCAGCAACATGTCTCCACCCAATTCTGCTTCTCTCTCTCTCTCTCTCTCTTATGATATGCCTCTCTCTTTCTTGAGATTTTGGATTGCACAGTACAGTTTCCTCCTCGATCCAACTGCATTAATCCCCATATCCTTCAAATCCTCTAAGGTGAGCAAGGGGAGAACCTCATTATCGACCTCGTGGATCTCGAAAACCAGGCCGTAGCGGCCGAGCCCTAAGCGGTCCAGCCACGACTGGACGCCGCCAGCGTCCTCCACAGATCGCCACTGCCCGTTCTGATCGTTCCAATCCTCACCATCCGATCCGGATGGTGTGTCCCCTTCAACGGGATCGGCAGCTGGAGGCGCTCCTCCGTCCCTGCTCTCAAAAACCCTAACCCTAACCCTAGCCTCGTCGTCCTCGACCTTCCTGTACGCGTCGTCATCGGCGAAGCCCCCCGCGCCGTTAGGGTGGGATTCGGCAGCGGCGGCGAACCAGGACGATCTGGGGCGGCGGCGACGGGCCCTGGCCTCGCGCGTGGCGCGGCGGAGCGCGGCGCCGAGGGGCTCCATATTCTCGTCGACGGGGAGGAGGACCTGGTCCTCGATGGCGGAGGAGGAGGGGGCGTGGCGCGGCTTTGAGGAGGAGGGTTTGGAGGGTTTGGTGCGGCGGAGGGGGGAGGGGTCGTAGGGGAAGGAGGAGGAGGCGGGGGGCTCGCCGATGTCTCCGAGGCGGACGCTGGGGCGGCGCTGGCGCTTAGAGGTGGCGGCGGCAGCGGCGAGGTCGGGGCCGGCGCCGCCGCCGCCGTTCATGGCGGCGGCGGCGGCGGCGGCGGAGGCGAAGAGCTCCGGCGGTGGGGGTTCCTCCATGGAAGGCGTAAACGGAGGTGCGTAGAGAGAGAGAGAGAGAGAGAGAGAAAGAGAGAGTCTAAAATACTGTGGTGGGGGTGCTCTCGAGCTTTCTCTTTTTTTTTTCCTTTTTTTTTTGTGAAAATGTACGAAGAACCTCTCAACTACAAGCTGTTTTAAAATGGGCCCCTCAACTTTTGAGCGTTTTTAATTAAAATCCCCCCAAAAATCAAAAGATAAAGAGGACTTAAATAAAAAAGAGGTTACCACTGGGGGCCTATTTCAAAATAAACCTATTATAGTGCAATGAAGGTTAAAACTCTTTTCGATTGAAGTGACACGCCTGATTTGACGCCCAAAGAGGTACCAAATAGGGATCAATAGTGCAATCAACCCTATAGATTAAGGACCTGATTGCAAAAAAAAAAGAAAAGAAAAGTTGAGGACCAAACTGAAAATTTAGATAAAGATTGGGGACCAATAGTGCAATTAACTCAAGGAAACATTGTAAAAAATCAAATACACCAACAACACAAGCATGGAAAATTAAAATTGGATAAAAACGTATAAAATTTACCTGAACTAAGGATCATTTTGAGTCAGCTATCCGGCATTTCAAAATTTTAATTATTTGACCCAACATTGCAATATGTTTGATTTGAGTTAGTTAGCGATACTTTTTTGACTTCAAATTGTAAATTAATTACTTACTTTAATAAATTTATAGTTGAGAGAATTGTATGAAATATACTAATTCAATCTGTAAAGATAAACACGGATCAATTCAAATCAAACAAATTGAGAGATTATGTAGTAAAATCAAAAAATTTGAAAGGTCTTATAGCTGATTCAAAATGGTCCATAATTTAGATAAGTTCGGAACGTTTTTACTTACCTTAAAATTAAAAACATACACTTGAATTATCTACTCTTATGTTTTATATTCTTTCGTCAACCACCGTAAGCAATAATCCGAGAAAAGGCACACCAACACACAAATCATCAACGACAACTAACAAGAACGAAGACACATAGGATCGCAAAATGAAACACGGGAAATCTCATAACCCTTCTTATTTCTACCCTCGAAAACTTCGTAAAAGTAATAATTCGATAGGATTGTTACTTCTCGTCGCTTTCCTCGTTCTTTTGCCCGTACCGGCGGTTGAACTTTGCGATCTGGCCCAAGCTCTGCGCCATTTGACGCTTCGCTCGAAAATGGTAGACTTTGCCGACATGGTGTATCTTCGTCATCATGACGTTCATCAGGCGGCCGCTCTGCGTCACGTACGAAATCCACTGCATCTGCGGATGTATTCCTTTCTTCATCTTTCAACCTAAAACTGGAAAAGCGAACGATGAAAAAGGGTTCATAAAATGCAATCGACGGAGAGAAAAATGGTTAAAGTGCATCAACTTAGGCCTGTTTGACCCTGTTGTAGCTTATGCAGAATTGCTGTTTGAGTCGAGCTGTTCGAAGAACATCGAACAGTTTTCATTTTAAAAAATCTCCTCTACACTTATTCACTACAACAGAAACAGAGACTTATAACTGAGGCTTTAAATTCTGGGGCCTAAAAAGCTCATTTTAATGTGCTTTTCCAGCGAAAGAACCAAAATATTTATTTAGATGATGAAATTTAAAATCGCCTATAGATGAGGGAGTCTACATTTCGAGCGTGTATTAAGTACAAATGGAAGCAATGGAATTAACAAGTTGAAACTCTAATGGGTAACAATAATAAATCAATTCCAATTTGTAATCGGCGCTAATCCTCGGCTTTACAACAACAACAAATTCATAATTCAAACCAACCAAGCATAATTCTCATAAAACCGAAAAAAGAAGTTAAACTACATCATTGGGGCCTTTTGTTGAACACATTGTGAGCATGTAAACATCGAACAAACCCGCTCATAGATATTGCTTGAATCCAAAGCGAATCATTTCCCCAATAAATATGACTCGAACCGAGGATAATTCTCAGCTTTACACCAACACAAATATCATAATTTGTACCAACCAAGCATAATTCTCATTAAAAAACATTAAACTACATCATTGGGGCATTCCATCGAACACATCATGAGCATGGAAACATCTAACATAACACAATAATCAATATTGCTTGAATCCAAAGTGAATCATTTTCTAATGAATCATTTCCCTAATTCTCGGCTTTACACCAACACCAAATTCCTAATTCGTACCAACCAAGCATAATTCTCATTAAAAAACATTAAACTACATCATTGGGGCATTCCATCGAACACATCATGAGCATGGAAACATCTAACATATTCCAATAATTTATATCGCTTGAATCCGAAGTAAACCATTTCCCCCAATGAATGTGACTCAAAAAAGCTATCATTTGGCCTCATTTTGCTAAATCTGAAGCGAAAGTAAACATCATAATGTGCATCTATAATGGACCAACCTACTTGAAGTAGATCAAAATCACCTTTTGATTTACTAATGCACATGTGTAGTGATCCAATAGGTGACAATTGTGGTATAATTGTGCATTCAACTATGGCAATTCCCTGCTCACACGCGCGCACACACACTCAACTATGGCAAATCTCTACACACACACACACGTATGGAGCGAGAGAGAGAGAGAGAGAGAGAGAGAGAGAGAGAGAGAGAGAGAGAGAGAGAGAGAGAGAGAGAGAGAACCTTAATGCGCTGCGATGGGAGCTTGGGAGGAGAGGGTTTGTAGAAGACGAAGACGATGGTGTTGATATAGAAGAGTGGATGAAGGGGTTAATTGCACCGTTGCTCCCTAATCTTTACCTTTTTCGCACTTTGGTACCTTACCTTTTTTTCACACTATTTTAGGTTCCTAACTTGTATATTTTGTTTAATTTGGCTCTAACCATCCAAATTCATATTAATTTGGATAAAATAGCTCTTATAAAATTTTGCCCACTAATATAGATAACAGTAATGGTCTACTAACTTTCAGTCAATCTAAATACTATTTTTTTTAGAAAAGTCAGATGTTACTTTCAGTTCAAACGTCGGATTCTCAAAAAATAATAGAAGATATCATGTGTATGTTTATTATTTTGAGTTGCAAATAATAAAAAAATTCATCAAAATTTGACATGCGGCTAAATTACAGAAAACTTTTCTGTCAAAATCTGATTTTTTACTTTCCCCTATCATTCAAAAATCTACATTTTGCCTCATCGAAAAACGAGAAACGTTCACAGGGGGGTACGGTGTGACAAAATGACGAAATTACCCTCATCTTCTTCGTCTTCTCCCCCAGCCTACAGAATCCGCATCTTTGCCGGTGCCTTTCTCGACCCCAGCTGCGGCACCATTTCCTCACATGCTCCTCCAGCATACTTGCGGCCCCTTTATTTCGACGACTTTAGGGAGGAAATCGTGGTGGGTATGGGTGGAGAGGTGGGCGAGGGCGAGGGTAAGGCGGCAGAGGAAGCCAAAGACGTGAATATGGGCACGGATAGCACGAAGGCGAGGCCGAGAGCGAGGCGCTGGAGTCGGGCGAGGCGGTGCGGCCGAAGATGTTGGTGAGGAAGGAGGAGGAAGGAGGAGGAAGATGAGAATTTTCAAGAGTATTTTGGATATAAAAAATATGAGATAAACGGAACCCTAACGGAATGATGACGGCGGGGCCAAAGTGAACATTTTTTATTTTTTGAGGGGGGCAAAGTGTAGATTTTTGAATGACAGGGAGGAAAGTGAAAAAGCGGGTATTAATAGAAAAATTTTCTGTAATTTAGCCCATGTTTTAATATAAAAAAATAGATCAATTAGCAATTAAAAGCTAGTGGAGCCATTAAATTTTATAAAATTTTTAAGTTAACTATATACAATAATCAGAGGATAAATGGTCAAGGAATATATTTCAAAATATCCAATTCTTAAAATTGGGAGACTAAGTTGCAATATATATAAATATAAAATATAGGGACTGAAATGTTAAAGTAAAGTATAATATACAGAAACCAAATCGTAATATTAGTACAGTACAGGGACTATTTTTTACTTTAATATACAGAAACCAAATCGTAATATTAGTACAGTACAGGGACTATTCGTACAATTTTACCCTTTTATATCTTCTCCGCGCTTCTCCTTCGGATATCGCGGCGCCCACTTCGTCTTCTTCGGCGTCGCTCGTTCCCCCTTCCCCCACGATTCTAGGGTTAGGGTTAGGGTTTGGGTTTCCTCTTCCTCCTCCGAGCTCCCACTCATGGTGATCCGGCCCCCGGAGCTGAGCATGGCCGTCGCTGGGATCGGAGCCGTCTCCAAGACCCCCTTCCCCCTCCGCCCCCCGCTCTTCCTCTGCGCCCACCGCCGCCGCAGCTCCGCCGCTGCCGCCGCCGTCGAGACCGCGGCGGAGCCGCGCCGTTCCCCGCCGTCCCCGCCGCCTCCGCCTCCCGATGGAACTGGTGAGATCCCTGTGTTCACCTATGGTGAATCTAGTGCTATAAAAATCGGTTTTGTTACGTTGCGATGATTTGGTTTGTGGCTATGTGAAGGGGGTGAAGGATCCGAGGGCCCGGAGTGGAAGATGCTGAGTTCGAAGGAGCTCGGGATCAGGACTTCGATGATCTCGAAGCCTACGAAATCCGTTCTCAATAGGCTTAGAACGAAAGGTTCGCGATAAAACCCTAACTCTCATTGATATAGTGTGCATTTTTGTTTAGTGTTCTAGATGAATTGGATACCGATTTGATGGTCGATGTCGAAGAGCCGTATAATGTGGTTGTTAAACAGTTTGTGTGATGAACAATTAGAAAATTTGAGTAGTATCTAAGCTCCCCGAAGAAAATAGTAGCAGATACTGGAACTTCTTAGAAGTTCTACTCTGAGAAAATTGCATTTCTTAGTTTTAGATTACTCGGATAAATCATTTCTATTGATAGGTAAAACTGTTTAGATATCACTTCCATAGTGGTATTGAGATGATAGGTTTCTTTGTTGGACAGGGTATGATGTGTACCTGGTTGGGGGCTGCGTTCGAGACCTCGTAATGAAGAGGACTCCGAAAGATTTTGACATTATAACTACGGCGGACCTTAAAAAGGTTTCAGTTGCTCATCTCGACGCTTTATTGTGCTTGTGTAATAGCCATGATGCGGGGCTCGCCCTCGCCCTAAAGTGAAAGGAGCTAATATTGTATTATAAATTCATTGCTTTTGTTGTAAATAGTTTATTGTCACGTAGCTGAGATCTTAAGTTGTTCTTCTTAGATAGTGTTGTATGCATGCAACGCAATACGAGTAGTCCCTATCTAATTTTGCGTCTTCCTATTATTTTTCGTCCTTTTGCATGATGCGACAATTTGATTGTTATCTTTGCTTTTTTCAATTTGTGCAGGTGCGAGAAGCATTTCCAAGATGTGATATAGTCGGGAAGCGTTTTCCTATTTGCCATGTGCATGTCAATGACTCCATCGTGGAGGTTAGCTCCTTTACTTACGTATCGAATAAAGGACGAAGCATTAGATTGTGGTTAATTCCATGAGGTTAGAAACATAATATATACACACCAATTAAGCAATATCGTATAAATAGTAAATAAGGATAAAATTGATAGATAGAAGGTCTCAAGTTTGCACCCAGAATTTTAGTCCTCTTTTACAAACTTATACAATTGTTTTCTCCTCTCTCGCAGGTCTCAAGTTTTAGTACTTCTTTACAAAAGCCGAAAAATAACTTTATCCGACTTGCAAGAAGATCTAACTGTGATAAGGACGATGATCTTAGATGGAGAAATTGTCTGGGACGGGATTTTACTATTAATGGGTAGAAATTTGAACTTCTTGCTCTTATTTGTGCTGCCTCAGAATATCATTTGATTTGCTCTTATTCGATCTAGCATTCTTTGCTTAAGCATTCCTCTTTTATTTTTCCTTTTTTATGCAGGCTGATGTTTAATCCGTATTCCAATTTAGTTTACGATTACTTGGGTGGCATGGAAGATATTAAGAAAGCCAAAGTATGTATATGCTTACCTTAGTTGCACAGTCTGACATTCCTTTTTGTTTTTCGTCTTTTGTGCTTACATGGTGCTCTTTAAGTAGATTCGGACTGTAATTCCTGCAAGCAATTCATTCCAGGAGGACTGCGGTGAGAGCATAATTCCTTTAGTTTCAAAACTTCTTTTGTTCTTTTTTTTTTTTGCAATAAATCCCTCCTCGATTTATATATGTGAGCTATTGGATCCAATGGGCTTACTTATGTAATTAACAGCTCGAATTCTACGTGCAATCAGAATTGCGGCTCGCTTGGGCTTCAGCTTTTCAAGAGAAACAGCTCATTCCGTGAAGAATCTCGCCTGCACAGTGCTAAGACTCGACAAGGTCCTATTTTACATGCTTTTTGTGCGCTTACCTAGGTCTTGCCGCGCTTTAGGCCATTCTCATTTAATACTGTATGCCTCCGCTTACCCTTTCCAATTAATTCTCTCTTGCGCAGGGTAGAATCCTC
The DNA here is from genome assembly GCA_016920855.1 of Puya raimondii. Taxonomy (NCBI): domain Eukaryota; kingdom Viridiplantae; phylum Streptophyta; class Magnoliopsida; order Poales; family Bromeliaceae; genus Puya; species Puya raimondii. The sequence continues at coordinate 97,180,896 of JABWPP010000050.1, forward strand.
ATGGAAATGAATTACATGCTTGCATACGGTTCGGCTGAAGCTTCTTTGAGGTTGCTTTGGAAATTTGGCCTTTTGGAACTTCTGTTGCCTATTCAGGCAGCATATTTTGTTTCACATGGTTTTAAAAGGCGGGATGAAGGAACTAACATGCTACTGGTAAATGCAATGAAGAGCTTTTGTGATTTTTAGGAAAAGTCTTATTTACTTTTTTTTCCTGCAAGAATGGCTTACTTTTTTTTCCTTTCTAAAAATCATTTCTTGTGTGCATGTAGATATCTCATTTACTGTTGAGCTGCTTTAGCATTTTTTTGGCTTTTTGTTGATTTGAAACCAAGATCTAACTACTTGGTCATCAACTGTTCTCGTTCTTGGATAATTTAGGTGGCAAATTCTTTTCCCTTGTAAGATGATAATATACATGCAGGCGTTTTTCTCTAACTTGGACAAGCTTCTCGCGCCCAACAAACCGTGCCACAGTTGCATATGGTGAGAACCTATACAATTCTTTTTGTTTTTTTTTTTTCATTCAATTTGATTGAGTTACGCATTAGTGCCTAGTTTGACATTTTTGTTTTTATCATATCCGTAGTTATTTTTCTATAACTTTTCTCAACTTTTTTATGTGCGATAGGATCGGGATTCTAGCATTTCATCAAGCGCTGGTTTATCGACCGCGAGATCCTTTGGTGGTGGCCACGTTCACGCTCTCTCTTCACAACGGTGGAGATTTGCCAGAAGCCGTGAATATAGCGAAGAGGATTACCCATCAACACGACGCCAGCTTCCCGGAACTGTTGCAACCACAAGCGTGGGTAAGAGACGAGGATTTGGTTACTGAGGTACTGGACCTCGCCAAGTCTGTGAGCATTGCGTTAAGTTCGATGACCGATGAGCATGTGGTTTCACAAGCAATGGCGAGATATCCTCAGGCACCGTATTCTGATCTTGTAAGTGTCATTTTGTTAATATTTTGTTTTCTTTTTTTCACTTCTTATTAGTCTCTTAAATCTACCAATATTGTATATAAGCCCCTTAAAAGTTGTTTATTTGTATAATATCCATCAAAACCATCACCACTATTCATAATAACATTCTGATATATTAAGATTCTTCTAAGAAGCTGGGAATCAGGATTATATCTATCGAGTTGTTCTAAGAACCCATTAGAAACTCGCACTATTCAAATATTAGCTTCTTTAGCTGTAGCTGTAGCTGTGTTGGCTCGACAATATGCATAGGCTCAAATTGGAAACAGCATTGCGTTGGCTCTGCCTCATCCTTGCTTAACTCTCCAATTTTTTAGTATGAAAATAATCACCTAAAAGATTTTGCTGTTGTTGTCCTGCAAAATTTTTTGGCTTGAGCAAATTACTAAGAATTTGGTTAACAATAACAGACTTAGATAATCAGATATATTGATGTAACAACATTTTTCTACATAGAACACTATATAGTTCATCGAAAGTTGTTTTTTGTTTTTGTTAGGTGTTTTTTTTTTTGGGTGGTTTCATATAATATAACGATCAATTGCAGGTATTTATCCCGCTTCAATCGTACTTGAAGGTCTGCCGAACATTCGAGTGTGTTCGCAAAGCCGAGAGGGAGAGCGGCTTCGTTCCGAAACGCGGCAGCAACATAAACTACTTCAACCTGGCGCACGGCGGGCTCGCGGAGGCCCGACACGTCCTGGCCCGCGTTGTTTTCGACACCGTTTTCCCTCCGAAGCTCGAGAAGCGAGACCAACACGTCCAAACCGAGGATCAAAACTAGATAACAAAGAGAATATTACTCGCAGGCTCGCAACTAATGGAGGGCAACACATGCCTCTCTCTTTAATGGTGTTACTGCAGCTACTACCCCGGAATGTTCCGTGAAATGAAGCTCATCGGGATTAGTGGGGGGGAATTGAACGAAGAGCGGTGGGAGCGAAAACAATCTTCGGAGTATCACTCCCAGGTAAAATGCCTGCTTTCTGCATGGAGAACATGTACAATCTATGGAACCAGGTATGATGAGGTTTCTTTTTATGTGGAAATGGAGTTTACTATATCAAGTTTCCTCTGGGCTCTTCCTTTGCAAAATCTACATTTAAAATGAAAAAAAAAGATAGAGCTCCATTCTATTCTCATCATTAATTAATAGGAAAAAAGAAAAAAGAAAAAAAGAAGAACAGTTGTATCTTAGATGATCACGAGTGTTGTTGTATAATAATATAAAGATCATGAAAGCAGGAAGAGAGCTTTTGTTTTTGTACACACTTCTTTCTTTTTTCCCCTTTTATTTCGCTTCTTATTGTAGTTGGAAAGATTTGTGGTGCTCGTCATTTAGGGAGTGTGAGCTGCTTTGTTTGATCCAAACATTATTATTATTATTATTATTAAGAGTCTTCCAGCACAGCTCATTATAAGTTATGCTGGAATACTATCAATAATATTTAAGTCCTTTTATTTCTAAATTTATAATTCTTGGATGAAAAATTATAGGATTCGGACGATAGTGATACTCTAGGGTTTAGTGGTGATTTTTTTAAATAATCAAAAAAATTAGATAATGACTAAAAATTGAATAGTATCCACAGCTGAATACTATAAATATTTTGTCCAACTCATTATTATTATTATTATTATTATTATTATTATTTGTTTTTAAAATATCTTTTCCTTTTTTTAATTAACACAATTCTCTTTAAGCCTGTAAACTAAAAAAAAAAAAAAACTCTAGGTTGGCCCGGCATAGCGCACATTACACTTAGGGCATGTTTGGTTCATGATTGGAATTGAAAAGAAAAATAAAATTGAATTGCTTTGGAATGGAGAATGAAATGATGAATCATCAAAAAATATTTAGTTCATTATTGAAATGAAAATCGGAATGAGTCTCTATGATTTTGATAGGAGATTTTGATTAAGAGAGATGAAGGGAGAGAAGGGATGTGTTTATAAGAGAAAATTTTGAATAATTTATTTTGGAATGAATCAATCCGGAATTTAAAGTCGAATTTGGTCATAAATGAATTTGACCATTCCCATTCCGGAGTGGAATGGAAATCGAAATTCGATTCCTGTGAAACAAACAACAACTATCAGAATCGACGAATCTCATTCCGATTTCATAGTCTAAAGTAGGTGAACCAAACATGCCCTCATTTTATGTGTAGAGGAAACCATCAACTGTAATTTTACCACCACAACCTCTCCGCAAAAATGGCTTCCGCAAGAAGTCATAATAAAAGTTTTTTTTCTCTCCTGCAGTCGATTAGTCACCGATTGTAAGTTAAATGAAACCTAGAAACGATTTTACTATATCGATAAGCCTAAATAAAATGGTGATGCAACAATGATGCTCAGATGATCTCTTCATGAGGGCAAAATTACTGCAACAGCTGTACGCATGGAAAATTACATTGAACAAATTTAGCATCTGAGGGGAGGAAGCGCTTCGACTGCGGCGGCGGTGTGTCTCGAAAAAGAAAGATAAGGATGTTCTCACTCGAGCTTCTTGTGGGTCTCTTTGGCGAGCTTGGGCGGCTCCGCGGGGAAGTACTTGATGCCGACGAGATCGCCGACTTTGCTGATAACCTGGAGTCGGAAAAAAAAAAGATACAAAGAAAATGGCGCGATGTTAGTTAGCTCCATTGGTGGATTATGAGAAAGATCGGGACTTTGAAAACTAAAAGTGACCTCGAGGCCTTTGATCATGTCTTCGCGGGTGTGCGAGGCGGAGATGCAGATTCGAGCCCTCGCCAGGAGAAGCGGGGTCGCAGGGAATGCGACGGTCACGATGGCAACCTTAGCAACACAATTTCAGAAGCAAATTAGAGGTGCGTAAAAGAAAAGGAAAGGAATGGAAACAACGGCGAAACAAAATATAAGTCAAGAGCAGTACCATTTTAGTAAAGATCAACCTATTGATAGAACGTAAAAGACACGACGCCGATAGGGGAAAACTTCGAAAAACAAAGGAGGCGGATTAAGTTATACGGGTCAAAAAGGAGAATGTACTCACATTTTGTCGAAGGCATTCTCTAGAGAAAGCAGGGATTTTCGCAGGGTTGTAAAGCATTATCGGCATAACTGGCGAGTCATTGTCCCCGAGAACCTCGAAGCCCATTTTCTGGAGCTCCGATCGGAAGAAGTTGCTGTTCTCACGAATGCGCGCAAGTTTTCGGGCACCTATGGAAAGATCACCAATTTAAGAAAGAATAAAATAAAATAAATCGTGAAAATTGGATTTTCCTTTGGTACCTCTATTGGACCCATCTTCGCCGAGGATAACTTCAATCGCAGAAATAACTTGTTGAACTGCGGGGGGTGACATGGAAGTTGCGTAAAGATGAGCTGGGCATGTGTACTTCAGGTACTGAATTATTTCCTGGAAATAAGACGCGAGAGTTTAGCAGGTATACGAAATCTCTTTTGCTTAGGACATGTTTGGCCTAGCTTTTGGAACAGCTTCGTTACTCGAGAAACAGAAAGCTTCTAGAAACAAAGCGTTACGCCAAAAAATGTTTTGGAGCTTTTTCAAAGCGGAAGCTCCAATTTAAAGCTACTTCTTTGTTGTAAAGGAGTGATTATAAAAAAATCATTAATGCTTTCGGAACGACTCTATTCAAATAACACTTTATAAAAGCTCCAGCTAGGCACATAGAAAACATAAAGATAGAGTAGGTATTGACCTTTGAAGCTGCGATATAACCTCCGCAAGATCCAAATGATTTGGTAAAGGTCCCCATCATGATATCTACATCCGCTGGATCAACTCCTAGGAGCTCACAAACACCACGGCCCGATTTCCCAATTGCACCAATGCTGTGGGCCTCATCTAAATATGTGTATGCCTGTTTCCAAATAAAAACTCAATGAGACGAGCTATTTAAGTTCGAATTTACTACTCAAAGATCAATAACAATTAAAGTACATATGCAAAATGTAGGACATTATAAACTATAAGGTCTTTACATATATAACACTGCAGATACCTAGATATTCAAAATTATGTATATGCATTCAAGAGATAATGTTTTTATGAGGTTGTTAATTGTATTTAAGCTTATACACTCATAATAACATATATGCCCTCCATATCTTAGTTTCTTAGAAAATCATCCTTATATTAAGTGAGAAATTCAACCATTTCATAGCTATATTATCTCTAAATTTTTATAAGTGCGCCAAGAATGGTTCCAGAACCTTATATTTCTTGCAGACGGCTATGATCTCGGGAAGATTGCAAAGCTCTCCCTCCATACTATAAATACCCTCAACAATAACAATTATCTTCTTCCACGGCCTATGGGTCCGAGGCTGTCCCTCAGCTATTTGCTCTCTCAACACCTCTTCCAAGTGAGAGGGAGCTACAAGCAAAACATGGAGAAAGATTATGACTTCTGCCGGAAGAAATAGAAGATTATACTTACGCAGCATTAGCAGAAAACTTACAATTATGTTGGAAAACTCTGACGGTCGCACCCGATCCTCGAGCGCCATTAACAATTGAATTGTGGTTTAGCGAGTCACTAATAATCAGCCCTCCCTACAAATGATTGTAGCAAGCAAAATACAAATAAGTATGATCATGAGAAAAGGCAAAAGCATATATTTCTTCAGCTGAATAAGTTTTAGAATAATTGGAAAAATGGATCGCACAAACCTTCCCAATAAGGCAAGGAATGATGGCAGAGTTTGTAGCATAACCCATGCCGAAGACTATAGCAGCAGGTTTACCGATGAAGCAAGCAACTATCTCCTCTAGTTCAGCGTGCAGCTGAGTCGTGCCTGATAAAAAAAGCAAGAAACATTATGTTACTGCACAAAATGATTATGTTTTTAGAATCTTTCAATATCTTTAAATCAATGAACATGATGTAGCTTGTTCTTGGTATTAGCTATATGAACCTTCGGAGAAAACAAGGGAGATCAGTTGTATAAATCCTCATTCGCCAATCAATCTTATCTTGACCATGTGTTAAACAAGTTTCACTATTTCAGTTCCGCAGAACTGCTTTTGGTGAAGTTGTTCTCAAAAGCGCTAATAGCCTTTCTTTTGATATCCCCCCTTTCCAAGCAGCTTTCTATTGCAATAGAAGCGAAAGCTCCAAGTTGGAGCTTCTACTTTCTATTGCAATAGAAGCGAAAGCTGTTGGAGCTTCTACTTTTCGGCTTCAGAAACTCATATCAATGTATTGCCACAGCAAACCCACCAAAATTCTCATTTGCCAAACACTAACTACTACTTCTCGGACTAGAAAAGTTGTTCAACAAGATATGCCCAACAGGCACCAAAGCTAATTTTCGACTCTGCTAATTATTGCACAAAATATTCTTACCTCCGTCCACACGAACACTGCAGGTACTGGGCGAGTATTTCTTCAAAGACTCAATAACACGGGGAGTGCAGTACTCATCTGCCGCTGCAAAACCTAGGTAGTTGTATGATCCTAGGTTAAGGCATTTGGTACTATTTGAGGTTCGGCTGCATCCATGGATAAGACCAGTGTTACGCCCTTAATTCATTCTAAACGATATTTTAGAAGCATGACAAAGAAAATAAAAAAGAGTTATACAATGATTCATTGATTTAGTTCCTGTCGAGGAAAATCAATCCCGTCTGAAACAATACATAATCCACCGAGTCTATTTGCGTATATGAAAACACTTACTGTAATGTCTTGTTACTGTCATTTGAGTAGCGGTCGACTACATCAATCCAAGCATCTGGTGCGCTAGCAATTGGTCTACCGAAACAATCCTGCAGAATCCCACTATATTTTCAGATAAATAGATTAAAAGAACATTTGTAGAGTATAATCACATCTGGCCGAACTTCATTGTGTCGACGGAGTAACCACATCTCTCATTTCCCTCTCCATCGTCAGGTTACGCTGACGACCAAAAGAGCCCTAATCTTAATCTAGAACATAACCTAATTTGTCTTCAACAAACAAATTTTCACCATCACCAAAAAGAACATCCGGTCTAAAGTATAAAATATTAAAAGAGCGTTCTTTTAAAAGCTAAGGGCGTGTTTGGTAAAAAGGAACTACACCCCATCGAACTCGGCGAGTTCCGTCCGTACGGCGGAGCTCGACTTCACGCTCGTCGAGGGTGAAGTCGTGAGTTCACGCCGTATGCAAACTCGCCGCCCCATGAGACGAATTTGCACGACACGGAAGTCGAGCTCCGCAATTCCATCCAAACACCGGCGAACTCCGGTTACGGGAACTCGGCCACTCCAACCCCGACTTCAATCAAAACAAACACACCCTAAGCTCTAAGCTCTTTAGAGAAAATAACAACAACTCTTTCACATGGTATCGGAGCGGAGCTCATCCGCTCTTTAATTGAGATAAGCAACCTCCACCCATTCAAAAAGTCTCGGAAAAATAGCTATTTCGCTAAAGTTCCAATGATCCAAATTCATATTATCACACATGTAAGCACCATTTCCCTAGCTCCAATTACTCAAACAACAATCCCCAATAGTAGAAAACACCAATTAAATCTAATTACCTGGATGCGGAGATAGAGCCTTCGAACGTAGAAATCCTCGAGCCCCAAGCAGATCGGCGCGTAACCCTGCCCCCCATACCGCAACAAACGCACAATTAGAACCCTAGTGCCATAATTCGACACGGGAAATCACAAGGAATCGATCGAAAAAGCTCGATTCGATCCGGAATTGGAGATCATCACCTTGAGGTCCTTGGATCGGAACCAATCGAGGAGCTTGCGGACGAGATCGCGGAGTTGGCCGAAGGCGAAGAGGAGGCCGTAGCTGAAGAGCGTGGTGAGCGCGGTCGTGTAGGGTAGCCGCACCATCTTCGTCTCCTTCGCCCGCGTCGTCCCCCAAACCCTAGAGAGAGAGGGAGAGAGAGGGGTGGAGGGTTTAAATAGAGGTGGGAGAAGTCGTTAATGGCGTCGTGTGGGGTCGCGGAGAAGGAGAGAGAGAGAAAGGTGGGGAATGTTACGTGGACCATGTGCACCACGTCAGCAAAGAACCGGCGTATAATTATTAGGGTTAATTGCACTAATAGGGCCCAACCATTACCCGCTTTCATGTTCGTCCTTTTTTTTTTAAGGTAAAGAATTATCTGAACTATAAACTATATTTAAAAAAAGTTAATTTTACAATCCAGTCTTTTAATTTATTTAATATGAATCAGTCAACGGCACTTTAACTTCAAATTTTAAGCTAATTTTTTTATTTTAATGAATTTATAGTTTCAACAATTAAATGAAGTATACTTACTAAACCTGCAAAGATAAATGACGCATTCAAATTTTGAATTTAAAATATCATTCGCTGACTCGGATTAAATAAACTAAAAATGTCGAGTAATAAAATTAAAATTTTGAAAGGGTGTAAATAGTCAAAATTCAAGATAGTCTACAGTTAAGATAAGTTTAATCTTTTTTTTAGTACAATAATTACACTTCTGGTCTTCTAACCTATTTTTCTTTTTCTTTTTTCACTTTGGTTCCTAACCTTTTCTCTCACGTCTGCTCCTATCACGTAAAGCTCAATTCCGCCGTCCTCAATTCCGAAAAGACTTCAATTGCATTCAAAAAAAAATTAGCAAGTTTCTTTTCGGATGTCTATAACTATCTCAACCTCGCAAACGATGACTACTGTTTGTTCTGGAGCATCCAATATTATGAATGCCGAGTCGAATGTACCGCTAAATTGTCGGATCGTTGGCGCTAACCATTAATCCTAAAAGCTCGAGCTATTATAAATACGCAACCAATTCACTTAAAGTGTACAGATACAGCGCCCACGGGTCTCGATTGTGACTCGGCCCAACCAGCCTCACGCCACTTCGAACATGACTCGGCCCACCCTGGCCTCCCGCTATTTCGAACGTGGCTCGGCCCACCCTGGCCTCCCGCCACAGGGCAGGATGCTGACCCATTTAAGCCAACATAAATAATTTTTTTAGAAACTTGAAAAAATTAGTATCGAGATAGACAGAAAACTACTGAAAATGTGCGACAAATTGAAATTTTTCCTAATTTTTAGTCCGTAGATTTTATAAATTTACATCTAACAAATTAAAAATTTTGTTATAAAACTTTGAATTTTAGCAGAATAGTCCATCATGCACCACATATGTATAGTTTAGGCAAAAACTTTTCACAAGAGAGAGAGAGAGAGAGAGAGAAAGTGATGTTTTGCATCTTCTTCTCCTTTTCCTTTTTTTCTTTTCTCCTTCCTCTCTTTGTATCTTCTTTATGTTGGATTTTTCTCCCATGGGTGGTAGATTCTATGAAACATCTTTTGTATATTATGACTTATGGTTGTAAAATAAAAAGAATATAATAAAAAAACCAATTTGTTGGTCTTGGTTGTAAAATAAAAAAAATTATAATAAAAAAAACCATTTGTTGGTCTTGGTTTGGTAAGTTTTTTTTTTTTAAAAAATAAACTTTAATTTGTCTCCTGTAATTTAGTATATTTTTATTTTACCATCTTATCTTAACAAACTTACATTTATTGTTGTAGATTTATTTTTATTTTATTGTAATTAAGGTCCTATAATTAAACAAGGTCCTTACAGTAAAAATAATGTGTCTTCAAACTTTGGGTCGGGTGACATGCACTTTCGTCCTCAAACTTTGATTTGTTGTGATTTTCAGCTCAATATTTTTAATTATTGCAATTAAGTCTTATAGTACAATTTATCCAACTGGATACTGATATTTCACTGATGCGGTGATATAGTATCTTAATAATTACTACATCATCGATTACAACACTGACACATCACTACCATGTTACGGATTCATCAATATTTACCTGATTAAATTAGATTGTGTAACTTAATTATAATAATTTAGAAAAATTGAGCTAAAAAATATAAGTAATTAAAATTTAAGAACCAAAATTGCAATTTAGCCTAATGTATTTTTACTAATTCAATTAGTAATTAAAGTTTATTAAATTTATCTACCAATATTAAAATTAGCTCAGATATGATCACACTATAATTCAAAAAAAAAAAACAAAAAGGAAAAGCAACAATGTGGTCAATAACACAAGTCTAGTCAAAGTCAACATTTAATTTTATTATTAAAAAATTTACAAAAGTATACACTCTAAGAACGGAATTATTTTAAAATAATTTCATTTCTTATTTGACCGAGGTGTATCATTAAGTCAATGGATGCCAAATACAATAAAGGGTTAATTTCATACAGATCCCTGCAAACATAATAAATTACAAATATATTCGTACAAAGTTCAACTTTCATATGTTGTCCCTACAAAAGTCCTGATGTTTTCAAATATGTCCCTCTGGTTTGTTACCTTTAAAATACTGTTTATTTTTTAACAGCAGATAAGTGAAATGACATTTTTGCTATCACAAATATGTCCCTCCAAGAACCACAACAGCTAATATAAGAGGGGTAAAAATGTTAAATTATCTCATTGACTAACCATAGTTAAGTAACCATAGTTAAGTATTTAACTTATGGTTAACTAAATTTTTCTAACGAATTTTAACGGCAGGAACATATTTGAAAATATTAGGACTTTCATAGGAACAATATATAAAAGTTAAATTTTATAGGAATATATTTATAATTTACTATGTTTGTAGGGATCTATATGAAATTAATCTTAAAAGGAAAGTTTATTTGCTCTCACAGCCAACCGCATAAATTATTTATAGAAAATAAAACAACAAAAATGAGACATAAGAAGGCTTTAAAATATAAGTTTTAGAAACTTACCTAAAAAAAGTGGCTTTCTCAAAAATCGCTTTTTGATGTGTCTTGAATAGATTCTTATTGTCTACAATATGATTTTAATTTGCGGAAAAAAAAATTCCTACTTGCGAGATATATTAAAAGCGATGGATAAATATTATTGATAAGACACTATTTTTAATTAAATATCAATATATCAATTGTTTAACTACTTTTTATATATATTAGTCTGAATTATTCAGTTATTGTAACAAAAAATTAATTTCATCAAGTAATCATTATTACTTTTAAATAAAAAAGATAATAATTGAATCATCATCAATAAGTTTTAAGCTAGATAATGTGTCTAATTTATTTACTAATGGTTTAGATTTATTTTGCTATTCAGGCATGGAGCCAAAACATTCTTGTAAAGTGGGGCACAATAGGAGTCGGATTATATCAGAAACTCGCTAATAAATCAAACCATGAATGTTCAATCTCTATATTTCTCATGTTTTATTAGTTGGATGTGGCCGACGTGATTTATTCAAGGCGATCTACAGTCGATCCAACGGTTGAGAATGTTTCTGGTCACGTTTTTAATGGACCGACGTGATTAAAATATCATTACATTAGTTTATATATATATATATATATAATAACATGAGTCTCTAATCCCAATTTTGTACATTCATGTGACAACTTAATCTCCGGAGGTAAGAGAATAGACTAGAAACATTCTACTTTTTTGCAGATTGTGAACGAAAAGAAATCACAAAGAAGAACCGCCGTCTATAATCTATGAAGGTACGATTTTAATATACATACGATTTAACATATGGTATTAGGGCCAAATCTTTTACAGTATTTTTCGTTTCTTTCGGATTTCGTTTGATTTCCTCTATTGGAAAGGAGGGGTTTATATATTTAGCTTAGTTAATTCATAAAATAAAGAGATTGTACAGAATAATCATGAATGATTTTCTCTTCGAGGAGCAGGGAGGGACGGAGACATTAAGGGGCCCCACAGTGGCCATGACCCTTCTGAACTTTTAAAAATTACATAAAAGTCCTTTATACTAAAAATTAAAATATTATAAATTTTAATTTTAGGGGGCCAAATTATTTTTTTTTATAAAACTTGTGTCCCAATTTTTTTCCGAACCCCTTGGCCCTTTCCCTTCAGCTCTTACAGTCTTGCTCCTCATTGAGTATATTGTTGCTACTGTTGCTAGCAATAAGTGATTAGTGAATCTGAAAAAAAAAATTCTTACTATCCGAAGTCGAATTTTTTTCTATCAAATCTAAATCTTGGCCCCCCGGAACCTTAATTCCTGACTTCGTCCCTACCAGGAGGGAGAAATATACCCGTGTAAGATTTTCATGGGATCATCTCATTGCTCATCAGCAACAGAATGTATATCAGTATATATGTACTGTCCAATACGAACATTGCGAATTCATTTTATCGCTGATGAGTGACGGGATCGTTTCCGTGTTCAGAAATCCCTGCGTATGTGGAGGCAGAAAAATTAGGCTCCATATAACTTCGTTTGGGCTAGGCTTTAAACAAAACTAGTTAATGGGAGGGGATTTGGGCCTTAGGTTGGAATTTGATTTGCGAACTAATGCCTGAACCAGGTGCACCAGGTTGTTTGTGAACCACCCAATCCACCTACTCCATCCCCTTTCTCTCATAATTGAGGGATCTCAAACCAGTGAATTATTTTGGTTTTATGATAAAAGTTTGGCTAAATTACACTTTTACTTCTCAAATTATAGGACAGATGATATTTATTATGATTTTTGACTTAAATATTTCAGATTGTGGTAATCGAGGTTCGCAGTATGATTTAGTCGATTAAATACTGATGTACAACTAATATAGTAATGATATGAAATTTTAATCATTATCATATCATAAATTACAGTAATATTACATTACTGATACACAAGCAATGCATCATATTCAACAAACTTAATTGGAGTGCATGATTTGGTTGCAACTATTTATTTGAGCTAAAATTATAATAAATTAAAACTTAAGAATCAAAATGTTAATGATACTAAAAGTGTATTAGGCCTAAAAATTTTGATTTGTATTTACTATTATTGATAAAAATAAGATTTCAACCAAATTTAATGTTACTTCTGTTATATTTAATTATATTGAGTAGTTTTTTCAGTTAATAAAACTGTAAATTTTTAGAAGCAATAACAATTGGTGACTTAATAATTTTTTAAAATTTAAAAATTCAGAATAATTAGTAGGCCTTTTTGCATAAAAATCCACTAGTTTTGGGCTTTTGTAAAATTGGATCGCTATTTTCGATTTTGCAGATTCGGTCCGAATTTTTAGTAAACTGACCAAAATATTCTTGTTACTTTTTCTCTCTCCTCTTTTTTTTTTCTCTGGCACTTTTTTTTTTCCTCTCCCAAGAAGGCGGCGCCCCCGCGCCCGCGCCCCCGGCGCCCCCTGCGCCCGCTTGGGCCGGCGTAGCTCCGGACGGCGGCGGCGAGCGGCGGGGCCCGCGGCGCCGGCGCCGGGCCCCGCCGCCGCCGTCCTGAGCCACGCGGGGCCTCTGCCGGCGTCGCTCGCCCCGCCGCGGGCCCCGTCGTCGTCCTCGTCCTCCCCCTCCTCCTCTGAGGCCTCCTCCTCGTCGTCGTGCTCCTCCTCCCCACCTCCCCCCGATTCCGAGCGCTTCCTCGAGATCCGCCCCGCGCCGCGCGCCCCGGAGAGGGAGGTGACCGGATCCAAGTTTGGTTGGGAAGAAATTGTGCAACAAGGAGAAATGGTGCAACGAGGAAGAAGAAGAGAAAAAAAATAATGTAGTTTTCATCCAAAGAGTGCAACTTTGGTCTAAAAAGTATAATTTTTATCTCAAAGAGTGCAATTTGCACTGTTAAAATAATATTATATTGTTTGGATGAAAATTACACTATTTCTTTTTCTCTTCTTCTTTCTCGTTGCACCATTTTTTCCCAACCAAATTCGGATACGGTCACTTTCCTCTCCGGGGCGCGCGATGCGGGGCGGATCTCGAGGAAGCGCTCGGAATCGGGGGAGGCAGGGAGGAGGAGCACCACGACGACGAGGAGGAGGCCTCAAAGGAGGAGGAGGAGGAGGACGACGACGACGGGGCCCGTGGCGGGGCGAGCGACACCGGCAGAGGCCCCGCGTGGCTTGGGCCGGCGGCCGCGGGCCCCACCACTCGCCGCCGCCATCTCGAGCGACGCCGGCCCAAGCGGGCGCAGGGGCGCGGGGCCCGCCGGGGGTGCGGGGGGTGCCTTCTTCGAAGAGAAAAAAAAAAGAGCGAGAGAAAAAAAAAGAGGAGAGAGAAAAAATAACAAGAATATTTTGGTCAGTTTACTGAAAATTCGGACCGAATCTACAAAATCAAAAATAACGACCCAATTTTACAAAAGCCCAAAACCAGTGGATTTTTTATGCAAAAAGGCCTAATTAGTAAACCAAAAAAAAAGATAATTAAAGTATTGTTTTCAATTTTTAATATAGTTGGGGGCCTCCTTGCAATTTTACCCAAAGCTCGCGAGGACGAACAGTGTGAGAAGTGAGGGAGAGAGCGCTCCTAAAACCCTAGCTCTTTTCTCTCTCGCAATCGATCTCGACCCTAAAACCCTAATCCCAATGGCGGAGGCCGATGGAGATCCCCAAACCCTAGCCCCCGCGCCGCAGATCCTGAAGCGGAAGCTCGATTGCGAGCCCCTCGCGGACGCGGCGGCGGAGGAGGCGGGGAGGAAGAACCCTAAGGAGCCGCGCCCGGAGACGACGAGTACAGAGGACCATGGAGGAGACCACGGAGCAGAGGTCGAGGACGGGGAGGAGGACGAAGGGGGGAATGTGAACGGGAAGGGGAAGGGGGTGTTAACCGCGGCGGATAAGGGGAAGGGAAAGATGATAATGGAGGAGGAGGAAGGGCAAGAGGAGGATGAGGATAAGGAGGGGGAAGGGGACATTGAGGAGAGCGATGAGAGCAGTGAGGAGGGTGGTGGGATCGGAGGAGAAGGGGATGGGGGGGAGGAGGAGGAGGAGAGCGATTTCGAGGACGATCCCCTCGCGGAGGTCGATCTCGACAACATCTTGCCCTCGAGGACGCGGCGGAGGGAGCCGCCCCCGCCGGGGTCGTACCTCGTCACCGACGACGAGGAGGATGATGAATCTAGTGATTAGTATGAGATCAGGAGGAGCAAATGAGGTAAATTTCGTTATACAATTTGGTTGTTAAAGTCAAATTTAGCGCAATTTTAGATAAGCATAAACTATGATCTTCGAAAATGACATGAAATGGTGTAAACAATGTGGGGTTTAGTGCCAAAAATATATGGTGATCTCAAATTGTGCTAAAGTTTTCTATTTTTGGTTATTCCCAGTTTAGTATGAATTTACTTGTTTAGTTGTGTCTGGATGTGGATGGGTGTTAAATCAGTTAAAACTTGCTATTTTGGCTCATTTGGAGCAAATTTAGATTCTGAAAAAGTGCACATTTTTGCCCAACTTATTCACTTGAATCATCCATTTTAGTGTTAGAAATGATGATTGTGAAGTTTCTTTAGGTAATCACACTATGCAGGTGGAGTTCTAAAGCTTGCTAGTTGCTAGTTCTTGATGGTTTAGGCAATTTTTCATGCTCTTTCGTTATCTACAATTTGTAGATACTGAGAGGTATTGAAATGAGCTTATAAATATGATGTGGTTCGAGCTCTATATTAGTGCTTATATCCCCGCTAAGTGTTCTGATTAATCATTCGGAACTGTTGTGATGTGTAGAAGAACAGCTGAAACAGTTGAACAGTCGGCAACTAGAATTATAATTTATTACGGTTTTCTACTTTTAGTTGTTCTTTTTCTGTTTTTGGCTCTTCAAGAATTCTTCTGACGGATGTCATACTTGTTTATTAATTTTTTTTTCTCCCCATTTATTTTGTTTTGTCTACATCTTTCTGCTGCTATTACTGTAATTTTCTTCAACGTATGTGGTTTTACTTTCACTGAGATAGTAAGAATAGGCTTGAAAGTTAAGTTGCAAAATTTCAAATCCTTATAATTCTAGTTCTATACAGGTGTTTGTTCACTCGGAAGTTATAAATCGAAATTATTATAGGCACTAGCCAATAGAATACTAGATTTTTCTCATCAAATTCAATAAGAATGTTGATATTTGCTCGCTTGAGTTCCGCTAAATTTGATTTTCCCAACATATAAATTTAGGCCCTAAAACTATACTTTTTTCCGTAATGCATGATTCATTTTGGAGAACCTAAGGTGTCGTCCCTTTTCTTGCTGACATCCAATTCTAGTTTTGTAGTTTCACTAATCAAATGTAAGTGTCCCTTTCCTTCAAATATCAGTCTAGCAGCTTATCTGAATCTTCTAAAATTTGAACTTACAATTCGGATTTGATAACGGTTTAATTAGCATCGTATAATCTGAATCAGATGATAAGATCCAACTTTGAAAATGGAGCGCAGAATTACACCATGATGATCTTTCTGTTTCATTTTGCTCAATGTCTTAGCCACCCTCAGATAGTTTAAAGAGTTTGTATTCATCATGTCTCTATCTTTGTTATCTACTGCTGACATGTTTGCACAATTATACCACTGTTTGTATCTGATTTTTCTTAGCTGCCATGGGCGACAAATAAGATACAATACATAAAAAGTATTTGTCGATATTCAGTCAATGGTGATTCTGTTGCTGTTTCATCTGAAAGTATCTGTTAATTTTCAGTTGATAGCAATTCTGTCTATGTTTCTTTTCTCTTCGTTCCATCTTTGATGTTATAAATAGAATGAAAATCTATTCGTACTGCTTATGTTGGTGGTTGTATACGTCATTGCACTAAGTAATTTTACTCAGTGTTTGTCATGTGGGTCGAATTATCAGATGAGTTGAGCTTGATTTGGCCTGCCACAGTTGTGTTCAACTTACGTAAGGCTGTTAGGTATCATCATTCTCTAAGTTCTTTCACATCAAATATAGCTTGCGTTATAGAGTTAAAAGTCCATTTTCCGAATCTTCTATAAGAAGATTCGGCTGAATTTTACAATCAGCATGAATGAGAGTCTTTAACTAGCATGAATGTAGTATTTCTCCGACCTGATCTCCGCTACAACTTTCAAGCTAAGCTGGTATTGCGTGGCGTTGCACACTTTCTTGTTTCATATACACTTCCACATAAGAACCGTTGTTAAGTCATCAACTATTTGTTGCTTCAAAAGAGTGAACAACAATTGTAAGATGGTCAAATTAGTCAACTTCAAAAAGTCCGCATTATGCCATCATTGAGTGGGGCTTCGCACTTTCAGAAAAATCTGCGTCACGCTTCTCTTATTTTACGAAGTCAATAAAGCTCCTCGAATATCCCGTCAGATATACATGTCAAGTCTTATTTTGCTGTCAATATGTCTAGTTCTATTCAGAGTGGAATACTCTGATCATTATATATGCTTTTATCTCTAGTAGTGTAAGTTACAGCATGTACTTCGAAATAGCTGGGACTTGAAATAGACTTTTCTCGAAGTTTAGACGCAAAGATTTATGTCAACTACTTAATCGTAGTATTTTCTCGGTGCAGGTAAATCGGCGATCATGGCCTGTAGCTCTCTTGGAAAAACTCAAAAAATTAGGGGTTTCTCCGAGCGGTCTGTGTTTTCCATAATTTTTCGTTGCCTCTCTGTTCGTGCAGTTTCACTTTTTATCGGAGAAACACTCCGCGTAGGACATCTCTTATACGGCATTTGATGTGTAATGTGCTATAAAGAGGTGGTGAAGATTCTAATTTTGATATCGCGCGAGGTTTTAGCTTTCTATTATGTATAGATAACCTGTTGTTGAAACTGGTTTTGTAGCTTACAAGTTCTTCTGACTACAGTAGTTGGTTGTTGCAGCTTATTTCTTGTGCTAAAAATTGTTTGATTGATCTTTATATTCATTTGGTTAAAGTAAAGGGATTAAGGATAATATGATTTTTGGGTGAAAATATAGGGATTGTTTCGAACTCTCGATACTTATCTATGTTCCGACTTCGTTCCTGTCGTTTCCGCTTGAACATTTTAGTTCCTGAACTTTAATATATATTTCAAGTAAATTATATTATGATGTTCATGTACTTTGTTTTTTTTTGTTTAAAATCTTTTGCTCCATTAAAATATTTTTTGTAATAACAATATTTCTGTAAAAACTCTAGAAAGTTTGGTAGAAAATAAGGCAAATTACACTTTTGGTCCTCAAACTATGGGGCGCCTGACACTTTAGTACTTAAATGTTAATTCATTACAATTTTTGGCTCAAAATTTCTAAATTATTGTAATTAATTTGCACAACTCAATTTTTTTTTGACAAATATTGATTAATTATTAATGTTGAAGTGATGTAGTATTTTAATTATTGTTGCATTATTAATTATGATATTACTAATCACTTATATTTTAGTAATTTATCAATATTTAGCAAAAAAAAAGTTGGGCTGTGAGATTTAATTACAACAATTCAGAGAGTTCAAGTCAGAAATTACATCGAATTAAAGTTTGAGGACTAAAGTGTGACGTGCCTCGTAGTTTGAGGACCAAAAGTGTAATTTATCCTAGAAAATATTCTCTGGGCTATTCTTCTTTTTTATGTAATAAATAATTAATTTGGTGTGATTATTTGATGCCTGGATAATAATTTTTAAAAATTTAAATTTTCATAGTCCATGCAATAATTTCTCATATAATTGCTCAGCTACCAATAAGGTAGTCAAATGTACTATATAATAATATTTTAAAACCACAAGGGTGGAATCCCCTGTTAACACAACTTGTATGAATTTAGGGTTAGTTGCACTATTGGTCCTTAATCTTTATCCGCTTTTTATTTTGGTCCTCAATCTCTTACATTTTGTAATTAGATTCTTAATCTTTGAACATAGTTGCGCTATTGATATGTAACTTTTTCATTTTTCTTTCACTTTGGTCCTCAACATTTTAATAATAAATTTTACACAATCTAGAGAGAGAGAGAGAGAGAGAGAGGCTCGCGATAGGGCTGTCAGTTCAGCTCGCTGTTTGCATGTCAATTCGTGTACGACTCGAAATTGATTCAGATTCAGCGTGCTCATTGAATAATCGAGCCGATGACGAGCTCAATTTTTTAAACTCGAAAAAAAAAATAAGCCGAACACGAACTGACCTTAGCTTACTCTTGTTTGGCTTATTATGACTCAAAAATAAATAAATAATACAGATAAATATTATGTTGCCTAATATTTAGCAAATTTGAGTACTATTTTTAAGTTTTTGATTATCGTTAGCGCGACTTTCAAATTTTAATACTAATTAATTATACTAAGAGCAATAGTAAGCATCAATAACAATATTAATAATAATAATTACTAATTATGGTTAGTGTTAATATTTTCTTAAAGTTTAATTTAAGCTAACTTGAAATAAATTTGGCCTAGCTTGGATTAATTTCGAGCCGAAGACAAGTCGATTCGAATTATTTTCAAGCCGATCTCGAGCTGACCCCAGCTCGCTTGTGTTTTCCTCGTCGACGGCCCTAATTGTATTACATCTAAATTAAAATAAATAAATAAATAAGTACCTTTACATGATGGAAAAAGTTTTCTTAGGAATCTCTTGTAGGTTAGTTGCAACCTCACAATATGTTTAATACCTACACTCCACTAACTCTCTACTTTCTCTTGCACTTAATTTTCTTTGACATGCCCACACATGCATGCAATTCCCATCAAATGATGTTCAACAAACCTTGGATACCTTTTTCTCAATCATTCTCCATTAACCTAATCCTAAACACATTTTATATTTGCATAAGTGGAGCTAATTAGTGCTTTTTTCTGACGTCATCTAGTTCGCCTTTTTTTTTTTCGGTCATCTGACCGCCCCCGCCTTGATAATTGGTTCGCAGGTTGCGATCGAAATCCGGCGACGACTGACTCCTGCGATTCGTCTCTCTTACGATTCTTCTAGTTCGCGATCGATCGATGGATCGATGAATCTATTGACGGAGAGAGAGACAAAATAAGACAGGTCATATTAGCCTTTGATCACCTCCAAAGGTCATGATCCCCACCAACTAAAGATGCTAGGGCAAATTAAACTATATAGCTTTTTCTCACTCCTTTTTTTTTTTTCTTTTTTTTAAGCTTTTCCTTTTTTAAAAAATGCTTCATGCACATGCTTTCACTTTGGTTTGCATTATTCTATAGTAGAATTTGAGAAAATAGGGCTACTCCTCACATGTATCTAAGACCATATTTATTAAATAAGTTAATTGAATATTAAATAGCTCAACTCAAGTGGTATTTTTTTTAATTTTTTTTCCTAAAATCAATGGGTTATTATTAAAGCTATAGGGATTACTTCAATAAAAATATCTTTTACAATCACAAAGAGACATGTCAAAATTAGTTGGTGAGATGAAACACATTTTAGTAATTTTTAGCAAGAAAGAAAAAGAAAAAAAATTTCTAATGGGATTTGTAGCTTGTTTTGTCCTGCTTCTCATTAAAGTGTGCACTCTCATTTGTCAAATTACTAATTATATGTTATCTTTAAGAATTGACTAATCGTCTACCCTTTAAAGCATGTTATGAGATACATATAATATTACTCACAGTAAAAAAAAAGTCATTTCAGGTCAGAGGTTCGATTCTTTGTGTAAATATTTTCTGACAACAAGGCTCAAATAGAAATAAGATAAAACTTCAAATACCACCCCTGTGATTTCGCACTTTCTCACTTTAGTACCCTGTGGTTTAAAGTGTATCACTTTAGTATCCTGTGGTTTCGTTTTTCTCTTTTTCTTATTCCTTTTGTTAATTTTTTCGTTAAATCAGTGAGAAAGTTAAAACCACATGGTACTAAAATGAATATTTGATAAACCAGAGGTAGGTTATCTGAAGTTTTTTCTATATGATTTAACGAAAAAATTAATAAAAGGAACAAGAAAAAGAGAAAAACGAAACCACATGATACTAAAGTGATACACTTTAAACCACAGGGCACTAAAGTGAGAAAGTACGAAACCACAGAGATGGTATTTGAAGTTTTTTCTAGAAATAATAATATATAACCAAAGATCTTCTCAATATTCAAATATGAGAACAAATTCTTAGATCGGCGAAACTTAAATGCTGCTCGAACTCAAGTGCAGTAAAGTTTAAGTTTTTCTAAAGTCAACTTTTTGTTTAGTTATCTGTTTTGATAAAAATTATTTATTTGAAAGTGAAGTTCCACCGCTTTTATTATTATTTATTTTATTGAAACTTAGCTAGGTCGGGACGAAAGAAAATTGTAACCTCGCTTACAGTACTTTTTATACTTAAATTAAAATAAACAACGAAAACTATCACTTACATACCTTTTATTCTTGTGCTAAATTTCATTTTCGATCTCAAACTATGAGGTGTGTAATGTTTTGGTTTTCAAATTTTAATTTATTATAACTTTTGACTCGAACTTTAAGAATTGTTGTAATCAAGTCCGACAATCTAATTTAGTCGACTAAATATTTATGTACCGCTGCTGTGGAAGTGATGCGATATTTTAATTATTCTTGCGTCATCAATCAGAATACTGCTATATCACTTCCACATTAAAGACATTAATATTTAGTCAATTAAGGTCGATTGTGGTACTTGATTGTATGATTCAGAAAGTTCGAACCAATAATTTGAACCAATTAAAATTTGAGGACCAAAGCATCCGTGTCTCGTAGTTTGAGACCAAAGTGTAATTTAACCCTATTCTTATGTAGGGATGTCAATTTGGCAGATTTTTAAATATTCGAATCTGAACCGAAATCCGACGATTTTTAAAAATTCATATCCAAAACCGAATCCAACCAACAATCACAAACCCGAACTCGAGATCGAACATGAAAATCTAAGCCTGAAACAATCATTTTTCTTTACCATATTTCAAAATACATTATATTAAAATTAAAATTTTTAAAAATATAAATTTAAACATAACATTAAACATTCATATATATTATATACTAGGCTAAATTACAGAAAAACCTCTTATAAATACCCGCTTTTTTACTTTTCCTTCCAAACTTTCAAAAATTTTACCCCCTCAACATTTCAATTTGTTGCATTTAGCCTCCTCCTGTTCCATTACTATTCCATTTATTTTTTATAATTTATATTAAAAATACCCTTCAAAATGATAAAAATATATTAAAAATTTATTTTTTTCCTTATAGAAAAAATAAGAGCAATTTGGTCATTTTGCCCGCTCCATTAATATCGTACTCCCCTAAAAATATTTCTGAAATTTTAAGGGGGCAAAATGTAGATTTTTGAAAGTTAGAAAGAAAAAGTGAAAAAACGAATATTATAAAGAATTTTTTGTAATTTAGCCTATATACTAATATAAAATCTGTTCAAATTCGAATCATATTTAAATACAAATAAAATTCATATCCGAATTTAAATTCATCCAAATTTTTATTTTTCATATCCGTATCTAAACCCGTATTCTGTTAGCATCAATAAACTCGTCCCATTATTTTTATTCGAATTCTGATCTTTGCCACGTGTCCAATTCGGCATCGAACGGATATTATTTTTTTGGGAAAAATCCACCTCAAAATAATTAATATCTAAATATATACTCACAATAACCAAAGTGTAATAATAATAATAAATTATTAATAATAAAGTGTAACGACAAAAGAGATCTATCACCGTACACCACTGATGTCACACCACCACCACGTGGGCCCCACCATCACCCGCACCGGACCAATCATAGCCGTCCTTTTCCATTCCACTGCCACATCGAGAGGTTATTCCATGCACCGGGTGTACAAGTATATCTCCTACACCGCAAGCTTAGAACCCTATGCCCTTTTCGAATATATGTTATATGCCATTTAAAAGTCCTAAATACCAAAAATCACTTTACATTTTTTTTTTTCAGTAATAAATATTTCAAATATACCTTTTAAGATGTTGTTATGGGGCCAATTGAATTTAATTTTAATTTTAAGATAAAATTTATTTAATTATTCCATATAAGATAGTAAATACTGTAATTACGAGCGATCTGATAATTTTATATAAAAATAATATTAAAAAATATATTATACTAAAATATATAATTTTACTATTTTATATCATAGCAGTAAATTGCCAATACATTGATGAAAAAAAGATAAAAAATACAGAACTTACATAAATTATGGACCATTTTGATTTGGCTATCCAACATTTCAAATTTTGATTTTACTATATAATCTTTCAATTTATTTGATTTGAGTTAGTCGACAACAGTTTAACTTCAAAAATTAAATGCATCTTTTATATTTACAGATTTAATTAGTACACTTCATGCAAATTTCGTAACTATAAGTATATAAAAGTAAGTAATTACTTTAAATTTTAAAGTCAAAGTACTGTCGACTTACTTAAATTAAATAAATTGAAAAATTAAATAGTAAAATCAGAAGTTTAAAAGGTTGAATAATTTCAGATAAACTCAGTAAATTATTACCAAGTAAATATACATAGGAGTAAATAGTTCTATAAATATTTATTTTTTTTCTTTACATTTTTTTAATATTTATGGAATTTAAATCTCTGCACTTTGAATCAGCAATTATTTTCGATTCAATTATTTAATCAATCTTTAAAATATTAATAAAATTTAAATTGGGTACACTCATTACTAACATATAAAAAATCATAAAAAAATATCCTTTATTATTTTCCTGCCACATCTAATCATTAAAAACTCATGTTCCTTACAAATCCAATGCACCATGTACACACACACGCACAATGGCATTTCCGTAATTTTCTCCAAATCCAAGCGTAGGTAAAAGTGTATGGAGATCCCTCAACTATGGACAATTTGGATAGTGAGTTCTCAATTATTTTCTTTTTCTCTTTGATAGAGTTATAATGCTTAGTTACATTAAATATTTAGTTAGGAATAATAATTTTAATTGTTAAAACTATGGAAACCTCTAAACTCTCCTCAATTATAATTGTTTTTTTTTTTTACTGACACAGATTTTAACTCATTAAATCAAAATTTTTATTAAATTAATTGGTGAATTCATCCAATTTATTAATTTTAATCACCTTTTAGCAATTAAAAAATTAGACTAATTAACAGCTAATAAAGTTATTAAATTTAATAAAAAATTAATTTTTTTAAGAAAAAGAAGTTAATGAGTGAGATTAAAATAGTTAATGAGCCTATTTCTAAATAGTATATAGTTGAGGGATCTTTAATACATTTTTACCTAAAAATAGAAGTTTAGGAGGGTCTTTTACAATAGTCTATATAGTTGAGGGGTTTTCTTGTAGTTTTACCAACACTATACCAGGGCTGCTTTGTTTTTTTTTTTTTCCCTCTTCGCTTCTTATCCGCGAGTGTCGGATAAGGACACGTGGGCGACGATAACCGGTCGAAAGGGGCAACGATCCAACGGTCCAAGTTTCTTCGATTGAACCGCCCAAACGAATCGGACCGTTGGATCTCCGAACCGGGGTTAAAAATGGTCCTAACCCTGGTTTAATAGAAGCGTTGAAGAGAGAGAGAGGGGAGGAGAGAGAGAGAGAGAGAGAAAAAGGTGCTCCATTTCCTCTTCCTCTTCCTCTTCCTCTCCCTCTTCGATCTCTCGATTTATCTCCTTTAATCGCTTTTTTTTTA
The DNA here is from genome assembly GCA_016920855.1 of Puya raimondii. Taxonomy (NCBI): domain Eukaryota; kingdom Viridiplantae; phylum Streptophyta; class Magnoliopsida; order Poales; family Bromeliaceae; genus Puya; species Puya raimondii. The sequence continues at coordinate 97,205,285 of JABWPP010000050.1, forward strand.
TTATTATAATGTAATTTTTGTCGTTGTTGTTGTTGTTGTTGTTGTTGTTGTGATGTAGTTGATCTTTCTTTTTTTCCCGATTTTTTCCGGATTTTTTCGATGTGATTTAGGGGTTTCGCCCCACAAAATGTGTTCTTCCACTCCTTAGATCTCGTTTTCGATGGATTTGAGTGCGATTTCGAGTAGATCTGGGTCGTGTGAGGTGGATCTGTGGTAGTGTTTGGGGGGGGATCTGGGCTAGATCGGAAGCCCTAACCCTAATCCTAACCCTAACCCTAGGTTTTTGGATCTGAGCATGATGACCTACTTCCCGGAGGAGGTGGTGGAGCACATCTTCGGGTTCCTCACGGCGCACCGCGACCGCAACGCGGCGTCGCTGGTGTGCAGGGCGTGGTACCACGTGGAGCGGCTGAGCCGCCGCCGCGTCTTCGTGGGGAACTGCTACGCCGTGCGCCCCGAGCGCGTCGCGGCGCGGTTCCCCGCCGTGCGCTCGCTCACCGTGAAGGGGAAGCCCCACTTCGCCGATTTCAACCTCGTCCCCCCCGACTGGGGCGGCCTCGCCGCGCCCTGGATCGAGGCCTTCGCCTCCGCCGCCGCCGCCGGAGGAGGCGGCGGCGGCGGCGGCGGCGGCGCCCTCGAGGAGCTCCGGATGAAGCGGATGGTGGTCTCCGACGAGTGCCTCGAGACCCTCGCCCGGTCGTTCCCGAATTTTAGAGCCCTCGTGCTCATCAGCTGCGAGGGGTTCAGCACCCACGGGCTCGCCGCCGTCGCCACCCATTGCAGGTGAAATGCCCCTCTTTTAGATCTGTTTATCAGTTTTTGTTCTAAAAATTTGAACTTGGTTGAATTTGCCTTGCCAGTTTATGTATGCTCATGTGCAAAAGTTGAGTGTCGATCGCTTGATTCCACTTTTAGCATCTGCTAACTGTTCAAGATCTGTTCTGATCTGATATAATTTGCTCATTTGTTAGTGAACACAAAAGTTAACATTTTGCGCTAAGGAATTAGGGATTCTTAGTTGCTGTATGTGTATCCAACTTGATTTTTTTTTTTCAATTTACAAAGATTCTTATAAGAAGTACAAGCTTCAAATTGGAGCTTTTTTATTTTATCGAAAGAATCTTGTTTTAGCTTCTATCTGCAACTAAAAGCGCAAGATTCTGCTTCCTGACTAGAAAAGCCAGGCTAAATAAGAACATACTTCAATTTCTTCAATTAATGTGTGTATATATGTATATTTTTCCTTTTAACTTGATTTCGTTGGCTGAGAAACCTTTTCTTCTCTCTCTGTTTCCTTCTTTGAAGGCACCTGAGGGAGCTAGACTTACAGGAAAATGAGATCGAGGACCGTGGGCCGCAGTGGCTGAGCTGCTTTCCCGAGTCGTGCACTTCTCTCGTGTCCCTAAACTTCGCCTGCCTAAAAGGGGAAATTAATGTTGCCGCACTAGAGAGGCTTGTTTCCCGTTGTCCTAACCTTCGCAGCTTGCGGCTTAATCGGGCAGTCTCTGTGGAAGCGCTTTCTCGAATCCTTATGAAAGCTCCTCAGTTGGTGGATTTGGGGACTGGTTCATTCTGGGTTGATCATCGGTCGGAAGCTTTTCATAGGTTGATAAGTGCTATCGAAAGATGCAAGTCTCTGAGGAGTTTATCTGGTTTCTGGGATGCTTCTCCTCTCTGCCTCCCTGCAATTTATCCTATCTGCTCAAATTTGACCGGCCTTAATCTCAGCTATGCTCCAGCGATTCAGGGTCCCGATCTTATCAAGCTTATTCGCCATTGTTGGAAGCTTCAACGCCTTTGGGTGAGCTCTTCATCTCATTTCGTGTGATTTATTTTTATTTGCATATTTTGCATTGTTTATGTACTTTTATTGTTTTCGTTTTTCTGCAAATTCTGTATGGTTAATGGCATCTAGATATGGGCTTATTATCAAATAAAACCCAAAAATATGGCATAGACCAACAATTCGACCGTAGCGTAAAATTGAAGAAAATTGTTCGTAAATGCCATAACCTATAGAGCTCGAGGAGGGAAAAAAAGATCGAAAAAAAAGCAATGGCTAGCGAGAATCATTTTCTGCTAAATGAGTACAAAATGATAGTTACATCTGTTCGAAATTTATGGTTTCAGGTACTAGATTGCATTGGCGATAAGGGATTAGCGATTGTAGCCTCCACCTGCAAGGAATTACAAGAGTTGAGGGTATTCCCGTCAGATATATATGGTGCGGGAAGTGCTACTGTGACCGAAGAAGGGCTTGTGGCTGTGTCTTTCGGCTGCCCTAAGCTCCACTCCTTGCTTTACTTTTGCCACCAGATGACTAATGCCGCGCTCATAACCGTCGCAAATAACTGCCCTAATTTCACCCGCTTCAGGTTATGCATTCTCGAACCAAAGAAACCCGATCCTCTAACAAATCAGCCATTAGATGAAGGCTTCGGGGCGATCGTACGGTCATCCAAGGGTCTGAGGCGGCTTTCTCTATCTGGGCTTTTAACCGATCAAGTTTTCATGTATATCGGGATGTATGCGAAAAAGCTCGAGATGCTTTCTATAGCATTTGCCGGGGACAGTGATGAGGGAATGCTGTACGTTCTTAACGGGTGCAAGAACCTACGGAAACTGGAAATAAGGGACAGCCCATTTGGAGATGGTGCATTGTTAGAAAATGTTGCAAAGTACGAAACAATGCGATCCCTTTGGATGTCGTCCTGCGACGTAACGCTAGGGGGTTGCAGGGCCCTCGCAGCAAAAATGCCGATGCTCAATGTGGAGGTGATAAATGAAAGGGACGAAAGCGAAGAGTTGGAGGAAAGCCCCAGCGATTTCCACAAGGTGGAGAAGATGTACGTTTATCGGACTATCACCGGACCGAGGGACGACGCCCCCGATTTTGTATGGATACTATAGAGCTCTTCGCCCGCGATAGGTGCGGCTATGCTAGAAATCTACAAGGTAAAAAAAAAATTAATATGAGCTTCGCAATGCTTTATTTATTCATCGATGGTAGCGGCACTATCTTAATTAGGTTTGTTTGTAGATTGGAATTAGGGGAGAATTGAATCATAGACCCAAATTTGTAGCCTTTTCTCTTGATGTAATTCTTCCAGAGATTTGTGTTTGCAATGCTAGTTTGAGTAATATTGTTAATATAGCTTTGTTAATGGCTTATATTGCTTTAAATCTCTCATATTTTGAAAGTAAAAACATCTTAGATTTTGTGAACAATCAAATGGAAAAAAACTAGAAGCACTTTTCCCTTCTGTGTTGACTCTTACATCTAAGAAAGAAACTTTTGCTTCTTATTTGCCATTACATTAGCAATTGCTTTGCATATACTGCAGCTTTGTTGTGAGAATATTCCTTTTATGCTGCCCCTTTACCTAACTTACAGTGTAGCTAGCACTCATTGCTTGTGCAAGAAAATGAGAGTGAAGGTGATGCAGTGGTAAAATCTAGGTAAAATTTCAAAAAGCCCCCCCATGGAATGGCGCATTTTTGTAATTTTATTATCCTGTGATTCAAAGTGCGTCACTTTGTACGTATGAGTTTTCCCTGTGTTTGGTTTCTCAAAAAAGTGCGGAAAATAATTGTAAATGAAAAAACTCGGAAAATAAAAACATTAGTTTTTCATGAAATTTGAAAACAAATAAAGAAAAAACTTAGAGAAAAGTTGCTTCTCCTTGGAACTAAATTGACGAAAAATTATATTTTTGGGGGAACCAAACACCCCTTAGTCTCTATAATCATGAGGGAAAATGGACTGCAAATTACATGGTAGTAAAATTGCTATTTTTTAGTATTTTGTGGCTTGCAAAATGTAACATCTTGCTATATTTTTATCCAAGATTGTTGCAAAGAAATAAGGGGCAATTGCTTATATATTCTGTAAAAGTTTTCGACTTTCTGATTTATTTCTCTTAGAAGGCTAATATTAAAAATACTCTTTTAACATTTCAAGTTATTTCAAATATACTTCTAGAGTTAAATTTTATTAGTAAATTGTTAGCAACAATCATTATCTCTGTAAAATTACTATTTTATTCTTTCAAATATACTTTTTTATTGTTACCTACTTTTCTTATTTGCTTTTAATATGCAGGCGAAAGAAATATTTTGATTTTTGGTCTTTTCAATTATACCCTTCTATTTCACGAGCTTTTTCTTATTTGCCCTTCAGTTAAGGGCAAAAGAAGTATTTCGATTTTTTTAACTCAGGTACAAATTTAACCCGGGTTTAACCGGAGATAACTTAACGGGTATTAATAGCGAGGGTATTTTTGAATAACGAAAAATTATATGAGGGGTATATTTGAAATAAAAAAAAGTAGATGTAAATTAGATATCTCAGAAGTTTTTAGGGTCACATTAGGGGCATGTTTGGTTCGCGATTGGAATAGAAATGAGAAATAGAATTGGATTGCTTTGGAATGGAAAATGGAATGGCGAATCATCCAAAGACGTTTGGTTCATTATTGGAATGGGTATCGGAATAAAAATTTAGAATATTTGAGAGGGTGTTTTGATTAAAAGAGAGGAAAGTGATAAAGGGAGAGGAGGGGAGGTGTTGGTGTAAGAAGATTTTAAGTAATTTACTTTGGAATAGGCCAATCCGGTATTCAAAGCCGGATTGGGGTATAAATGGATTTAGCCATTCCCATTCCATAGTGGAATGGAAGTTGGAATCCGATTCCTTTAAAACAAACAACAACAATTGGAATCAATAAATCTCATTTCGATTTCATGGTCTAAAATAGGTGAACCAAACATGCCCTAGATATTATCCCAAGAACCAAAACAAAAGCAACTTGGAAATAAACTGCAGTACTTGAAACTACTTGGTGGGCAACTTTAGATGTGGTATAAGAAGAGGGGGTGTTTTGAAATTCTGCCTAAAAATCTATCAGATGGGAATCTCTTTTTCCTTTTGTGCAGTCCAAAGCTACATCTGTGACCTATATTGAAGCATCATCTGAGATCATCATTTCCACCATTATCCTCATTTGTGTTTGGTCACACCTCAACTCATCACCCTTTTTTTTTTAAAAAAAATTTCTTCTTTTTAACTCTTTGCTACCTGTGTGATTCTCAGTGGGTGACCAGCTTTTTCTATGTTGTCTTCATATGCTTTTTGACCTTTCTACTGTGGAGGCTGCTGATACTGTTGAGCTAAGCACATGGGCTAAATTTCTTTAATTTTTCCTACTACTCCTGAACTTTTACTCTTTAAGTTTATTTTTAGGGCATATTTATTTTACCAAAAGTGGAGAAGCGCGAAGTTATTCTGGATCGTTATATACCTACTTTTTTTGTTTGGTTCGCTGTAAATTAAATTCACCCATAACTCCACTTTCTTAAGTTTATTTTTAGAGCATGTTTGTTTTATCGGAAGTGGAGAAGGGCGGAGTTGTTCTCGATCGTTATATGCCTACTTTCTTTGTTTGGTTCGCTGTAAATTAAATTCACCCATAACTCTACTTTCTTAAGTTTATTTTTAGGGCATGTTTGTTTTATTGGAAGTGGAGAAGGGCGGAGTTGTTCTCGATCGTTATATGCCTACTTTCTTTGTTTGGTTCGCTGTAAATTAAATTCACCTATAACTCCACTTTCTTAAGTTTATTTTTAGGGCATGTTTGTTTTATCGGAAGTGGAGAAGGGCGGAATTATTCTCGATCGTTATATGCCTACTTTCTTTGTTTGGTTCGCTGTAAATTAAATTCACCCATAACTCCACTTTCTTAAGTTTATTTTTAGGGCATATTTGTTTTATCGGAAGTGGAGAAGGGCGAAGTTATTTTGGATCCTTATATACCTACTTTTTTTGTTTGGTTCGCTGTAAATTAAATTCACCCATAACTCCACTTTCTTAAGTTTATTTTTAGGGCATGTTTGTTTTATCGGAAGTGGAGAAGGGCGGAGTTGTTCTCGATCGTTATATGCCTACTTTCTTTGTTTGGTTCGCTGTAAATTAAATTCACCTATAACTCCACTTTCTTAAGTTTATTTTTGGGGCATGATTGTTTCGCCGAAAATGAAGAAGAGTGAAGTTGTTTTTAGCCATAAATATTTACTTTTGTTATCTGGTTTGAGGTAAAGTAAATTCACCCATAACTTTACGGCCCTGAAGCAATTGATTTCGTCTTGGATGGTTCTAAAGTCAGTTATAAAAGAAAATGAGATAAAAATAATAATAATAAATTAACTAGAATTGGGATGGAATACTATTAATAGTATTTGAGCTCTTTTGCTATCGAGTTTTTAACTTTTGAATGAAAAATTATAGGATTAGAATGATAGTGGTCCCCTAGGATTTAATGGTGGTCTTCCTAGGGTTGAGTGGGGTGGTTGGTTGAATAATATGATCTAAAGGGTGGAATTGATTAAAGTGTAGATCTAATGCCTAAAAAATTAATAGCAAAAGAGCTCAAATATTATTAATAGTATTTCAGCTCAACTCAATTAACTAATGTAATTTTTTTAATCCTCTTTTATTAGTATGAATTTTCTTAGTAAAATAAATAGAAAAGTGGGATAATTATATTCCCAAAGCAATTGACTTTCTATTAATAAATAACACTGAATTTTTTTAAATTTAAACTTTAATTTAACTGAAAGTCATTTTCAATCTGAAAGGGTACTTACATGCAAACAAACAAATCCTTAGTCTTCAAACTTTTAAGCTTAACATCAGATAATGCCGACTTTAACAATTATTTTATTTTATTTTAGTCCTTACTTGGGAGCGAAAATTGTTTACAAAGTTGGCTGCGTCTAATTTATTTATATGACCTTACACCATAAGTTCTTCGGTCCTTTATCTGTCTCATACTTTTAAATTAATGATCTAATTGTTTAATAGAGAAAATGATATTCCTCTAACGTCGAACTTAAAAGCATGAAAACAAGAGTGAACAAAAAGCGCGAGATGTTTTGTTCTGAAAACACTTTTCAGCTGATTGAGTAGAGAAGATACTTTAAAAGCTGAAGCTACACAGGTTCATAAGCGAAAAACTCTTTGGTAGCAAAGCAATGCAAATGGCCACAACAAAATGAAGGTACTTAAATCATTCCAACATTAATCCTTGCTACACTTCCAATTAAAATGATATCTTGATTTGTTGGCAATATTCTATTTGATTTAGTATTTTATTCATTACAAGTAATAAAAAAACATCTAATTATATAAAAAGAAACTTAGCTCATTGAAGTGTGAATAATGTTACCAATAATTCGTTTGACGGTTCGTACGCCATTTTTACAATCATGAAGATCCATAGTTCGATATTTTAAGGACGTGTTTGGATGGTCGAGGTCGTGACAGTAAGGAACTTCTGAGCTTGAGCAGTACTCGAACCTCGATATCAGGCGTTGGAGAGACGAAGTCGCGAGCTCTGATCATACTTGAGTAGCGCAGTTGTTGGCCAAGTTCAGCTGTTGAGGTCGGCGCAACCAAACACGCCCTAAATTTCTAATAACTTGGGCACATATTGTTGCTAATGAAACACCAAATTATTATTATATAATTTACCAAAAGGGGATATCTTAATGGGCCTCTTTAGGCCCTCTTAAAAAAGCCCACCTAAGCTTTGAACAACTATGGGCCTATTGTAATTCTACTTTATTACCCAAGTTTGCAAATTATTATTATTTTGTTATTCTATAATTTTATTTTCATTTTATCTTAAGAATCTATTATTGTTAAATAGGATAGAAAAGGCATATTGTTATAAACTACAAAACAATAAAATACAAATTCAAATTATAGACTAGTAAAATCTTAATAGTTTACCGTTTTGTGGTCGGTAAAATATAATACTTACTATTGATCGCAGTTTCAACTGCAACAGTTGAAGAGAAAAAGTTTAAACAAAAGATAGACTTATTTTTCTAATCATTTTTTAGACAGAAAATATTTTTTTCTATATTTTTTTGAGAGATTTTTTTTCCCAACATTGGAGTGATAAAATTTTAAAAGGAACTTTTACTTATTTACCCTTTACTACTATTCAAAAATTTCAAATTTATCTTTCAATACCCAAAATATCTTTTTAAAAACCAACTCCATTAGAAAACCCTAGAAAAATTGCGATATTTGAAGGAATTTTTTAAAGTCAACAAAGATATTTTGGTCCTTGAGGGTATATAAAATATTTTTGAAGTTTTGAAGAGCATATTAGAGATTATCTCAAAAATTTATACACTTATCAACTACTCTACATGCAATCAAGTAAATTATTTATAGTTGTATTACGTTTTATTACAAGTTGAGCTCATGTACTTTTAAAAGCACATGAGCTCAACGTGCTTGTAACTTTTTAGCCGTCGGATCGCCTCAAGATCCGTACAGCATTAGTAAAAAAAACTTAATGAGACACACTGTTAATAGTACTGCACAGATCTTAAAGTGATCCGACGGTTTAAAAGTCACAAGCACAAATGTTTCCGAACTTTTTAAAGCATAAAAACTCAACTCTTTTATTACATCTAATTAAACAAGATATATATAAGTTACAATTACTATATTTTTAATTACATATATTTTCAAATATATTGATTTCTACATTACATTCAACCATATGTATGGATTATGAAAAATGTGCTTAGTTTGATTAAACATTCCACAAAGTTCTAGAAGATCTAGAAGATCTAGAAGTTATTCTTCTTCATTTTTCAACGAATTTTAGTCGTCGAATACGGCCCATAGCCAACCTACGCGCTTTCTTTGCATTTTAAATTAACGTAAAATTGTAAGGAGACCCGTCGACAATTTCGTTATTTTTAGCGATGATTTAAAAATCGGGTCGATTCGACCGGTCCGATCCTAACCCAGTTTACCAAGCAATTTGGTTGTACTGAATAAGTTAAAGAATCGTTTGGAACCATTTGAACCGGCGACTCAACTATCGAACCGGTGAACCGGTCTGGTTTTAATCATTAGAACCATTTGAACCGGCGACTCAACTATCGAACCGGTGAACCGGTCTGGTTTTAATCAGACCGGTCGAGCCTTTTTTGATCAAGTCATATTAAAATCTAGGGTTAATTGCATATAGGTCCCCGCAAACATAGTGAATTGCAGATATATTCCTGCAAAGTTCAACTTTCATTAGTTATTCCTGTAAAAATCGTAATGTATGCAGATATGTCCCTCTGGTTTGTTGCCGTTTGAGATCTGTTTATTTTTTAACAGTAGCAATGTGAAATAACAGTTTTGCCCTCACAAATATATCCCTCCAAAAGAAGGATATGAGGAAGAAGAAGAAGAAAGAGGAGGCGGCGGCGGCAGCGGTGCGCGGCGGTGCTCCCGCTTCCCCGCCGCAGCGGCATCCTCGACCGAACCCTAGCCCCCGTCGTCCCCGGGTGGCGCGTCGCGGAGCCGCTCTTCCTCGCCCTCCAGTTCCTCGCCCACGCCGCTGCCACCGCGCTCGTCGCCCACGCGAAGCGCTTCCGCGCCGTGACGCACCCGGCCCCGCTCCGCCTCTTCTCGCCCTCTCCGCCCTCTCGATGTGTGGATCATCTAGCCCGCGCCCGTCGAGGAGTGGCGGCGCCGTTCCCGATCAAGGAAGAGGAAGAGGAAGAGGTAAGGGGTAAAACCGTTAATTCACCTTATTAACTAATCGTAGTTAAGTATTTTAACCATGGTTAACTCAATTTCTCTAACAGCCCCTGACAGCAGGAATATATCTGCATATATTACGATTTTTGCAGGAATAACTAATAAAAGTTGAACTTTGCAGGAATATATCTGCAATTCACTATGTTTGCGGGGACCTGTATGCAATTAACTCTAAAATCTAATGGCTTAAAATTAATTTAGCTGATTTTATTTTCTATTAATATAGATTAGTCTCATAAAAAATAAAACTTGAAAACTTATATCTACTTAATTTGGTTTAAAAGCTAGTATTTTATAATTAAGAATAATACTAAAATAATAATATATGTAATTATTTTTATATAATAAAATTAAAAATAAGAATTAAATAAATGGAACCAAATCAAATAGGATAATTTGGCTCGGTTTATATAGTTTTCAATTTAATTTGATTCTGAAAGTAGCTAAAATTTGGTTTGCGACTTCGGTTTGATTTTAACAATTTTTTTAATCAATCCGAACTGAAAATCAAATAGTAATATTATTCACACTTTTTATCTGAATTATATATTAAAATTCTATATCTATGGTCAAATTTTGATTACATATCAACACATTTTTTAAAATTCTATTTTTTATCTTCTTTTTTTTGCGTGTAACTTTCATAATAATTCAATTTTGATTCTTAAATTATGAATCAATCTATAAGAAATATAGGAGTTCTAAAAACTATGCCAAACCGAACCAGACCGAATTAAATTGGTTTGGTTTAGACCGTTTTTTAGAATAAATTGATTTGGTTTGGTTCTGATTTTCTCCTTTTTTTTTTAAGAGATAAAGGTAACAAATTCTCTATTTCGTTCATTTTTTAGAAATGTACTTTTAAAAATATAAAGTAATTAATTTTCCAACTTAGGAGCATTACGGATTTACTATGGATTTAGATTTTTCCAAATTTTTCAAAAATCGAGCCAAACTGAGCTGAGTATAACCCCTACACGGAGCACCTATATTAGGGGAAACGAGCTCCAAATTAATTAATTAATTTATTAAACTTAATAGTTCTAATTACCTTTTTAAGGAAAAAAAAATTAGAACATTTTTAACTTAGTAAATAAAATTATTCGAATTAAAAAATCAAAAAGTAATTAAGGTTGAGGGACGTTTTACAAAATAGCCTATAGTTGAGGGGTCTCCATACATTTTGTAGCATCTCTCTTCTATATATATATATAGATGTATATTAAATACATATATATTCCCAGTGAGAAAGCGAACGATACCTCTCTCTCTCTCTCTCTCTCTCTCTCTCTCTTTGCGACACATATTCAACAATGGCGACGACGAAGGGGGCGGCGGAGAAGGGGGAGGAGCCCGCGCTGGGAATCCCCTATCCCTACTCCTCCGCCGCCTCCGCCGCAGCTCCGGCGCCGGCGCCGGCGCACTACTACTACGTCCGGGAGAACCCGTACCAGGCGGGGATGATCCCCCCCAACGCGGTGGTGGGCGACCCCAAGGGGATCCCGCTGCGCCAGACGATGTTCCTCGACACCCCCGCCCCCCTCCAGTGCCCCCTCTGCGGCGCCTCCGGCCTCTCCACCGTCAGGTACTCCGGATCCGCTAGGATTTTTGGTCCTTTTTTATTTGGTTTTTCGTCGGATCGAGTTGTGAAGTTGATCTTGAAGAATCGGTGATGAATCGGTCGGAACAGGTCGATGCGTCGATTTTGAGCTCCGATGATCATTGGGATTCGGGTCGGTGGTAGATCGGTTAGGTATTTTGTTTACTTTCGATTGAATCGAGTTGTTTTGGAATGATCTGACGAGTTTGATCGTAGGTTTTGAAATGGTTTCGATCGAAGTAGATTTTGATGAATCCGCTAGGGTTCGGTGTTTCAGTTTAGTTTTCGATCGGATCGAGTTGTTTTCGAATGAGATTTTAAAATCGATTTTGTAGAATCGATGGAAATCGATGGATCCGCCCTCTTCACAACTCCTCATGATCGGCGTTGGTTTTGAGCTCCGGTGATCGTTAGGGTTTTGCTTTAGTTTTGATCGGATGCGATTGAACTTGATCTTAGAGTTAATTTGTTATGTTCATCGTCCGTTTTGAGCTCCGACGATCGCTAGGGTTTCGATCGGTGGTCGATCGGTAAGGGTTTGGTTTGCTTTTGATCGGATATAGTTGTTCGAGAGCGATATTGGTATCGATTATACATCATTTCTAATGTGATTGTCCTCATAACTCCCCAACCAATTGATTTGGATCATGTTTGGACGTCGAAAGAAGAGTATGAGAATTTTTTTGGTGATTAAAAGTAAATAGTTTGATGTTTCTCTGATTTGATAGAATAGTATATTTCATCTGCAATATGATTTATTTATTTTTTTTAAATAAATTGAATGCTGAATGTCAATAATATATGCTTTTTGAGTAAATCAAAGAAATACATCGAATAAGATTTTCAAGCATTTAAACATTAGAACATGACTTTAATAAATTGTTACAAATATATATTAAGTGATTTTATGAAAAAAAGGAATCATAGCAAATTTATTGGTGATTATACCACAGGAGAATCTTATCCTTTTGTCATTTGTAGCGAGTGTAATGCATTCTATTTTTCGCGGAATTACCGATGATGATAACATGTTTCTTTCTTTCCTACTCTCTTTAACCTACTATGTTTGATGTTTTTGTTTTATAACTAATGAAATAAGATCAAAACTAGACCAGTTGTTCTGATTCTCTTCGACTTTTCGTCTCTCTCTCTCTCTCTCTCGATGTTTGTTTATGAAGCAATTAGATGATAATAGATGTAGTAGATGAGATGATATTGTGAGTTGAACTTGTGTGAGTAGGTCGAAGCCGAGTTTGGCGGCTGTGGTAGCATGCATGATGCCATTCATGCTGGGAGTGTGCTTCCTCTGCCCCTCAATGGACTGCCTCTGGCACAAAGAACATTACTGCCCTAGCTGCGGCGAAAAGGTATTTTCTTTCTTTCTTTCTTTCTTTCTTTTTCTAGGTAAACTTCTAAAAAAAAGTACAGTATTAAAGCTCATTTGGCTTAGATTCTGAAAAAGTAATTTCTGCATAATTAGTTTTGATTTAGAGAATTGATTTTGATTAAAAGCTATAGAGCGTTTGGCTAAAATTTAAATTTTGAATATAAAATCAAAATAAAGATCTAAAATTTGAGGCCCAAATTAGAATCATATGTCAAGAAGTAGGTTTTAGCTGCTTCTAATTTTGGACCTCGATAATTAAAAAATTGATTCTAAATCTCAGAATTAGATTTTGAAAAGGAGATTGTCAAACGCTCTATTAAACCAAAAATCAAATTTGGACTCAAAATTATTTTTCAAAAGTTAGGCCAAACACCCATTTAGTGTCTCAGTTTCACATTGGAGTCCTGTAGTTTTTTTTCTTTCTTTTTTTTGTATCACTTGGGTGTCCCGAGACTGCATCCTCATTTTCCTGCCAGCGCCTCTCCGCAAGCTCTGTTAGAATTAGGTTCTTATTGGGTTGTGGTCCAAACTAGCAGGTTTGCATCATTCTTGAGCCTGGTTTTGATCAATAAACTCAACCAGAAACCCAAATTGAGAGCCAAGTTCCTACGGGCTTTCGATCCTGCTTTAAGATGAAAAATGCAGTATCAGGGAACCTAAATGTTACAAATGAAACCGCGAAGCATTGTTGTGAAAAGTGTGTTACACCACGGTCCTTTTCTCTCCGAAGCTTGCAACTCCCCGCAACCCTTATCATTTTTTTCTTTGGAGCTTCTTTTCTCCCGATTTCGCATTTGACATTATTAGCTGTGACAGCACTGAAAATTTGCATTACATTACTGTGACTAACTAAACAGGTTGGCGAGTTCAAGAAATCGGATCCGTGTCTCGTGGTCGATCCGACTCGCTGGAACGAGCAGAGCTTCGCCGTGCCCGCGTAGCGCGTAAACTAAACCATACTCTCTTCAGTTTTCTGTTTTGTTCGCTCATACTTTGAATTCCCCTGTACTGGGGCTGTATATAGGTTCTAAGCATTACACATGACCTGCAATTATTGTGTATTTAATGCTCGTATGAAACGCCGTAGGCTTACACGCGCACACAGAGAGACAAAGCAAAATAAGAGATTTCACACACATTCTTCAAATAAATTCACAAAACAAAACACAACAAGAGTATTCTTAGAAAACGGTTAAAGAAAAAAAGAAGCGTAATGTATGCGATAATTTTAACTATCTTTGTATTGTCTGAACGAGAGCTTATTTGTGTCGAAAACACCCTCCAATTGATCAAATAAAAGGAAAATTTGGGGGCCCTCATTTGCCCCGGTGCTTCTATCAGTCTCTTTCCTCAATGCTAAAAGTTTAATACTGGAAAAAAAAAAAAAAAAAAAAAAAAAAAAAAAAAAAAACATCTTTCCTTTTGGTACTAACTACTATCCGACAACACTACTTGAACCTTGAAAAGAGCCCCCGAAAAAGAAAAAAAAAAGGGGGGGGGGGCTAAATTACAAAAAAAAATTCTATAAATATTCGTTTATTTACTCTCTTCCTGACTTTTAAAAATTTATATTTTGCTCCCTCAAAATTTTAAAAATATTTTCAAGAAAGTATAGCCTTAACGGAAAGGACCAAATTATCAAATTATCCTTATTTATTCTAAAAATAAATAAATAAATAAAATTAGTATATATTTATTATTTTGAAATGTGTTTTCGATATAAATTATAAAAAATGGATGGAATAGTGATGAAACTCTGACGGAGAGGGACTAAATACAACAACTTAAAATGTTGATGAGGTAAAATATAGATTTTTTAAAGTTAAGGAAAGAAAGTGAAAAAGTAGGTATTTATATGAGAATTTTTTATAATTTAGCCGCACGAAAAAAAAAAGAAGATTTTGAGAGATTTTGATTCAGCGTCTCTTCTTGCTTCCTTTTCGAACCAAAAATAGAACGGAGACGAGCGATCTGTGTATTTTGCTATTAGCTTCTGCAAACAGATTACATGGTGTTTAGTCTATCTAATAAGGGTGGTTCGGAACATGTACTGCAGGAACTACTCTGAACTCGACAGATTAATTTGGAAAGGAGATATACTACCTTAGCCCACGGAATCAGTACAAAACAGAGAGAGAGAGAGAGAGAGAGAGAGAGAGAGAGAGAGAGAGAGAGAGAAAGAAGTTTTCCAAAGTAACAAAAATGAAGTATAAAAGTGATGGTACACGGCGACGCACCAATTCAAGTTTCTTCTGAGGCGGCCCATCTGCAAGAATTAATGTCCAGCGGAAGAATTAGACTAGAATAAACCTCCTACGAGGGATAAACCCGATCGAACATGTTTAAAAAAAAAAAAAAAAAAGGAAATTCGCGCAGCATGCCCCAGAGAGTAAACAGTAACAGGGCCTAGAAGAAGAACTAACTAGCAGGAGCTTTTTAGAATTTAAAGCAAGGATTCAAGTGCCCATCGGCACGGGCCGTATCTATCGTACCGTATCATGCCAATAAGATATCAGCACGATACGGCCCGGCACGCACCGTGCCGATAAGTTTTCGGCACGACCCCGGATCACGGCACTTAAATTCAAAGTTTAAAGTAGTAAAAAGAAGGTGCTTTTCCACAAAGAGAAGGTTTAGGAGTGATACCACATCCCCTCGAGAAAGTGAGATGCACGTTTAAGAGGAACCAAGCCCCTAATGTTCATGCCTTAATAAGAGAGAAGAGGTTGGGGTCCAAAGTGAAAAAATAGGGACAGGTTAGGTTAGAGACCAGAGGTGTAATTAGTCGTAACGGTTAAGGTTCTAATAGCAAAGACAAAAAAGATTACGAACCAAAATTGAAAAATTAGGTAGAAGTTGGGACCTATTGGTGCAATTAATCATACATATATATATATATATATATATATATGAAAAAAGCTACTTGTACACCCATCTTTGGATATACATCCTACACCCATCCCATCCAAAGGTGGGATCTCACCTTTGGATGGGATGGGTGTAGGATGTATACCCAAAGATGGGTGTACACCTAGCATTGCTCTATATATAGGGGTAATTTTTTATATACCCCTACAAAAGTTCCCCCTTTCATATATACCCCTCATATAATCTGTTTTTTAATATATTCTTGAAAAAATTCAAATTTTTTTCAATACACCATCAAAATAGGAGTATATAAGAAAGAAAGAGAAACTTTTCAGGAATATATTAAAAATTAAGGGGTAAAAAAAATATATCACAAGTTTAAAAGTGTAAAAAAGTAATTATCTCTCTCTCTGTATATATATATATACTATAAGGGCATTCTTGTCCTTTACTAATGCCTTTGCTCTAACATACCATGATCAACATTAACCTTTTGTACTGTAAAAATGAGTAACAAATAAGGGCATGTTTGTTTCGTCGAAACTGGACTTTGGGTTGAAGTGGAGTTCAGTGAAAACTACTTCTTTTCCGTTGTTTGTTTCGTAGTTATGGAAGTGAAGTTTCATTAGTTTTGCTGTTTGTTTGGTAGGAAGTGTATGATGTAAAAGTATAATTTCCGTACAAATAATAAATAATTTAATAAATATAAATAAGATAATTATATTTTTATATAATTAAAATTTAATTATATAATATTTTTTATATAATAAATAATTATATAATATTTTTTATATAATTAAAATTTAATTATATAATATTATTATTTAATTATATTTTTATATAATATTTTAATTATATAATTAAAATTTAATTATATAATATTATTTAATTATATTTTTAATTATATAATTAAAATTTAATTATATAATATTTTAAATATATAATTAAAAATAATATTTTTTCTTCACCTCTTTTCACCGTAATTGATTTCGGCCCACGGTGGGCCGAAGTCAATTACGCCCTTTCAGGTTAACTCGAGTTTCGACCTTAACTTTTTTACGGCGAACCAAACGACGTAAGTGGTCGTTTTTGGCGAAAACGACTTCCCCCCTCTCCACTTCCACCCTACTTTCACCCAAACAAACATGCCCTAGAGGGTGCTTCTACACCGTTGGATCCGCATCGGGATTGATGAATAGGAAGAGATCCACAGTAATTTGATGTGGATCAAGAGCCGACGATCACGATGTAGATCCTACGGTGCAAAAAGTCGAAGCAACAACGAAACTTAGTAAGAATCTAGCTAGTACTTACAGATGAAAAATGTTATGTATATGCAATTAACCTACTTAAAAAAGTAGGTGCCAAAACTTGTTAGCTAATATAGGTTTTAAATGTAACTTAGGGTGTTACATCCAACTACAACTTAGTAAATATGCAATATTATGAAGATGATGATGCATCCACATGAAAATGTTAACTAATGTGAAGCTTTGACATGCACCACATGTAAAATCTAGCTAGAGTATCAAACATACTCTCACCATCAGCTTGAAGAATCACTAACTAGCTAGAACTAATTATAAACTGCAATTATATATATTTACATGTGGATTCTCATAGTATTTTTTTGATCACTAGTGAGATTTTTTTTTTCCCCTAACCACTGCGAATATCTTATATTATGTGTGTACCCTTGGTGGGGGTGTCAACCAGTCGAACACGAGTTGACTCATTAAAATATCGAGCCGAAAAATTTAGCTCGTGTTCGGCTTATTTATTAATAAGCGGAACACGAGCTGGTTCACGAACAACAAGTTAATAGAATTAGAAATGATATATATATATATAGAAAATAAATTTATGACAACTTACCCATTAAGCTTTGATATAATGATTATAATTTTACATATAAATGGACCTTTTTATAATTGAGTTGGGCTTTATATTTAGATTAGACTAAAAATTAAATAATAAAAATCTATATTTTATATATATAATTATTAATTTATATATAAATATATGAAATATATGAAATATATAAATTATATAAATATAAAATATATGTATTCGAGCTGTTATCGAGGCAAACACGAGCGAGCTGACCCTAGCGCGTGTTCATCTCGTGTTCGGCTCGTTTACTAAACGAGCGATTCGATCTCGAGCTCATTTCGAGCCGAACACGAGCTGGCTCGCGAACAGCCAGCTGTATTGCCGCCCCGAATCCTTGGTGATTAATTAATGTCAAAGAAAAGAGAGTTGCGAGAAGAAAATGCAGAAGAGGCTTTGGTCTATCATGAAGGAAAAGAGCCACTCTGACTAGCCAAGGAGACTGCCTATGAACCACACAGCAATCTTATGAATAAACATGCGCGGGTTTAAACACATGCATGTATATATATTTGCACTTGCACGCGTGCGCACGCTTAAGAATACGTAGGAGATCGTAGGCAAGTCATCCTTGGCTATCGAAGATAGGCTCTTATCCTCATGTGAGACCTCTCTTCTTCTTTGGCTTTGCGGTTCTCTGGTGACCCTGTTGCTCATGTATTTATAGTCGAGTTAAGAGGATGAGATCAACCAAAAGGTTCCCACAATTATTGACTTAATGGCAATTTGCCTCACCACATATGAGAATATATTCATTAGAGTGGCCAAGTGATAAGAATACAATGTGTGTGTGTGTGTGTGTGTGTGAGAGAGAGAGAGAGAGAGAGAGAGAGAGAGAGAGAGAGAGAGAGAGAGAGAAAGGAAGACATTCTCTTTGTACTTTATGCAGAGATGATAAGCTCTAGTACTTGTTCTTGGAAACAAATGGTACATGCTAAAGCCTTTTTTCGAAAGGGCCTTTGTGTTCATGGATTGTTAGGCCAATTAGACCTTTTAATACTCTCTTTACACAACTTGTTTTGACTTTGACATGTTGAGAATAGGATAAATGATGTCCATAATCCTGTATAAATCTACATATTCTTTGTCGACAGAACCCGCGTTCGCACAAATCGTACCTCTCTAACTCCGCTCAATCTCAACCACCACTACTAAAGGTTTTTGTTCCCTGCAAATTGTGTTTGACCCCATTTTTAGGATCCAGTGATGGAGAGAACAACCACCGAATAGTTCGAAGCTTCTTCGACAAAAAAGGTTTACGGGATCATCGACGGTTCGAAATGCCGCAACTGTCTTTGATGGTAGTCCTACTTATCTGCGGTGCGAAATGCTTTACATGTTGCGAATTTGTCAACGATGGAGACCGAAAAGTTGGGCATTGATATTCATGTCATCTTTTATCTCTCTTGAATTGTATTCCCTTGTTTTGAGGCTTCGCATTTGTTGGAACAAATTCATGGGCTATAATCCTACATATTAGCCTTTTCTTCTTCCTTTAGATATGAGAAATTAAAAGTTTGGTGAAAAAGCATGAATTATCTTAGTTATGATGGGGTTTTAGTTATAGTTAAAATGTAATCCTTCCAAAGCTATCTTAGTTAAGAGACTACATAGTGTGTGAGTGTAAAAGAGCATTTGTATATCTTCTTTTTCTTTTTCTTTTTTTCTTTTTTTGAGAGAAATGTAGCACGCTACCCGCTTCGTTTATTTCTTTTAGAAATAAACGAAGCTGAAAATGTGAATCAACTAGGATTCGAACTCGGGACCTCGGGTACCAACCATCAAGCCCTTTACCACTTGCGCTAGGGACGGTCGGTATCTTCTTTTTCTTTGTGCAGGAAAAGAAGTACTTATCTTAGTCACATTCATGTAAGAAGCACTTTTCAGACAAGTGTACCTGTCAACTGCATAAAGAAAGAGAGAGAAAAGGTGATGCATGCACCACTTTAAAAGCATTTCAAAGCAGCTTCTGCAGGAAGTAATTGCTTGATGAACTTTAATATATATCCAATCACTCTTCAAATAATTCCTTAGAACATTAACTTTTCAAGTAGAGGAGTACATAATATAATATCCTCATTGATCTCTCCTTTTTGTTACTTTAGCAAGAATATAAGATATAAATAGTAGCTTAAGTACTTCTTTATGCTTGTTATGCACGGATGCATGCATGCATGCATGGATACTTCTCATCAACAAATGTAAACATTTAATCTTAATACTGCACTAACTAGTTTACTAAAATTATGCATTTACTAAAGGTCGACGCTAACACGCGCTAAGATTGCGAGGTAATTGTGTTATGGCGTGCGTGTGTAATCGTATAGTATCGATATTCGCCATTTTAGGTCCACGAAGATCGTCGCAACTGTGTAACAAGGCTTAGCGGCATTTGAGTAGTCGAGGTTACATCAAACCATATATGCATCTAATTAATTCCTAAAGTTTAATAAGTATAAGAATGATTTTTTTAAGGTCAAAGTATAAGTCTCTTTGAGAACCAAGTGATCCTTTCACAATTGATATAGGAATAATATCAAATATGTCCTTTAAAAACGTCAAAAATATTTAATTTATTCCTGATGGACCAAAATACCCTTATTCATTTGAATTATTTTTTTCAAATATTCTCTTGCCCTTCAGAGTTCACTAAGGCACTGTTTGGTTGTGGGATAAAAGGGGAATAACCCCTTTTATCCCACTATTCCTGCCAAACAGGAAGGAAATATTTGGGTTTAGGGTATCCTCGGCTTAACGGGTTATTCGAGGATAACCCGTTAACCCCTATTCCTCAGGACCTGTGGAATAGTGATGCTAGGGCGTTTTATCCCAGGGGCATTGCTTGGAAATTGGGTTGCCCTTTTCTTCGTGTGCGACATTGTTGCTCCCACCTACCTCAAGCTTTTCCCATCCCCTCGATTCTGCTATTACCTTCCTCTTCTCTTCCCCTCTCACCTCCATACTCAACTACTATAGTCAATGAAGGAGATCTGAGCGAGATCTTCTCTTCCTCGTCGACATTACTGCTCCAACCCACCTCCGCCTGCTCCCATCTCCTCGATTCTACCGTCATCTTCCTCTTCTCATCCCCTCTCGCGTCCTACCTTAAATACGGCTATTGATGAGGAAGATCTGCGCTAATAACTTGCCTCTTCTACTATAACTTTTCTAATTTCTCTCATTTCTCGGTTCAGACGCCTTCTCCTCTCCACTCATCTCGTGTCCTCTCTCATCAGCTGCTATCATTGAGCAAGATCTCATCCAGATCTGCCTTTACTGCGGACGACCCTCTCAAGATCTCGGAGTAACCTCCATTAATAGGTTTATATTTGTGAGGCAACCCACACCTCTTTGGTTGCCTGGTTGTCTGGTCAAATCAGCCATTTACTGCTACTATTGGCTCTTCAGGTAAAGACATTGTTGTTCAAGTGCTTTCCCCTTATAAGGTCAGACAAAGGTAAAGCTTTTTTCAACTAGTTGCTCTGAAACCCCAGCTTCTCTTTGTTGCCTCTAATACTATTTTCGTGGCTGTAGTATTGTTTTCTGTCGGTTATTGAGCATATTCTGTTGTGATCACAACAGATTTGAAAGAAAACTGAGGTGAGGCTTCTAGGGCTACCTATTAATATAGATATGTACATTGCTGAAGCTTCTATCCTACTAAGATTACTTATCTGTTTATGTTAAAGTTCAGAAATTTTTTAAAATCTTTTATTACTCCTGAGATTTCAAGGTATTTGTCTCCAGTTGCAAGTTTTTTATTTAATGCCCCACTTTCGATTATGATCCATGGTATGGTAAGAATCAGAAAATAGCTGCAGATTGGAAGATAAGCTAAAGAGAGGCGAACTTATTGTACTAATCAATTCAACCTTGATTGTGGCTGAAATAACTTTCAGTTTCACATGGGATAAGGAAACAATGGGAAAGCCCCAAATGATGATTCAGAAATTGTTGGTTCGGATCTGACCATGTTTGATTCGATGAAAAGTTTATAAAAAAAAGGCGATGATGTAGGGGCAGGGGATTGAGGGGTATCCATGGTAGGGTGGCATGTCTTTAAAACGATTGCAGCCGCCATGGTTTCATATTGAACCTTTCCCCTGAGCCTAAAAAAAAAGAAAAATCTCATTTGAGATCTTCCTTTTCCCGGCAGCATGTGTTTGCTACATTTACAATCTAACAATTATTTCTATTACTCTCAGATGGCTCCTCCCAAAAAGACGATGCATCCTTTTGCTAAAAATAAAGCCCCAATAAACGATGTCCCCTCAACCGATAACCAAAGTTTAGAGTGCCCTCTGCAAGAGTCATCAAAAACTAGAGTTCGATCTGCGAACTGGAGTGAAAAAATGAACTTTGCAATGTTGAACTTAATGACAGAGGAGCATACTATTGAAAATTTTGTGAATGAAAGTTTTACCCCGTTGGCATGGAATAGGATGGTTCACAACTTCAACCAGAGGACAAATTTATGTTTTACCAAAGTTCATTTACAAAATCGGTTGAAAGTTTTGAAACGTCAGTATCTAACCTATCAAACTTTAGCCAACAAAAGCGGATGGGGGTGGGACTACACACGCAACATTCCAACAGCCGGTGACCCAAGTGATTGGGAAGCGATCATAGCAGTATGTTTTATTATGTTGCAACCTCTTTTCTACAAGTAATTTTTTTTGTTTTACTATAACACATTTATGCGCAGATTTACTTGTTGATTCAATAATATAGGAAAATCCGGCATATGCGAAATGTAGGGACAAGACATTTCCTGCATATCAAGCTATTGAGTTCTTATCTGGAAAGGCAACTACAACTGGAAAACATGGGTTTACTTCCATGGTGGATGTCGACGATGTTCGCAGCACCTCCTCGTCCTCACCGGCTACACAAAAACTTGACATGGAGAGCTTAGGAAAGAATTTGGAAGATATTAATGATGCAAATTCAACTTCCCCAACCCCGACTCAAGTCAAATTAAAAAGCCAGTACACTGATAGTGCCTCTGGCCCGACTTCATCGATGAAGAGGCTTCGTGTGTCACCACCAAATCCTACACCAACTTCAAATCGTCGACGAAAAGTTGAAGATCGGTCTGAAGTAATGCGTGAACTTGTTGAGTTAGGGAGAAAAAGAACGGAAATAGTAGAAACTATCATGCAACGTGAGATACAAGCACGACCAAAAGTTCACTCCATAGACGACTGTATGGAAAGATTAACTACTATTCCTCATTTGTCTCCTGATGGTCTACTCGCTGCCTGTGAGGCTCCAAAAGACGAGCGCAATTGGCCAATCTTTATGAAATTGAGTGGTGACCTTTTATATATGTGGATCGATCGTCAAATTTTCATGCAACAGACGCAAGCTTGTGCAAGACTTGCTGCACCTTCCTTTCCGTCGGCTGCACCTTCCTTTCCACCTACTGTACCCTTCTTCCCACCACCACCTGCACCTTATACTTCTGGGTCATCCTCTTTTCAAGCAGCAGCTGCGTTCTTCCCTCCTACCGCATCAACTTTCCCTCCTGGACTACCTTCATTTCCTTCTAATGCACCCTCTAACTCTCCCGAAGGACCACATTTTCCTCCAAATTAGATAACTACTAATATGCACTATATTGGGCTTTTTGTGGTCTTGCACTGATAGCTACTATTTTCTCATTAGCAAGACCTTATGTTATTTCCTATTTTCTGAACATTTGCTTTCTCATTTGTATGTTTCAATTAGTATGTGTTGATGGACTATCTATAGTTAGTATTAGTTAGATGATATTAACTATTTTCTCTTTGGGTAGCAACCTGACAACTTTGATTCGTGATGGTAATATCTCCACATGCAGACTATATTTGCCAATGATGAGTTGCATAATGAATGAAATGAATGGTAGGGTGGCAGATAAATAAACTTCTGCAGCCACCATCCATACTTGCAACCCTTGCCACCTGCACCACTTTATGATAATAAGAATACCTGAGCCAACTCATGAGATTGTGAGATCTTCTGTCGCGCAGTGCGGAAATTGAATAGCCGAGGTTCTAAAATACTTCTCTTCTCTTCAGTGTTTGATTAATTCTGGTGTTTGATTAATTCTGTTTTTTATCTAAATACTTGCAGTTATGTGATACTTATGTACCTCCTTTGGTTCAGTTTTAGAAATTTCATATATGCTTTATACATGATGCTTCAATCCTTTGGTTCAGTTTTAGAAATTCCATATATGCTTTATACAAAATGCTTCAAACATGCAGTTTTGTCTTCATTATGTTGTTTGATTAATTATGTTATTTTTTTCTAAATACTTGCAGTTATGTAATACTTATGTACCTCCTTTGGTTCAGTTTTAGAAATTTCATATATGCTTTGTACAAAATGCTTCAAACCTGCAGTTTTGTCTTCATTATGGTGTTTGATTAATTCTGTTTTTTATCTAAATACTTGCAGTTATGTCATACTTATGTACCTCCTTTGGTTCAGTTTTAAAAATTTCATATATGCTTTATACAAAATGCTTCAAACATGCAGTTTTGTCTTCATTATGCTGTTTGATTAATTATGTTATTTTATCTAAATACTTGCAGTTATGTGATACTTATGTACCTCCTTTGGTTCAGTTTTAGAAATTTCATATATGCTTTGTACAAAATTCTTCAAACCTGCAGTTTTGTCTTCATTATGGTGTTTGATTAATTCTTTTTTTTTTATCTAAATACTTGCAGTTATGTCATACTTATGTACCTCCTTTGTTTCAGTGTTAGAAAGTTTCATATATGCTTTACAAAAGATGCTTCAAACCTGCAGTTTTGTGATAAGTTTTATATATGCTTCAAACCTGCTTCAAACCTGCAGCTTTACAAAAGATTCTTCAAAAGATGCTTCAAACCCGCAGCTTATCTTGCAAAAAGTATGAATGGTATGAATGGTAGGCACGGCAGTTATACTCACTACTGCAGCCACCATCTATACTTGCGGCTTGCTCAAATTGGCAATGATGATTTGTAAAGCGAAAAGTAAGTATGGTAGGCAAGGCAGTTATACTCACTACTGCAGCCATCATCTATGCTTACGACCCTTGACACCTGATCCAACGGTTGAGGTTTTGAGATCTTCTTTCGCGTAGTGCAGAAATTGAGTAGCCGAGGTTCTAAAATACTTCTCTTCTCTTCAATATTTTATCTAAATTGCTGCTATGTTATCATCATGATGTTTGATTCATTATGTTTCTTATCTAAATACTTGCAGTTATGTGATACTTATGTACCTCCTTTGGTTCAGTTTTAGAAATTTCATATATATTTTGTAGAAAATGCTTCAAACCTGCAGTTTTGTCTTCATTATGGTGTTTGATTAATTCTGTTTTTTATCTAAATACTTACAGTTATGTCATACTTATGTACCTCCTTTGTTTCAGTGTTAGAAAGTTTCATATATGCTTTACAAAAGATGCTTCAAACCTGCAGTTTTGTGATAAGTTTCATGTATGCTTCAAACCTGCTTCAAACCTGCAGCTTTACAAAAGATGCTTCAAAAGATGCTTATGTACCTCCTTTGTTTCAGTGTTAGAAAGTTTCATATATGCTTTACAAAAGATGCTTCAAACCTGCAGTTTTGTGATAATTTTGTACCTAGAATATTTTTGTTTATGGTTGAGTTGAATCACTTTGCAAATTCTTTACTTTCTGTACATTGACAATGGCTGATTGTTTATTTGGCAAGTTCTACAATATTTTTGCACTCGGCATGACTTTTTGCAGGTTGAACTTATTTCAGCATTTGGCTTCCTAATTGGTACATCGTAGACTTCAAAACCTGCAGCTATGTTGCTCTATATAGCTACTTTCATGTATGATTGAATTGAGTATAATTGCAGGTTCTTTGCTTCTTTCACACAGATCCTGACTCAATTGCTTATCCTGCGAAAAGTATGAATCGTATGAATGGTAGGCAAGGCAGTTATACTCACTACTGCAGCCACCATCTATACTTGTGGCTTGCTCAATTTGGCAATGATGAGTTATAGAGCGAAATGTATGAATGGTAGGCAAGGCAGTTATACTCACTACTGCAGCCATCATCTATGCTTACGGCTTTTGATACCTGAGCCAACTTATTGAAATAAGTATACAACTTATTTTAACCATAATTAAGGTTGAGAACATAGTGAAATTGGATTGCTAAGGTTATAAAATACAACTTTATGATCTCTTAGCTCTACTTCCAACCTTCAGCTATTTGAACTGTGATTTCTTCGTTCACCAGCTTTACCAACAACCTGCGGCATTGTATAATATTGACTAACCTTCAACCAGCATGCATTTTCACAATCCTTTAGCAATTGAATTGTAATGTGTGTCTGAATTGATTTGTGTGCAATGATGAGTGCGGCAATGAACCATCGAATTTTTTCATCGCCAATTGTTGCTGAGTTGATGACATTCTTAGACGAGGAAGAAGACTATTGGGAAGAAGTACGTGCCTTGCTTTTAGAAGAGGATACGTTTTCATTTGAAAACACGTTATACAGGCGACCATGTCGAACACGGCCATTCACTGGCCACCTACTTATTCATGACATGTTGCGAGGCCATCCTGACAGAGGTTATCAACACTTCAGAATGACAAATACCATGTTCATTAGGCTTCGAGATGAATTAGTTGGGAAGGGCTTTCTTCAAAGCACTAGGCATTTAACAGCTGAAGAGCAGCTTGGTATTTTTTTTATTTGGTATAGGCCATGGTGTGACAAATAGAGTCCTCGCTGAAACATTCCAACATTCTGGAGAGACCATTAGTCGGCATTTTAACAATGTGCTGCAAGGTGTGGTGGCTCTTAGACAGGAGTACATCCAACCACCGGCGAGTAACGTTGGAGTGCATCCTAGAATAAGTGATAATCCAATCTTCCATCCATTCAAGGTGAATACAATATTAATTTGCATATTAGTCATGGTATCAAATACATATTTATGTCAGTTCTAGACATTTTATAATAATTAGTTTTTTTTGACCAATTAATTATAGAATGCAATTGGTGCGATCGATGGAACACACATACCGATGGTTGTAAGAAAGAGTAAGCAACCAAGATATCGATGCCAAAAAGGATTTACATCTCAAAATGTGATGGCTGCATGTTCTTTCGACCACCAATTTTTTTGTGTGTGCACTGGATGGGAGGGTTCTGCAGCAGATATGAGAGTGCTGCGATGGTGTTGCGAGAGTGGAGGTTTTACGGTCCCGGAAGGTAACCTATTATCTTTTATTTAATGTGTAGTATGCGATTTACTGTCATCATTTTAAATTTTTTTTTTTTGATGTAGGCAAATTTTATTTAGTCGATTCTGGATATGCAAACACTGACTGCTTCCTCACCCCTTATAGAGGGGAGAGATATCACTTGAGCCAATTTGATGTTAATGCACGTGCACGACGGCATTGAGGACCAAAAGATTTGTACAATCATCGCCATGCTCACTTGCGAAATGTAGTTGAGAAAGCCTTTGGAATTCTCAAGCGGCGCTTCAAGGTGCTCCGACAAGCAACACCTTTTCCCTACAAAGTGCAATGCCGTATTGCCCTAGCATGTTGTGTCATACACAATTTCATCAAGAGGCACCAAGGGAACGATAGGTATTTCAACATGCAGATGAACCCATTATCCACTGATGATCAAGACAATGATCCGGTACATTTAGTTGGCCCAGATGCGTCTCGCCGAGGCGACATCCTTCGCACTAATATCATGGAGCAACTGTGGAATAATAGATAAGAGACCATAATCGAGATGATGTAATATTCGCTTCAAGTTCTGTAGCTTTATGAATTTATATATGTCATTCAAGTTAGTGCTATTCAAGTTATGTATGCCATTCAAGTTCTGTAGCTTTTCATGTTATGAATTTATATACGCCATTCAAGTTATGATATATACGCCATTCAAGTTCTGTAGGTTTTCAAGTTCAAGTTCTGTAGCTTTTCAAGTGAGTCAATTACATTGTTTCAATTCTTCAATTCTTGGTTGTTCATTTTTCCCAAATTTTTTGCTCTCACTACATCTAATTTGGTTGGAGGGTATATTACATGTATTTGTGAAAAGCTGTAGTGAATAGTGATTGTTGCTTTGATATCATGAGTTGTTATCAGATGTAATTGCAAGTTTCTTCTATTATGTTGCTTGTTTTTTTTTGGGTTTATTGGGGAACTGAATAGTTTAGTGCTATTCATGTTTTTTTAAAATCATGAGTTGTTATTTCATTTATGCTTGAATCAAGTGTAGTTACAAGTTTAATCTACTATTTCATCGTTACTTTCTGTCATGTGCAACTCAAAGAAATTTCATCTGTAAATCTGTTAGGTTGCATTCTTCTTTTGTATATTATTGATTAATAATTTTCATAATTTATTATGAAATATAATTCATATTTCATAAATACAATGCAAGGGCAAAGTTGGCATTTTGAAAATTTACCCATCATCTTTTTACACTATTCTCTACTATTCCACAACATCAACCAAACACAATTTCATCTCATCCAAAGAATAACAGTTTTACAAACCAAACGCAAATTTTTAACTATCCCGGAATAGCAAGCTATCCCAGGTATAAAAAAATTAATACCTATATTCTTTATACCCGAACCAAACGGGGCCTAATGGAATTGGGGTTTTAAAAGAATATTTTAAAGTATAAGGAATAAATTTAAAAATTTTGAATAGTAGTAAAGGATATATAAGGAAAAGGCCCAATGTGATAATAAGTACATAACTAATTAACAATACAAACAATCTATAACTTATATTAATCCCCGTAGTTTTAAGGCCACGTGACATAATTAGCTTAATTTGGGAGTATGTAGAGCCTACGTGTCATTTTTAAATTTCTTTTTAAATGAAAGTGGGGCCCACCTCTCTCTAAATATATTAAGAATAATACTACGTTTGATTTCTTTTGGTCCGCCCCTTCGCCTTCTGCTTTTTTTTATATTTTTTATTTCAATCCGGCTTCTCATCCTGAAATGTGTCCGCCCTTTCGCCTCCTCTGCTCATCTCTTTCGCCATCTTCCTCTTCCTCTCCCTCTCTAAGCTGCAACCGTTTAAAAAAAAAAAAAAAAAACCTCTCCCTCTCATGCTATCGCTTTCTCTCACTACGCTTCGTCGTCTTCCTCCTCGAAACCCTAATCGACGGAGAGAGAGAGAGCGACACCTTTCTTTCCGCTACCTCCGCCCTCCGCCTGAGTACTTCGCCACCACCGTGATATTCGCCGACAAAAGCTCTAGGGCTTAGCTGGTTTGGAGCAGGCCCCTCAGAAGCAGCCTCCTTGGACCCTCATAAGCAGTCCCCGTCCATGGAGCACAAGAAGGAGGAGGACTAGAAGCAAAACAAAAATACTGTAATTTTTTTAGCTATCCCCATTATTCCATGTAAATTTTCTTTTATGTTTCCTTCTTTGTTTTTTCCAGTACAATTCTAATACTCCAAACTAATTTTTGTACCTTTTATTTGAATAATATATTTTTTGAACTTTTATATTTATTGCTCTTTTAATTCTAATAATTATTCATTTTAGTTATTCTGCAAAACACCTAACCTATTTTGAATTTTTCTTATTGCTCATAAATTAACTAAAATGCAGAATATTTTGAAGTTCATGAAGTAAACTACATAAAAAGAAGACGAAGAGGAAGCAACTTTCAATAATGTGATAGTAAAAGGACTAAACATAAATTTTACCTATTTTATTATATATTTTTTCCATTGGTGTAGACCGAGTTTTGATGTAAACCACTTGCTCTGTGTCTGCAATAATTGGCGCAATGGAAGCTGGGAATTTTCTTTTTGTTTTTAATTTTTTTTAAAAATAATTAATCAATTAGCTATTATTATTATTTCGTTGGAGCGCTGAGATACCGATCTCTCTTTGCTTTGATCCAGAATTTCGCTACGTTGTTGCTGATTTTGAGATGAGTTGGGTGCAAAATTGTAGTCAGATGAGGATTTGGCATTGAAGTAGCAGTTGGAGCTGTATGTTGAGAGAGTTCAAGACTCGGATCTCGGCGTTCAGGCGCTTTCCCTTGAGAGCATGAAATTCTCGATTTCTAGACTTTACGGTATGCATTATTTCATTTTATGCTGTGTTATAATGATACCGATCTCTCTTTGCTTTGATCCAGAATTTCGCTACGTTGTTGCTGATTTTGAGATGAGTTGGGTGCAAAATTGTAGTCAAATGAGGATTTAGCATTGAGGTAGCAGTTGGAGCTGTATGTTGAGAGAGTTCAAGATTCGGATCCTGGTGTTCAGACGCTTTCCCTTGAGAGATCGATTTCTAGACTTTACGGTATGCATTGTTTCATTTTATGATGTGTTATATTAATAGGATTCGTATGAAGTTTAAGGCATATATAGACCACATGAGGAATTCATTTCGATACTTCATCTCTTTGAAAATTGGATCTTTCGTGTTGTGATATTGCTGAAAGTAATTTGAGCATTTGACTGTATACATAGGCATGAGATTTGTATAGCTACTAGCTCAATGCTTGCTATTCTGATGCCTCCAAAGTTTCTGCGACCTTATTATCAAACCCTAAAGGAGTATTTTGAGAGAATGCCCGAGTTAGATTTGAAGGTATGGATCATAATATTTTTGATTGGTATGCGATGTTCACGTTGATTGTGTGCTAATTGCTTTGGCGGCTTTTACAAATTTTGCAGAAGTGCCTACCAGACTTAATATTTGTGTTGGCTCTAACATAATTTATGTTAATTTGTTTGAGTTTTACCTTTTTTTTTTTTTAATGATCTGTGTTTTGGGTTTACGGTTTTGGGGTCTTAGGGTTCCTTTCCCTTCGCCCTCATCAGGTTGCTCCAAATGCCCTCCAGTCAACCCCCAATCTCAATCTCCTCTTCCCTAATCTCTAGGGTTTTCGAATTTAATCCCCTTTTTGAGCGATTCCTCTCCTTTGCCATCTAGGTCGAGCCTTCCCTTCCCCCCGAAGAAGGCGAGGTTCCACCACAAGCTCGAAGCCGTCGTCGACATCATCGAACAAGCCTGCCGTCTCTGTGTGGATGTAAGAATCCCTCCTCTTGCTCCTTTTATTCAATGCAAAACATCTGCCAATTATTGCTACAAAACCTTAAATGCGTTATGCTTCTTTTTTTTTACCCCTGAAGTTTATTAGTTTTCTTTTAGGTTTCTTTAGTATTGATGGTCATTGCTCTCCAATGAATCAGCACATATATAGAAATTTATTATAGCCACTGTTCGACTTTCTCTAGCTGTGAGAAAAAAAATCCTACATTTTTATGTTGTTTGGGGATTGATAGTGTCTATTCAAAATGGTTTTATCAAATTAGCAATTTCAGCACTCTTTGGTTTGAATTTTGTAAAGTGGAATGAATTTATACAAATAAATGATCTTCTTCTTTTGAAATATTTGATGAACTAATTGTTTATCAAGTGTCATTGATTTTTCCTCAAATTGTTATACTGATCTCTAATTTTTTAGACCTCTTTGATTTTAAATTTATAATTACTACTTTTGTCAATCTTTTATCTGAAACTAAGTTGGTATTTGTTGACAGATTGCGAATGGAAGGCTCAAGCAGGCAATACCTGTGCTGCCTCATTCGACTGGACCTGCTCTGAGCTTTTAATTTTTTTTGGAGTTTCAGTTTGCCTACTTGCTCCATTATTTTTCCTTAAAAATACTGAATATTATTTATTTTGTCTCAGAAAATTGTCTACACTTGGCTGCCATGGTTAATCATATTCGACGGGTTTGATTTGAATTTGTTGTTTTGTCTGTTTATTACGATTTATCTATCATATAATATATTTTAAATTGATGTTCATCTCTTTGAATCAGAAATTTATTAACTGTGCGCTTTTAATTTCCGATCATTTGCCTCTGACTTTGTAAGTTCTCCAATCCGTAATGCTTCTATATATACTTTTGTTTGACTGCCAATTTGTGTATATGCTTTCTCAAGGTACTTGAAATTTTTTTATCCTGTCTATAATGCTTTTGTCATGGCTTGAAAATATAATACCTAAATTTATAAGAAATGGGTTAATTGAGAGACACAAAATAATTGCCGGTTCTACTATTAGTCGTTGTAAAAGATTAGCAAGCATAACACCATTAAAAAAAAAGAGACAACTTTCAATTAGAATTCAATATAAAACTTGAAAGAGAGACAAATTTTCAATTAGAATTCCATATAAAACTCAATATAAGTAAATATCACAAGAGAAGGGCTTTCATCTGTGAAAATGAATCCAATCAATTCACCAATTATACCAAAAGGATCCATATGAGGTTAAATTCAACCAACTACTTACAACTTAATTGACTAAAATTATTTGACTGAAATTACATGAATTTTAATATGTGATATAGTTTGAACTTGAGCCAAAGAGATTGACAGCCAGATTTTCATTTTGAACATAATCGAATCACTCCAAAATGAATTCCAACATGGAGGTGGAAAATAATTTTGATTCCGAAAGAGATTAAGGGAAAAAAACTTTTTTTTTGTATACCAATTATTTAAATTTCAATCTCTGGATGTCTATAGAGTGTGTTATATCTATTGGAATCTTGGTTGTGATAATTGAAGCTTCCATTCCTTCATTGCAGGGAAGTACTTTTCCAGGATTTACCAGACTACAAAGATCTTGCTGTCATATTTATTGCTGGATTTGTCTTACTGCAAATTATACCTTCAGCTGTCATTTATCTTGCACTTATTCCTGTAAGGTAAAGTTTACTGTTTAAGATAGTAACAAAATGTAAATGTTCAATCTATTTTATTTTTAATAATAGCTGCTGATAAGTATCTCCCTCTGCCTTTTGTGCTCCCAAATGCTCTTTTCTAGATGGGTTGAGGTAATTTCTACCAGATATAGTTATTCTGTAAGGGTGGTCTCTAGGAATATCTGGACTGCGGGTGAGCTATAGCTTATAGAGGATCTTCTATTTATTGGATTTCTTTTAGACTAGCTCATTTAACTTGCTTCATTGTGTTGGAATTTTTGCTGTTGTGCTGCTCTTTTTTGCTCGCTTTTGCATATTTAAACTATGATATGCTTCTATTTTCATTAATTTTCTGGAACTATTACTCGATACTCTTAAGCTAAGTGTTCGGTATTCAAGTATTTTTTTGGTTAGCTTATACCCTTAGGCCCCGTTTGGTTCGGGGGTTAAAGCGGGGATAACGAAGTTATCCCCGCTATTCCGCCAAACGAAACGAAGTTTGGCCGGAATATTTTATCCCGGTCAAACTTCGTTATTCTCGGTTATTCCGGAATAGCTGCGATAAACTATTCCATCGTTTTGACGGAATAGCGCTATTCCAAGCTTAATTCTAAAAATTTAATTAAAATTATAAATTTATTTAAACATAAATTATATAAACATAATATATTTAATTAATAATAAAAGAATAAAATATCCAAGCTAGATTTAAAATAAATATTATTTAATTAATAATTTATATATATTAATTTATTTACTAATTAACTAGATAATTAATTATCTATTTAATTTATTACTTTAATAAATATTTAATTAATTTTTTGAGTAATTAATTCATTATTTTAATTAATTTACTAATTAAATAATTAATTATATTGTTTAATTAATTAATATTTTGAGTAATTTAATTATTTTCTTAATTAATCATCTGACTATTATTAACTAATTTATTTATTAACTTATTATTTTATTAAATTATTTGTAATTAATTAAATTATTAATTACCAATTAATTTATTTATTAATATTAAGGGTTTTTAGCAATATTCATAATTATTTACTAGATTAAATAAGTTAAATTATTACTTAATTAATATTTCGTCTTAATTAATTAGATAAAATATTATTGTTTAAAGTTATAATTATTCTTATCCTCGCAATTCCAATCAAACCATCCAAACACTATTTTCCTTATTCCCGAGAAAAATCTACTTTTCATCCAAACGCAAAATTGATTTAATCCCCGCTTATACCTCAATTTATACCTATCCCTGGAATAGTCACTTTTTGCTTATCCCCGAACCAAACGATACCTTAGA
This sequence comes from Puya raimondii, assembly GCA_016920855.1. Taxonomy (NCBI): domain Eukaryota; kingdom Viridiplantae; phylum Streptophyta; class Magnoliopsida; order Poales; family Bromeliaceae; genus Puya; species Puya raimondii. The sequence continues at coordinate 97,238,724 of JABWPP010000050.1, forward strand.
CTCAAAAGTCTTTTCATTGATTATTAATGAAATATCCGAATGTGGCAGTTTGGACGATATCTATCTTTCTTATTTTGAGAAATTTCTAGAGCTTTAGACTTGACCATTTGTATTCTCATGTATCTAATGTTGATGCGGTGATTGTTTCTGAGTGATTTGTAGTACTTTCCTGTTTACTTATAACTTTTATTTTTTTCTCCTTTTTTCCCTTCTTTGTATGTACTGCTTCTTCTGCTACTTTTGTCGCTTCTTTTGCTGCAAATCCAAGTATGTAGTTTTTATAATTTTCTTATATTATACCCGTTAAAAAATATTTCTAAAAAATTCACATTATTTGAGTAATATGCAATATGTCTTTTCACTTAATCCCTCCTCTCTTGGGCTCTCATGCATGCGGTTGAGAAGCTCCCTCCTAAAGGGAGCAGTTAAAAAATAAAAAAAGGTAAAAGCTGATTACAGGAGAAGATTGAGAGAAGGAACTTAAAAGTGAAAAGTGAAAGGGTAGGAATATATATATATATATCTTTATTAATATATCTTTTATCTGAGTTAGGCTTTTTAAAAAAAAACAAATTAAGCTTTTCTTTAGGAGACGGAAAAAAAACCCTCTAAAATGAAACTTTTATTAAGGTGTTGAAGCTCATTTCACCTGTTTGCTGAAATAAACAATCCAACTTATTGTTAATGCTATATATTTTTTATTAACAATTGTTAGAGATGGATTAAGTTCCTCTTAATGCGAAGGACGCTAATCATGAAGTATTAGTTTTTTGAGCTAACCTTAATTTAAGCCTTTATTTTTTTTTAATTCAATCATATTTTACAGAAAGTTGAAGAACGCAGCTTAGATATACCTTAAAGGAGCTGCCTACTCTTAAGAAGATTTCGATGGGAGAAGACATAGGAGAGGCTAACCTTAATTTAAGCCTTCATTTTTTTTTAATTCAATCATATTTTACAGAAAGTTGAAGAACGCAGCTTAGATATGCCTTAAAGGAGCTGCCTACTCTTAAGAAGATTTCGATGGGAGAAGACATAGGAGAGGAGAGTTAGAGTTACTGCTCTTTTTGCTACCATTTATGTCTCAATATATGGATTAAGGTTGTTTGTGATCTTTGATATTTTTGGCTCTTTTCATTTCCAACGATGATATTGGATCTTCATATTTGATTGATGGGTAAATCTACGCGTTATATATTTCTTATCCTTTAGCTCAAATATTTTATCTATTTTATAATTATTAGGTATCTTTGATATTAATTACTAATAAATAGCTTAATCTGCATTTCATTTATGCAGAATACAGAGATAACTAATAAAGTAGTACGAAGGGCTATTTTATCACCGTAATATATGCACAATCTTATTACGTTTGCTGACTGTTGCTTTTTCATGGCGACAACTTTTGCATGTTTTCTTCGGCTGCTACAACTCTAAATTATTGTATCTATGGCTATCCTTGCTGCTGTTGCTTCAGCTGCTTCTGCTTTTACTTATCTATTATTCAAATCTTTTTCTTTATTCTTTTTATGTCTTTACTGTTTTTTCTCTCTTTAGCCATCTATGTATCAAATTTTCTTCTTCTATAGTTTTTTTTTTTCATTTTATTTGTTTGTTCTCCACTAGGTTGTATTTTCATTCTAATTTTTTTTAATGTATTGTTTACATTTTTAACCAATTAGATGTGGTTATATTCTGTTGTTTCTTCTTTATGTATTTATTTGTTAATTTAATTCTCAAATTTTTATTATGATAATTTTATTTTTGTTTGTCTATATAATTCACAAATTTTTACTATGACAATTTCTACCCGCCGCATCGCGCGGGTCTCTACACTAGTATATATTCAACAACAATAAATCACTAGTATAAGCTTCATCAATTGCCCACGAGAGACACCAAAACAAACAATAACTCTCTTCATTAACAACAATTCCAGCAACTAAGCAAAAAGTAGATCGAAACTCGAACGGTGACACTTCAATAATTCCACATCGAATGATGTGGAAGAGTGTGAGGGACTAAATGTGATAGGCACATTAGAACTAATAACTGGACTTAATCATTTTGGATCGGTGTTGTAGAACCTAATGAGTTATCAGTACTTAGTGGGTTGGATCATTATAGTTAGTGTCAGAGACAGTTCACTAGCCGAAAGTGTGAAATGAACCCCACATCGCCTGGTGATGTTCAGTTATGTGTTTGATTGGGCTGAAGACGACGTCGGAGTTTAACACTTCAATAATCCAACATCAGACAATATGAAAGAATATGAGGGATTGACAGACTAACTAAAAAGTTATAATTAGTGCTAATGAACTGGATCGTTACAAGTTAGTTTTATGATGATTTTTGCAAAATTTGAAACTGAACCAGAATAAAAAACTATTATAATTCGAACTTTATCCGAACCCGACCGGATATAAAAATTCAAAACCGAAACCACCATCTTTCCCGCTTAAAAAAGGGGAAAACCGAATCCTTGTAATTTAATATGCTAAAATATTAAATTAAATCAATAAAAATTGTATTATATATAGTAGAGTTTTACATGGTTTTGATTTTGGATTCTTGTTTTAGGTTCAGATTCGGTTCGGGTCTGAACAAAAATCATAACCAAAACCAAAACAATTGGATTTTGAACTTCTATACCCGTAAGCGAATCCATCACTGCTTAGCTTCGGTTAAAACAGTCTCCATCAGGTTCAAATTCGGGTAAAATATCGAATATCCATAACCCGCAATTCAGACCAATTATATTGAAGGTATGAGATGAGATAAAAGATTGAGAAAGTATGGTGTACAAAGCGTGCACCGGGTGTAATCAATAAGTTTACATTGTAAAAAAGCTAGCACTAAGGCGACGTTTGGTTCGGAAACAAGGGAGTAATAAGCCCTTGTTCCTCTTTTGTTCTTACTTATATCCGAACCAAACGGAGCCTAAAGGACCATCATAATCAACAGTATAAAAGGAAACATATTACTCGATTTATACAAAATTGGTATTTAAAATTTATAGCTTTAACTACATAACGCCATTAAATGTCGGAAAAAAAGTATGTAAAATACCGAATTGTTTAAATGTGAGAAAGTTTAGGTACTAAAATGAGAGAAAGCTTAGGTACTTAAATGGTTTTAAGAGAAAGTTCAAGGGCTAAACAACATTAGTGTTAAGTGCAAAGGGCCTTTGTGCAATTTATCCTAACATATGCAGAGGAGTAAACTAAGCTATCGAGAACATCACTATACACTGCACATCTTACATTTCCTTCACCTATTAAAGGCTAAATTACACTTATGTTCCTCAAACTATGACGAGCGTGACACTTTAGTCCTTAAACTTTAATTCATAGTAATTTTGTAATGTGGAAAGAATGTGATATCTTAATTAGAACAATTCATAAAATTCGAGCCAGAAAATGCAACGAATTAAAGTTTGAGGATCAAAAATGTAATTTAGCATCTATTAAATTACTCGAAATATTATCCCAAACCACCAAATTGACTAAATTTCATGAATGATCAGCTCATAAATCAGGAAATTTCATGTATGATCAGCTCATATCCATGTTTAGATGCAAACAAAATTCCTTGATTAATGAATCATACCACACTAAAAAGTGTCATTATTTCGCGAAGACATGCTTTTTTTTTTCTCCCTTTTTTCACTCTATCATAATAGCTGCCAAAAATGAGGATTATGGGTGTAAACTAGTAATACACAGGTAAATAAATATACTTATATATACAAAATTATATGAAGATACAGCTAACCCGCTTTTACGTAGTTGTGGAGAGCAGTGGTGATGGATGATTACAAGTTTCCTGCATCAAAATGTAGCAAGTACAGTTAATCGGCGACATGTTATTATTCGCGACTAGATTTAGAAGCTAACGACGTAAAGAGTACATGTCGGTGTACGAGTATTAGGAGATGATGTTAATCGATTGCGATAAGTTCAAAAAGGCCTTCCTATGATCTTTTCGGTGTTTAGTTCCCCAGAAAAGCTCAGAAACTGTTCTTCAGGAAATAGGTTTTCAATGGAAAACACACCCTTTTCCACAGTTTTCATTTTTTGGATAAAGAATCCGGAAAACAACACTACTTTTCGTATGAAATCTGGGAACCAAAAAGACAGAAAATAATTTTTCAGCTAGAAAAATATTTTCTGGAATATTTTCCGGAAAACCAAACAACCCCTGAGAAAATTTTAAAATCGACAACGCAGGTGCGAAGTGTTATACTTTGAAACAAATTGAGATTTGCAACTACTACAAGCATCATAATCTAGCAAGAAACAGGCAATAGGTTTGTGATAGGCTAAAACTATTTCATTCTAATATCAAATGAACCGAGTAAAGTTTAAAGTTTAAACACATTACTTACCTTTTGGTTTTGTGTCTCCCGTGGTTGATTCTGAAGTGGTTGATCGTCGAGGAGCACTACTTAGAGATATCGGCGACAATGTGGGAGAAGCAACTTCTTCTTTGCTCCCTGATTTATTAGGACCCAACATCGTACCAACCCTAACTACAGGATCTCTTTGAGCACTCGACGGTATAGAGAAACTTCTAGTCATAGAAGCTGGTGGTGCAGGGAGCGGTGACGCGGCTTGCGCGGTCGGAGAAACCCTGCTTGTCGAAATACGCACTTGTCGCTTCGAAACCAACGGACCCGAATAGCCCACCAAACTAGACGTAGGCCCACTTACCGGAGGTCTGGGGAGCTCGTGGAGTTCGCTAATTTTGGGTGAGGATATTGGCGGCGGCGGCGAGGTTCTCTGTGGGGCGTAATTGGGCCGTGGCTTAGGTGGAGATGGGCCTTGATTGGTCGACCAAGCTTTGCTCGTGATTGGTCCGGAGAACGCTTCCCTCTTCATCTTTTTAACATCGGATGTGGCGTATGGATAAACTAAAGGTGCATTTATAGGCCCACTATTAATATTGCTCCCCATGAAATCTTTTGTTAGCGGAGACGAATGCCACAAATTCGTAGGCGCTCCTCCCCCGCCTTTGCTTTCGAGACGACCCGAGTAATATGCACTTGTGGGGCCTCGTGAAGGCGAGTTCTTATCATCGACTGGGGTTGGAAGTACATAGGAGTGGAACTTTCGTGTCGAGGATGGTTGCACTTGTTTTGTTTTTTCAGAAGGATCAAATTTTGCATTGGGGTATAGTGGTTCGGATTGACTTAAAGCCGCAGGGTTCGTTCTGAAAATTACGAAATCTGATTGGGCTTTTTCGGCATTTTCCTGCATCAAATAGAACAAGTTATTGAAATCATTTCTTTGGAATCTATACCTATAATCGGAGTCACATTACATTTACAAGAATAGGTTATAAAAGCAACCATAACAGATTAAAAAGAGCAAAAAATCTTCGATCACGACTAATGTCGAACTAATGAAATATTTGGGGCTTCAATATTATACTGCATCCATAAAAGCAATTCAACTGCAAGAAAATTAAAAGACTTTACCTGTCTATGTTCCTTCAAAGGCTCTGGGCTAACCGTCTGATTCACTTGATCTAACTGCATGCAAAAAAAAAGGGCAACACTTCAACATGCCGAAACTCCGAATAATAAAATAACTCAACTTTTGTTCTGTTTGATCTGAGTAATTCCTGTTCATTAAATCTGGGATTCCTTTACATTTAAAGGTGATCCTGTTTTTAATTTCACAGCTCTAAGTGCTTTTCAATCATAACGAGAAATTGAAGTTATGGGGTCTACCTCAAAAGGCCTATAGTTGAGGGGTTTAACTACATTTTTACCAGAAGAAAATGAGTTCCAAAGGTGAAGATGAAAATGCTATACCTCCATGGAGTTTCTAGAAGTAAAAGCATCGTCTCGGTCTCTATTATTTATTCCATAGTCAAAACTCAATTCCCCATCATCGTCATCACTGTGATCATTCCCATAGTAGTCGCCTTCATCATTCTCGGAGTCATCATCTTCCAGACCACTAAACTGATAATCAATATGCTGCTTCTCGGCAACCTCCTTTACATGAGGTTCGATCGCCTCGAGGTACTTAAGCCCTTTCCTGAAGAAACTTAACTGATATCGAACACGAGTAAGGTTACACATTGGGAATGTGGGATTTCATGTAAAAATGGAGAAATTACAAACATTGTCGAATGGCTTATTGTGTCCATGCATTAATGTCCATGCATTAAGTGTCATTGAATTTTTGGAGTACGATGTGACACATCTCTTCATCGGTAAATTAAATGATACTTAACTCCCTGTTTAGCAACACCCAAATCAGTGAATTGGATGGAATTCCATCTCACTTTTCCTAAATTCCCTTTGTTGGACACTTTTTATTGGTTCATGACTCGTAATGATTTTCCACTGATTTGGAAACTGTCGGACCGAATTGTACCAAAATTCGAGGTTCAGTGCATCAATTTCAACAAATTAAAGTTTAGCAACCCAAGTAAAATTGTTTGATAATTTCAGTGACCAATTATGGTACGGCGAAAGAGAGCTTTAGTCATACCTGGGCGGCATGGTGGCGGGCGGCCTGTGTGAGAAGACTTCGAAACTGACCTTGCTTTAGTGATTTTAATCGGAATATAAACAACGTTGCCTCCTCTTCATAACCGACCAAAGCTGCTTCTAACTGCTCTGCAGAGTAAGTTTCGCTTTTGGCGTGCCTTAACTTTCCCTTTTCTCTATATGCCGCCAACACGAGTTTATAGTAATCTCTGAAGAGAAATATGCTAAAGATGAGCCTTCGTTATAAATAAGGGTGACGAGAGAATATCAAGGGAGCAACATACCTTTTACAATCACACTGGCGCTTCATATCCTGCGACAGAAAATAAAACTCATGAAACAAAAAGCAGATTATCGTTTGATTTTAGCTAATATCCCAGCCTTTCATGAGGTGAAGGTTTTCGGATACAAGGCAAGTGAAGGGAAGATTATTGATTCACCAGAAACAATAAAAGAGATAGATAGAAAATTAATAATTTATTATTATAATTAAGTGAATTTCTAGCATAGGAAATTTAATGTAAATATGCCTTAACTGCATGATACGCTTGGCTTTCTACATCGTAACTCATAAGATTTTTTCTTTATTTTTTTTCAGACAAACTCAGAAAAAAAAAATTAGAACATGCATTTGTTTCCCAATAATTAGGAGAGCGCAGTTCATTGTGATCATTAAAATTATAATATGCTACATATTCAATAGAACTGACCTCTACATTCTGAAGCTCCCTGAGGAGAGACTCTGATGGGTTCGTAATTGTGTGGACAATATTGGCTCGCTGAAAAATGAAGTAAATACAAATAATACCCACTATTATTAAAGCATTTGCTGGAAATATGGAACAAGCGATGTTACATTAATAGCAAAAGGGACTCACATAGCTATCTACAAGTTTCTGAAGTTCGAACTGTGCTTTGCCCAGCATCATCAAAACTCTACCTGTACGCAAATATGAAAAAGCTATAGTCTGGTCGATGAAGTAAGCTTAAATCTTAAATAAATTTAGTCCTCGTGCTTACAAAGTTTAAATTCAAATCTTGCATACTAAATGCTTGTAAAGAAAGACTTACTGCTATCTTCGTCGTCATTCAATGCAGTTTTTTCAAGCAAACATGAACCCATTTCCTCTAACGCTTCTGAGAACTCTGCAAGAACATATAGGCACCTTTAGAATAGAATATAGCAGCATAGAAATAGGTTGCTTATATAACATGCTGGTCAAAATATTTGAAAGAAGGTTTAACAACGAATTATGGTAAAGAAGATTAAATGTCATTTTGAGGAAAGAAAAAGAAAAAAAAAGAAAAAGAAAAATTCATGGTAATCCTAGAGAGAGGACAATTTGTAGACCCACATTCCATTTGAACAACTTAACAATTACGTTGACTCGAACATGCGGTTCAAACAGTTGCATGAAGAAAAAAGTGGTTTGGAGAACTAGTTGATGTGCTTCTAGCAATCAATAAAAACACATCTGTTTTTCACAGAGACTACTAAATACAAGGGAAAGCACAGAACAAAAGCATAAAGCTTCAACTAACAGAAAATTTCAGGTAGAACATTAAATACCATATACACTGTTTGTAGTGGCAGCTGCAGCAGAAAGCAAGCTATCGTAGCAGTCCCGCATTTCCTGCATCTCCTGCAAAAATAAGGCACCAACAATGAGAATTAAAAGTAAAATACTAGATGATGGTGTACAAATACGATATATTTCATATCCTTTTCGACTTCAAAAGAGATGCGAAAAGAAATGCATATCAGCTATAAGTGGCTAAACAGCACTACCCGGTAACAGCCATACAAATAGTTTTGCAATTATAACCCAGTTTGATGTCAAAACAATTTATACAATTATAATAATTGTAGGCTAAAACTTTGGGTTCTGGTCAATTATGAGCATGGGAACTTGGAATCCTAGAATAGTCAATTCCAGCTACGAGGTCCTGATTTATCATATCCTGCGACAGTAGGATTGCTTTATCCAAAGATTTAAGCGTCGTGGCATAGGGTCGTGCCGAAAACTTACCGACACGGTACGGCACGGTGCGTGCCGGGCTGTGCCAATGCGTGCCGGTTACAACAAATACATGTGTGCTAACACATAATGGCATGAAATATTCATTTTCTTTAGCAACAAAATATTATAATTGCTTATTATGTATCTTTATCAAATCTTTTAAAATTTATTGAGAAAATTACTTACTAATTTAAAGAAAAGAGAGTTTTGAGCTGTACAATCGGCACGGGGCTATATCGTGGCGATATTTTCTTGGAACGATACAGTACGGTAAATACAGGCCGTGTCGATGGGCACTTAAATCCTTGGCTTTATTTTTTCTTACTCAAGTTAAAACATTAATTTACATCACTTACAAATGAACTACTTTACGTGTTGATACTTAAATTCAATTTTTCTTTTATTCTTGAATTGTATATTTTTCATCTTTAGAACTCACAGCAACAACAATGTCACAAGCAAAACACAGTAGAATCATTCGTGGAAACTCACCGAAAGCGGTTTTCAACTTCGTGCCCGAGCATTTGGCTTATAAGAGTAAGCAACCTTCTATTAACTTCTGATGCATATCGTAAAGACCCTAGAACCAACTTTTGGTTTCTTTGATTTGAGTTTATTCTAGCGAATCAAATTGGGAATTTTTAAATTTAATGGCTCTATCAGCAATAACTTGTTAACTGTGAAAGGAGCCTGCAGTTGTGTTTGTTAAATTTACCGAAAGCGCAGTTAAGTTTAATCAAAATTCTAAATTTAACCAAGTAGAGCAATTCAAATCAAAAGAAATTAAAAGTCAAAGGGGTCTCAATCAAAAAAAGATAAAGTTGAGGGGATTTGAATTTAAAAAGTCCTGGAGTTTAGTATTTCTCAATGCATTTATACCTAACTTTTTCACTTTTCCTAAACATCCACCAGATCAAAAAAGAGGATCAAAAAAAATTTAAAAAAAAAACAGAGATTGATTAAAATTAAATTCTTTAAACAGTAGTTGAAAATTCATACAGCTAATCTAACTTCACTGAAAGTAGGAACTACCAAATAAGATTAAAAAAAAAACAGAAAAAAGCTTGTATAAAGAGATCAATATAACAAACCATAGACGAGAAAGAAAATAGTAACTCAAGCGTTATAGATCAAATAGACGACTCCAAGATAGGATCTTTTCCGATCCGAAACCCTAAAAAATGGGATTTTGAGGGCGTGATCCCGATCCCGATCCCGATCCCGATCTCCATCGTTACCTGCTCAGCATGGACGAGGTCGTCGAGCTTCGCGGGGGCGCGGAGCTCCTTCTTCTCCCTATGGTGGTTGTGGTGGAGCCCGAACCCTCGCAGCTTCCTCAGCGGCGACTTCATACTCTAAGAGACACAGAGAGAGAGAGAGAGAGATGGTGGTGATGAGGCGATGGAGAGAGAGAGAGAGAGGGGAAATGTGGAGGGGATAAAGAAGAAGAAGAAGAGGAGAGAGAGAGAGAGAGGAGTCCAAAATGGGAAAGGGGAGAACGAGGAGATTTTGAAGAAGACTCTCTCTCTCTCTCTCTCTTCTTTCTCTCTCCTCTCTCTCTCTCTCTCTCTCTCTCTCTCTTCTCTCTCTCTCTTAATTTTCTCTATCTATTGATTTCGTATTTGACCAGAGAAAGAAAATAAAGTGATGGTGCAATTACATCCAGACCCCTCACCTATAGTTCCCTCTGAAATAAACCCCTAATTCTTTTTTTAAAAGAAAAACTTTTTACACTCTCCAGCGGTTTACCTCTTTTTCATTTTAGTAGTATATTATTTTAACTGTACCACGTAAATACTCTATAATTTTTATTTTTATTTTTTGTTATTCGTTACTGCCTTCGTGAAATCTGTCACGCGTCGCACACGTTTATCGGAGATATCATACAAAGGTACAGTAAGAAAGCGGCTATCCACAACGCACATGCACCGTATTAACAGAGAGTATAATGAAAAATAAAAATAGAAATTATAAGATACTTAAGTAGTATAGTTAAAACCACATACCGAAATAAAAAAACTGGAAACCAAAGAAGTTATATGAATTTTTTTTTTTAATTGACACTTCTTAATTTTTAATTTTGGTAAAAGTATAGAACTTACTTGAATTTTAGACTATTTTGATTTGACTACCGAACCATTCAAAATTTTGATTTGAGTATCCAATCTTTTAATTTATTTAATTTAAGTTATTTTGATTGCTCTTCTGATACAAAATTTTAGGTTATTACTTATTTTAATAAATTTATAGTTACATAAAATGTATAAAAAATGCTAATTAAACTCGTAAAAATAAATGACGCATTCAAATTTTAAAGTTAATGAGTTATAAACTGGTTCTAACAAAAGAATTAAAAAGCTAGGTGGCAAACAAAATTTTTAAAGACTAAATAGTTAGATCAAAATAGGTAATAGTTTATGCAAGTTTTATACATTTTTACCTCTAATTGTATTGAAGATCAGTGATTTTAAGTAAAAAAATTTCATACTAAATTTATTAAATCTATTGGTAATTTTATCAAAGCTAATAACTTTAATTATTTTTACAAAATTTGATAAAATTTTAACTTAATTAAGTATTAAAACTCAAATAAAAAGTGATTGGAATCTGAATTGTTTTCGTTAAAAAATTTAAGAAATTATTTTATTAAATTATTCAAATTATTTTAGTTAAAAATCGGTTAAAATTTATAATTATTCTAATTTTATTTACGAAAAAGTGATAAAAATCTAAAATTATTTAATTCAAAAAGATTGAAAATTTAGATGTCTCGATCACAAAATTTAATGAAGACTCCTCAATCAGCTTCTAATTTTTTTATAATTTAATAGATTTATTAGCTATTAGCTATTAATTAGTCTAACTTAATTTACTAGAAAATAATTAAAATTATTAAATTTAATAAAATCACTAATGATTTTAAGAAAACCTCTACTCCACTCAAATCGGAAAAATCAAAAGCTAAGGGATCTTAGTCCAAAACATAAAAAGTGAGGGGGCTATTTGCAAAATGGACCATAATTTAGGTGGTCTTTTACATGGTGTGAGAATAGCAATGTTTTTTTTTTCCTTTTCTTTTCGCTTTGATGGATTAGTATATAACGGCCGTTAAAACAGTTATAATTACCGTTATAGCTTTTCACTTTAGCAATTGTTCAAGTAATTAAAAGGAAAATAAAAGAAATTAAATTAAATTTAAAATCTTAATAATATATTTAATTTGCCAAAAAAAAATTGAAGTTAGGTATGTTGATGGATACGGATATATGAAATTTCATCCGAATCCGAATCTGAACTCAAACGAGACGGATTTATACGATGCTAAACAGATATAGTTTCGAATACAGATATAAAAAAACGAAAATTCGACGGATTTAGATTCAGATCTAGATTTTGTCTGTACCCGACCCGAACCCAAATTAATTTTACATTATATAATATACATAAATGTTTGATGTCATATTCGAATTTGTATTTTTAAAATTCACATTTAATGTAATATATTTTGAAATATAATAAAGAGAAATAATTATTTCGGAGTCTGGATTTTCGGATTCGGTAGTTGCGTTCGGGTTCGGATTTTTGAAAATCCACCCCGTGTCCTACCCATTAACATCCCTAGTGGAGCCGAATGTGTCACCAGACTTTTTCAAAAATTTGAAAAACTCGGTGCCGAGATTGACTGAAAACTATTGAGTCATAATATAACTCTGGTCTATATAATCAGCCAGAATTTTATTAGAGTTGATGTGACATACTCCATCAAAATTAGCATAAACTTAAAATGGCATAAAACTGTAAAGTAAACCAACGTATTCAAATTTTGAAGTTAAAGAATAATTACTTTGCTCAAATCAAATAAATTAAAAGTTTAATAGAAAAATTAAAATTTTTAAATGTTAGATATTCAGATCAGAATAGTTGATACTACTCTAAAGTATTATTTTTGTTTTACTGAAAAATTCTGCTGTCGAATAGAATAATAAACTAATTTTTTTGAAAATCACAGCAATGATAGATCTTTATAGTGAAATAAGAATAAAACTACAGAGTAGGTAAGTGTAATTTTTTGAACCACAGAACAGAAAGGTAAAAATGCGCTCTACGACACGATAGCTAAATATAATTTTTTAATTACAGAATAATAAAGTAAAAATATATTGAACTACAATAGCATTAATTAAAGTTTATACATCTTTACCCGTAAAAAAAAATAAAATTTAAAAAAATTAGGGTGAGATTATCAAGTAGTGGTTGCTTTAGATGTAGTGCCCAAGCATTATTAAGGTCAAGGGGGACGCGGAGGGTTGACCGTTGACTGGCCGTCACGTCTATATCAATTGAATAATGTAACAAATTAATAAGATAAAAACATATACAACTAATTTAAATTTTATGGTAACTATCTAACTTTTAGAAATTATAATTATAATTTAATTTTATTATTTTATTGAAATATTATTATGGTTTTTGAATTATTGCTGCTTATTTAATTAGATGTAATTTTTATACTAGAGAGAATGAATAAAAGTATGAAAGAAAATATATTTAAAATAGTTTGAATATATATGATATATATACAAAAACATGTTTTTTAATAATTAAGGTGGCATGGCCATTATTTATAGTGGAATTATCCAATTTTTCCATATTATATACTTCTTTTTTCTTTTTAATAAGTGAAGTAGTGTTCTCCACTAAAAGTGACTATTTTGCTCCACTATCTCTAACCCTATTCAATGTGGTTCCAAAAGCATTAAGTAATTATTATTATCTTAAGGCATCTTTTGGGAACATAAAATATTGAGATATTTATTTTCATCACCATCCTTATTGCTTAATCTTATTTAGAGTTAATTTCATAGAATCCATAAAGGAATAAAAAAAAAGGGCAATAAAACCTCCCTGTCAATATCCGTTTTTTCAACTTTCCTTTTCTTTCATTCAAAAATCTACACTTTGCTCCCTCAAAAAATAAAAAATATTCACTTCGGCCCCCGCCGTCAGCGTACCGTTAGGGTTCTGTTTATATTATATTTTTTATACCCAAAATATTTCTGAAAACCCTCATCTTCCTCTTCCTTCCTCACCGACATCCTCGACCGCGCCGCCTCGCCAGACTCCGCCGCCTCGCTCTCGCCAGACTCCGCCGCCTCGCTCTCGCCCGACTCCGCCGCCTCGCTCTCGCCCGACTCCGCCGCCTCGCTCTCGCCCTCGCCTTCGCGCTATCCGTGCCCAGATGCACGTCCTTGGCCTCCTCTGCCGCCTCACTCTCTCCCTCGCCCTCGCCCACCTCTCCACCCATACCCACCACGATCTCCTCCCTAGAGTCGCCAAAATAAAGGGGCCGCGAGCATGCTGGAGGAGTAGGGGAGCAGGTGAGGAAATGGTGCTGTAGCTGGGGTCGAGAAAGGCGCCGGCGAAGGTGCGGGATCAGTAGGTTGGGGGAGAAGACGAAGAAGAAGAGGGTAATTTGGTCATTTTGTCACACCGTACTCCCCTGTGAATATTTTTCGTTTTTCGAGAGGGCAAAGTGTAGGTTTTTGAATGACAGAGGAGAAAGTGAAAAATCGAATTTTGACGTGGGGGTTTTGTGTAATTTAGCTAAAAAAAATCTTGAAGTTTTATTTTTTAGACGTAAAAGAGACCATTTACTTCCCCATTATATCCGACAATGGGGCATCTGAATCGATGATCAGCATAGTAAACTATAATCTACCGTATTTAAACTTCTTTAAAGTTCAAATTTTATAATTTTTCAAAATTATTTGCCTCTTCTTCAAGTAGTTCGAAAATTGACAAACTTTAGTGGCTGATTTAAGATGAATTCGACAATACTTGATAACTAGAGAAATGATATTGTAAAATCGTGATATTTAGTTCTAGAAAGCTTGAATAACCTACCTCGTGTTTAACAAAACTGATTGTCGACTCGAATGTCGTATCATTAGAAACGACGTGAAAATAAACAGTTCTGTTCACTTAAATACTTATGTTCACTTAAACAAACGATGTGGAAATAAACAGTTTTACTCACTCGAAAATTTGAATTTGAATTTAATTTTTCTTTCAAATTTCAACTTAAATATGAATTTGAATTGTGAATTCAATATCTAATTTTGAATTCCAATTCTGAATTCAAATTTGAAATCAAATATACTCTGTGCTTAACTTGTGAATCTAAATTTGCTCAAATTATTACTATTTTTTCAACCATACAATAATAATGAGGATCAACTATTTCGATTTCGATTACTATTTTGAACTAAACAAGTTGGTAGATTTTTAACATTTCGTTTTCTATTTTTATCTATTCTGATTCTTATTCCAATTAATTCTTTGGGGCTTTTGCTTATTTGTCTTTTACTACTATTAATTTTTTCAAAAATAACCTTTAATGCCCAAAATAGCCCTCTAAAATCCAATCCTATTTATAAACCCTAGAGGGAAAGGGGATATTTGAAGGAATATTTTGAAACCAATATGGGTATTTTAGTCATCTATGTATAAATAAGATATTTTTAAAATTTTGAAAGGTATATTACATATTATCCTTAATTCCTATATTAAGCGTACAAGGCATGTGCAAATTAATGCGACACGAAAAACATGTTAATAAATGTTCTAAGAATTAATAAAACAATCATTTTTCAAACATTTTAGTTTGAAAAAAAAAAATTCTTGGTCTTAATGTAATAGTCATGACCAACAAAGTAAATTTGAATTTTAATGGCTAATAGTGAATTTAATAATGGAGTTTTTGGGTCATAATCAAACAGAGTTTGAATTAGTCCTATCCTTGACTCTCTTATCAAAATAATTGCACCAATCAATTGCTACACATTTATTCAAAATTTCAACTTAAATTGTTGACTTTGGATCTATTATTATTATTATAGCTCATTAAATTTGAACTTATTTTCCTAACAAATTAAGTGGAGAATAAATTTAGCACAACACCTGATGATACCAAAAAAAAATAAAAAAACGCAATCTTATATAATATGGATTTGAGTCATGTATCATGCAAAGCTAATGTATTGTCATTAAAAAAGGTTATGAAGTTATTTAATTCCTTCACTAGTTGGGAAGAGTGATGCTAAGTATTTGGACTCATTATGACTAATAAATCAATCACAAAAATATACGTAGTTGGATTAGCACGACCGAGCAATAAAATTGGTCAAACGAGCGATCAAATGATATAAATAGTAATTCAATATATCTGTTCTGTCAATAACAAAATCTATTCTTTTTGGTATGGTCGTCGTTGTGAATAAGGAGATTAAAGATATGGTTTAAGTACCAATAGAATTGAGATAATACTTAATAGAAAAAGAAAAAGTGTCAGCATTCATTAATGAGGGTACTATTTGCACTTTGTATTCAAAATCAAGTTTTGGTACAATATTAAATATGCATGTCGCTGTTAAATACGATTTAGACCATTTGAAATGTTCAGAGACCGTAAACTAAACGGTCTGATCCAACAATGTTAATGATAGAGAGAAGGCATTGAGGATTATATGTTAAGCGTATTGAAAAATGATAAATTTTGAAGATTTTTTTTAAAATTTGAGACCCACATGAAGTATTTGTCGATCGAAAATATAACTAATAATTTCAAAAGCTTAAGCTGAAGAAAATGACACACCCATCACACTTAAAATACATAGATGCACAGTGCTTATGAACTCGATTGTGACTCAGTCCAATCTGGCCTTCGCTATGGGACAGATCGTTGAACCTATTTTAGCCAACAGTATCCTGCAAATATTTACAAAAGCTCGAGCATTTAAAATTGCCCATCAATTAATGTTTCATTTGATGCTTGGTAACAATGAAACTTAAGGCTTTAAATTTCATCTCTTCATATTTTAAATTTTAAATATTTTTTAACATTCTTTTAATATTTTCCTTTCAAACTCATATCATAAAAGGTAAAAAAAAAGGATACTTGTGCCAAAAATAAAAGCCTGCTCATTCTTTTTCATAAAACAAAATTTTCGGGGCTAACGAACTTTATTTATATTTTTACGAGCCTGAAACATCTTAAAATGCTTTAAACTCTCCTCATATGTAAATAAATAAGATTTTTTGAGATACGCACATAAATGATATTTACACAATTTCATATATTATTTATAGTTATAGGAGTATATACATGCGAAAAAATATAAATATTTTCTTTTATCAAGCTTTTATTATTTTTAATGTGCCAAAAGGTCCATACACCATACTTAGGTTATTGGGCCAATCATGTATTACAATTCATAAGAAACAAGGCCCAAATTTTGGGCTCGTTTTCCTTTCGCTAAATTACACTTTTGGTCCTCAAACTATGAGTTGCGTGACACTGTGGTCTCCAAACTTTAATTTATTATAATTTTTAGTTCGAATTTTTTAAATTATTGTAATTAATTCTGCAATCTAATTTAGTTGGCTAATATTGACGCGTCGCTAATATGAAAGTGAAGTATCAGTAATGTTATTGATGACGCGATAATAATTAAGATGTGAAATAACTTTTATATCAGCGACACGTCAACATTTTGTTAACTAAATTATATTATGAGATGTAATTGAAATAATTCGTAAAGTCTGAATCAGAAACTGCAATAAATAAAAGTTTGAGGACTAAAGTTTCACAGGCTTCATAGTTTGAGGACCAAAAGTGTAATTTAGCCTTTTTTTCCTTTCATTTTTAGCTGTGTTTATCTACAGTACAACTGTTGCATATAACTCTATTCTATAACTGACATGCGGGGCCCACATGTCAGCGACATAGAAGCATTGAATGGTGCATTTTTGGCTCATGGGCGAGATAAAAATTTATTCATTGGACCCGGTCTATAGACCAAAGACATTTCTATAAACTCCATATTTTTTTATTATTATTGTCAAACTCTTATTCAGTTTTCCTAACAAATGGATGTTATTTTAGATTGATTTATTTATAATCATATTATTTAACACGATAATACATGGACAACTAATTCAGCTACCACAAATTTTTTTCGCATAATATAACGCTTCCGCTATAACTAGGCAACGTGATGCCCAAATTAATTGTTATATTACCCTCATGTCGTTTATTGAAAACAACGAGACCTCGTGCTCGAATCAATTGCCGTATCACTGCCATGTCGTTTATTTGAAACGACGAGAGATAATAATAATCCAATCGGCAGTTTACAAAATGATTTTGCCAGAAGATTAAACAAAATTATAACTAAAATAGAAATTAAAATTAAACAACTTAATAATAATTATAATAAAATTACAGTTGAGCAACCAATGCTGTAATTTCTCCTTAAAATGATAAATATTTAGTTGGCAAGAAAAATATATAGAAACCCAAGCATTGCTTACGTGGCACACTTTAACTGGTCTTGTTAACGGATGACGTGGTAGACCCGGTGCAGGATATGGTTTCTTGTGGTGGAGGTGTAGGGAGCGTGGACCAGCTCATCAAATGTGGACGAAGCTCGGGTTAGGGCTTATGGAAACATCGCGCTCACCCAACCTCTTAGAGATAGAGAGAGAGAGAGAGAGAGCGATTTGCCTCGTCGTCGTTCTCCATTCATCGCAATCGCCTCTAGGGTTCGTTCTCTCCATCTCCGCCGCTTTGCTTTTCCTTTAAATCCCATTTTATCGCGATTTTTTGAGCTATCTTTTGACATAATTAGGTGATTGTAGGGTGGTGGGATCGTGTTGTTTAATCGGGATTTTTTGGTGGGTTTTTGGGGTGCGGAGTTTAGGGTTTATCGATTTTGGCGAGTTATGTTCAGTTTTTACTTTGTGTTTTGGGGGGAATTTGGGAGGTGATGGATTTCGAGTTGGGAGTTGGGGGGGAGTTGGTGTTGTGGATGATAATGGCGAGAAATTAGTGTGTTTTGGATGTGTAGTTATGTTTTTTTTAGGAGTTATGTAGAGGAAGTGAGAGGAGGTTCCGAGAATGGAGCTTGTGAGTTGCTAGGGATTATCTTGCCCTAAAAGTGTTCGATAAAATGACCTAGAGAATTGTGAGTATTAGGTACTTGGTTAGTTAATGGTTTGCTATTGATTTCAGAGTTGAAGCTGGAGAAAACTATGAGTTTTAAGTCCTAGTTCGTATTCCAATCTTGAAACACATTCACTTTGACTTTTTGGAGCCCCCAAAATCCCTAAAAGCGCTTTAGAGCTCCCCGCTGCTCTAGAAAATAGCAGTGGGAATTTGGGGATTTTGGGGACTTCGGACTCTAAAGAATCAAAGTGGTTGCGCTCAGAGGGCGCATTCGAAATGAGGCCTAAGTGTTGTTTCTTTTTTAATTTAGTTTCTTTTCTAATTTACCACATCAAGTAGCTTGTGAATGATGATTTGATCTGATAATGTAGGGAACTTTCAATGAGGATGTGTGAGTTGACTGCTGTCGACCATGCATATCTTGTTTTCAAGTTTTTCTGGAAAATTAGCTAATTAGCTGATACCAGCTTTTTCTTCCCTTTTTTGTTTCGGGCTTGTTGTTATTGCTTTCCTTTCGAAGCATTACTATTGTTGATGTCATTTTATTACTTTTAGGCAAGTGTGTGACAAAATTGATGTCGTACCATGAAATAAAAATATTCCTCAGTTCTATAGATCGAATTTGTAACTCTAACTCAAATTGAAGGGACTGGAGATCGGACTTTGCTTGTTCCTTTAGTCCGAACATGGTTTCAGAAGCCATGATAAAGTTCAACTTGCGTACGGGTCTTTATCTTGTATTTAGTTAAGTGTTATTGTTCTTTGGTTGCTAAACATGTTAAGTATACTCAAATGTGTGAAAATTGGCGTGATGCTGACTTCATGTTTTGACATGTGTTGACAATAATATGTAAGTTTGGTCGTCTTACTTGATTAAATTTCTGTACTCTACTTTCCCTTTTGCACTTTTTCCTATTGATCTGGGTACTGCCTATAGTTAGTATCTTTTTTCTTGGTTTTGGCATCTTTTGGCTATAATGGTACTTATAATACGCTAAGAAGAATGGCTAGAAATTAAATACATCTATCTTAAGTGGGAGGAGGAGAACAATTTCTTCGTCAAAAGACAAAATCGTGTTATTCTGCATAAAACTATAATGATTTCCTTCCATTTTCACTTGAGGATGTGCTTTGCACAGGGAGCTCATTCTGCTTCTTGCTAGGTTTGTTTAAGTTAAATCACGAGCTAGAAACTATTTCACCAGCCTCTTTGTTGAGTTCTTCAAGTTCTTGCTATATTTCTTAAAGACTTTGAGGTCCAGAGACTACTTTGAAGCTATCCTTGAACTGGGTACTATGATGACAAACCAAACAAAGTTTCTATTGATTAATCAGAAATAATGTCCTTCTACTTTGAATGGGTTCTAACCTTTAAGTAGTTTTGTTGCTTGAATGTAGAAGCATGACTTGTTTAGATGAAGTTACATAAGAAATGTCTAGCTGCGCAATGGTTTGGTCGATAAGATTTCAAGAGGACTTCGGAATCTCTAGCAGCATTCGTGTAATTTTTGTCTTAATTTCTCTCAACTTGAAAGAAAATTTCTGTCATCTTTGGGATATGATATTTGTCTCACATTGACTAGTTATTTTGGTCTGTGGAATGACGTGATGATGGGTTGTGTGTCCTCTAATGGGCTGATACTTCCAGAGGTCACTTTTTGTTAATACTATTTTCCCTTCAGCATTTCTGGTTGGTAGTTCTATTATGCTACCATAACTTCTACTATGTCCATGAGGGTTAATTCTGAGTGTATAATGAATTGGTCTATTCCTTGAATAGCTTATATCGAAGTACATTTGAAAGTTAATTTGCGTTAAAAGGGTGTTTTTGCTCATAAATCATGTTTTAGCTGTCTTGTATTTTGTTCAAAGCATAAATTTTAAAGCTTATTCATCCCATTCTCCATTTGCAGGTATGGTCTTCCTAATATAAGACTGCCACAGGCTTAAAGAAATAAGTTTCAGCCACATACAGTTGCTAAGACTCGAAATTGTGAAAATGTTGGAGCCATCTCTCTCATCTGCGGTGGACACTGTACAGTTAAGAAGTTCATTGGCAAAGGAAGAAGACAATTCAACTTCTTCTGAACCCATTAGCAATTCTGAAGACAATGACATCAGTGATGATGACGATGATCGCAATCATAAACACCGAAGACGTGAGGCCAGACCTCATTCCTCTGACAATGAGGCCAATGATCAACCTCTGAAAAGGCCCAACAAGAAGCGAAATAGGCCTCTTGAGAATGGACAACTCCTTTCTAGTAGCGATTCTCGTGGTGAAATCCAGAGGCGACGCACTGGCGTGACTTCTTCGGATTTGGGCCCACGGACTAGAACAAATCAATCATATCGCTCTGATCTGGTCCATCGCCTTGATTCATCTGCATCCATGGCTCGAGGAAGAGGAAGAGGAAGAAATATGGTACAATGGAGTCAACATGATTCAAGATTCAACCCACTTGACTCAATTGATTTTGCAGCTCAAATGGCTTCACAGGGCCCGCCTACGCACCCTAGCATGTTTGTGGGGCCTGGGTTACCAAGTGGTGCGAGTACCCAAAACGGTTCGTGGGGTGCATATGGTTTTATTCCTGGAATGAGTAGCAGGATTTTGGACCCCATTCACCCACTCGGAATGCAAGGTGCTATTCAGCCGACGATTAGTCCTCTCCTAAATCTTGGGATGCCACGTCAGCGCTGTAGGGACTTTGAGGAGCGTGGGTTTTGCTTAAGGGGGGATATGTGCCCAATGGAGCATGGTGTGAACCGAATTGTTATTGAAGATGTTCAGGTCTGCCTCCTTTTGGATTTTAGTCGGATTTTTTGACGTGTTCATTTTATGTGATTGTTGTATAATTTGTGATGCTTAATTATTTACATGGTTTTGTCATGCATCTTCTTGGAGAGAATCTCTATTGTTTCTTTACCATGTTCTCATGGACATCCTGTAAAAGTAATGCAGGGTTCACTGAGAGTATTTTGATGAGATTTTTCTCCCCCATTATATGAACTAGCTCTGGTTCATAAATTCTACAGAAATTTTGGCTCAATTGGTGAACCAGAGCTAGAGGAACTTCCTGGCCCAGTGTAGGTCACCACATTCAAATAAGATCATCTTGCAGGGTTATAGAATGTATGTAGATATATTTATTGCATTATTGTCTTTTGTAACTAATATATGTTACAAATTTGCAGAGCCTTTCTCAATTCAATCTTCCTGTCTCTATCCCGAACCCGCAAGCATTAGGAATCCAAGCTGGGCCAGGATCGATAGTTCCTTCCACTGCACCATTGAGCCTCTTTACAAGCTCCAAAGCTATTATTCCTACTAAAGACAGCAAATCCATAGTAGCAGATGATGCATTAAGACCAAACGGAGTTTCTTCTGCTTCAGCTGTTGCTGAAGCCGATGTATACGATCCTGATCAGCCCTTATGGAATAACGAACGGCCAGAAACATCTTCCTTGAGGCTTCCTTCACTAAACAATGACGAGGAACCAACGTGGGATGCTGATGGCATTGGAAGTGATTCGCGAAACCGCAGTTCGGCAGCCAATGTCGGTCCTGAAAGCACGAATTCTTCTGTTTGGGGCCGGATTAAATCTGGGAATAAGTTGGAACCAGGAAGGTTAACTACTACTAATGTAACTGCTACAAGCTATACTGAAAATGAACTGAAGGAAGATGATGAGGAGGCAACTCCTGGTACTATTCAAGGAAAACCTCTTAAGCCTTATTCAAGACTACGTGTAGATCAGGGTCGTAATAGTGGTAGAACAACTCAAAGAGCTTCTCGTACTCTTTATATTAATGGTATTCCCCAGAAAAGCAATAGAAGAGAAACACTTTTTGCACATTTCCGGAAATTTGGCAATATAATAGATATTTATATTCCAGCAAACAGCGAAAAAGCTTTTGTTCAGTTCTCTAAAAGGGAGGAGGCTGAAGCTGCTCTCAAAGCACCTGATGCTGTAATGGGTAACCGTTTTATAAAGCTATGGTGGGCCAACCGGGATAGGATTTCTGATGAGGGAGAAAGTAAGGTAAACCCTAAGTCTATGCAGTTTACTTACATGGCTGGGCCATCTATGCCACCTCAGCAAGCTGTTTCTGATGGTGGGAAAGAAAAAGAAAATCAGCCATCTGTAGCTCCAAAGGCAAGTATGGGAAGTGCTTCTGATACAACATTGCCTACTACTGGTTCTTCGAAGGGCTTATTAGCAAGTGGGCCAAAAGCAACACCTCCTGTGCAAAAGAAGCTGGAGAGCTTGGAGCTTTTGGATGAGCTTCGCAAAAAACAGGAGATTTTGGCCCAGAAGCGCAATGAGTTCCGGCGGCAATTAGATAAACTTGCAAAACAAGTAATTTTCCCTTTCTTTCTTTTAGTGCTTTTGAAATATTATTGCCTGTTATGGTTGGAAATATTTAGATTTTCCTGAAGATGAAGATGCTGGAATGTCTTATCTTTCTTACAGCAAACAAGTTTCCACATAACTATATTAGTTATTATTTAACTGTGTGCTTTGTTGGAGGTAATTATATATTTGGGAGTGCGCTTCTGAATGATTCAACCACACCTGTCCTCTTGGTTGTGTAGTTGGAAAATTGTTGAAGTTTTAAGTTCTAAAACAATAAAAAGTAACACTTCTAACTACTTGATTATCTGCTGGTGGGTTCAGAAATCAAGTTTTGAGAAGTACACTTTCCACTTCCATGCACTTACCAAGAACAAACACTCGCTTAATGTATAAACATTCAAGCTGAGTCCAAAAATAAAGACAATTGATATTTTCTGATAACTAAAGAGGTAAGGATATTATGGTGTATTAATAATATGATCTATTTCAGGCTACTCCAGTAAAAAAGGGGGAAACTATTGAAGGGCAAAAGACAGGTCCCACTACTGAAGCTGCAAAAGCTGTAACGCCGAGGCCTGTGAATGTTAGAATACAAGGAACTCATCAAGAAGCTGGGAATAGTACAGCTGAAAAGAGAAACCCTGGAGATCTTGTTTCACCCACTCCAAAACCCAGTTCTTTGACTGTGCTACAATCTCCAAAGACTGCAAAACTGGCAGCTCGTCCACCAGCATTATTGCATAATAGATTTAAGCTGGACAATCGGCCGACCTCATTTCGAATCCTTCCTCCTTTACCGGCAGAAATTGCAGATGTAATCTCTCTCTCTCTCTCTCTCTCTCTCTCTCTCTCTCTCTCTCTCTCTCATGCACACACACATACGCACACGCACGCACGCACGCACGCACGCACGCACGCACATGCACACATTCATTTTGTCTTGTGAATGTTATGTCTTCGTCTTGTACACATACGGGTAGACACAGGTACATTTAAAAACCTATGAATGCCTTGTGCGATGAATTAATCCGAAGATATCAATTATGGAACGAAAGTAGTTAAGCTGCTTTAAAAATCATGGCCTCAATATTTTCTTCCTTACGCCGAATATTATGATATGAGCTAGATAAACAAGGAGGCAAATTCTTGGTGCTTTAAAGGAAGGTTGCTTAGCTTTCTAGGTATCTTTTAAAAGAAGCACCCAAGTTTGCTTTGCCTTGGTTTTAGAATGCACAATAAAATTGAAAAATGATATTTGGGTCCTTTATCTTAGAAGTAGAGACCTAGAAGTCGAGATTGATAATAAGTGGGCCACTTTAACCTTTGACTCCTCTGGATTTATACAAATTCCGGAGGTGAGTCCTGGAAAGTGGAAAGTGATCAGTTTAAACTCGATTTTATTGCTTTGGGGTAAGGAAAGTCAAGTTCTAAGAACTGGGCTGAGCGAAAAGTTTTTTTTTTAACTCTTGCCTCAATAGATATAATATTTTATTTTGTCATTGTTGGTGAGTAATTCAGTAATTTTTATCAATTTCTATTTCTGACTTCCCATCAAATAAACAGTTATTTTTTTTTTTTGAGAAGTATATTTTTGGAACTTGAATTGTTAGAATTTATCTCTGATATATACAAGATATATACAAGAAACTGATATGACCCAATGTTGACAAGATTTTAATTAGGATCATGATGACTGAATGTATTCACAAATCATTACTATTTTTAGGATTTCCTAAATGAATTTTAGATTCCCACCCCAACACACCCCTCCCCCCCCCCCTCTGATTATATAGGTTTTAGATTTTTGAGCTGCCTAGATCTTGGAGAAATTGCCTATTAGCTCCACATTTGGCCATATACTGCCTTGTCTTTAAAATATCAAAGCTACCAGTTCATAAATTTTCTAGTCTGAAAATTTTAATGCCAGTTATTTGACTATGATTTTTTCTTTTTCTCTTGTAAACTAGCAGGCAGGTGAATTACTAAGTTGCTGTATTTTAAAGGTCTTATCATTTTAACTGACATCGGAACACTACATAAATGAACAAAAAAAGTAGTTTGTGAAACTGATTTCATGGTAACATACAGTTTAGGCAAACTTAATATCTTGTGGAATCGCTTGGTTCCTTGTTCCTTGTGCTACCTCATTTGGGTTTAATACAAGAATGCTTTTCTTTTTTATTTTCACTAGTAATTTTATTCCTTGTTGTTCTTTTATAGGTTGCTGTTCTGAAGGATCATTTTTCATCATTTGGTGAGCTCTCATCTGTTGTTCTTGAAGATGCAGAAGCCCATACTGAGGGCTTAATTGAGAAGCCATCGCAAAGATGCTCTGCTGTTGTGACTTTTACAACACGCCAGTCTGCCGAAAGGGCTTATGATGGTGGCAAATCTTGGAAAGGACACAATTTGCAGTTTATGTGGCTAAAAGCGACCTCAAATACCAACAGTAGTTGTGGGCTTCAAGAAACTTCTACTCCGATTAGCTCTTCAGGTGCTCAAACCCTAGCTGATCTGGTGACCTCTGAGTCACCTTCGTCGACTAAAGGGAAGTTGGTGGGCACGCAAAATGGTGAGCCAGTAGCAAATGTGGAAGGCACAAATCCAGTTGAAGTTCCATCGTCAAGCTCGGAGCATCCCCCTGAATGTGATGCGCCAATGGATGTAGATAAAAGCAAACCCTAATTTTGAAAGTGAGGTATGGTCTACTTTCCTTGTAAATTTTTACTGTTGTCCTTTTTCTTGGTTTCCGATGGAATTGATGCTAGTTTTTCTTCTGAAGCACGTAGTAGTCGGTGTTTTGCTATTTATACAAGTAAAATTTCTAAAAGATCATTAGTTATTTTTATGATATACTGAAGCTCCCAAATTTTTCAGATGGATCACACTTTTAGACTAAAATAGGCCCAACCAACCGTAACCTAACCTAATCAGTGGTAGAGATAGGAATATTGTGTTCTCTAATTCAAAATTTAAGTTGTAGTAAGGAAAAATTCCTAAGGCACTTCATTGCCTTCGTGCACTTTCTTTCGCATCTCCTGTTCTTTGCTAGATAGACAGAAGTGAGTAAATATTTAAAAGAATCCAAATTGAGGGCTCAAAGACAGGACATACTACTGTGTATGTGGTTGTATGTCATACACAATTTCGTATTATTTTTATTAGGTTTCCTTTCTTATTTTGTGACTGGTTCTAATAGGATGGAACAAGCTCTAATTCAGGCATTTATTCTTCACTAGCTCATGTCGATATTAAATTCATTCAAGCTTGTTCTAACGCCTAAATGTTTTGTAAACAAAAACATTCTCTCTCTTGGTGTGGTTATAATTTAATATTCATTCAAATTTGCTGTTATTCACATCAGCAAAGCTTATCTGCTTGTTTGATCCTCCTAGTGAATGGTCATTATTCCTCTTTGTATGTATCCTTACGTTTCAGCTTCATTATCTATCGCATAAATGATCACTTGGAAATTCTGCTTCCACCAATTTTTCCAAACTTGTAAATTGCTAACCAGTTCAGTTTGTTGGTGTTTTCGCAGGCGCTCGCTCGCTCATTTGGACGAGCTTTGGTGTTGAATTGAGGTTTCAACATGATGCTTTTCCTCCCTGTGGAACGTAATGAAATGAGCCGATAGTGATCGTTCTCATAGTAGCTGCTGTGGCGGAGGAAAGTTGTATTAAAACTTTTGTTAGTTCCAGAATTGGCGGTACAACACATTTCCAAATAGAAACTGCGGACTGGTCCTTTCGCCTTTATAGGGCTTTTTTGTTCCGTAATTCCTTTTAGATAACTTGTACACTCCTTACTCTTGATTGTTGTTTTCACCTTCATACATATCATACTCTAATTCTGTTCTAGGATTTCTTGGCATGTAATTGAATATCAAATTGTTCAGCATTATTTGAACTCCTACTTCATCGAGCATTTTGATCGGACGACGAGAAATGAAAAAGAAAGCAAAAATGAGGGCGGAAAAAAGAGGGAAAAAAAGTGAAAATATTTGAAAAATAAGAGAAAAGAACCGACGATATGTTGTGAAGAGAGCATTGAAGAAATAAAGAAACAAAAAAGTAGACTCTGTTTGCTGAGAAAAGAGAAAAAAAGAGAAGAAAAAAAGCAGATGTGAAGGAAAAAAAGAGAGAGAAAAGAAAAGAAGGAAAAAATTGAGAGCTGGCTATTTCAGCAGTCCGAGGAATCTCGGATGAAATCATTATCCATTTCAGGCTTATGCATATTTTATCATTTAACCCTGGTTTTTTCCCGACTTTTGGACATAAAGTTGGATTTCGTGGAGGTATCGGCGGAACCGAGTTGATAAAAGGGCTTAATTTGTATATATATACTGATCTCTCTTTGGTTGCAGCTGCTGAAATAAGTGCTTCAGCAGTAAAGCTTACACACTCCTCTGTTCAGGTAAGATCCTCTATACAGTTTCAAGCTCTCTTGGTAGTTTCTTCTGTTCTATTTAGTGTTCTCGCAGCATCTTGAAATTTCTCGAGGTTTTGCAATACTTACCAGGTTGATTACATAGCGTTCTCTCGTGTTGCTTTTCTCTTTTCGTGTTTTCCGAGGGTGTTTATAGTTTTTATGGTGAACTTTTTGAAAATCGGTGTTCTGTGGTTTCCGATTATTGCTCAGTTATTTTGGTTTTTTCTGTAGGTATCTTTTCCGATAGCCTCATTACAATTAGATTTGGATTCGGTTTCGGTTCGCACCAATGAATGGGTTTTGATCATATTTGGTTTAGGTTTCGACTGAACTCGGCCCGAAACTCGAATCCTAAACCAAATTATCGCGCTTTTTCTGGTCAAGTTCGATGCAAACCCGTTTATATGTACCGAAATCCGATCCGAGTTCAAATTCTAACGAGGCCGACGAAAAGTCGGATTAGCAAAGCATTCTCAGAGCATTGGAGTGATACACACTAAACCACAGAATATCAATTGTTTTCATCAGTCGGGTGGGTTTCGGGTTCTAAATTTTATATCCGGTGGGGTTAGGGTATGGTTTTGAGTTTCGATTTTTTTATTCACTTTCGGTTTCGGGTTTTACAAAACCGCTCCGAAACTGACCCGTTGATGTATTATGCAAAGGTCTATACACTCAACGGTGCTTCAAAGCTGAGTGGTGGATCCAGATTAAAGTGGCACCTAATATATATCTCGTATTTTTTTTATTTATCTATGAAAAAATAATCACTATGCACTCATTATTATCGACTTATCTAGTATACTATTGGTAGTAAATAAATAGTATTTATAATTAATTTTGTGATCTTTAGATTAATACTATTCAGTTAATACTATTTTCTTTTTCTTTTTTACTATTAATAATATTCCGGCCATATTTCTTATTATCTTATACTATTACTATTCTCTCCCCCCTCTCTTATTTTTTTTAAAAAAAACCCCCAAAAGCAATTAAGAATATTAACAAAAGAAGTGTTAATTTAAAGGAAATATTGTGACCCTTTTAATTTATATGCATAGTTGGTAAAATATTATGAAATTTATATATAAGCATAATATTTTCTCTAACACTATGCTTATAAACAAATATTGTGGAACAGCATAAATCCTGAAGAGATAAGCATGATTTATAATTCCGAGGTCGAAATTCATTTATTAAATTGCATAGTTTGTAAAATATTATGAGATTTATTTGTGAGCGAAAATGTTTTCCCATCTTTAATTGCAAAACAAATGTGATCTAAAGCATTCAATAATAATAACCTCTTAATGATAAACTAAAAACCTCACTTCATTATCATCAAAGGCAAATAAAAATAATTTTTGACCAAAACAAGCATCTAAAAACAAGTAGTTTAAAAAAGTAACAGCATCTAAAAATTTAATAAGATGTTAGCAACAGCTACAAAATACCAACATCTTTTGCATAGCATCAAATCCATAAATAAACCACTGAATACTACTTTTAAATTTGGTTTATCTCCTAATGTTTTGCTACTATTGCTCCCATCATAACATGATTCCCCATGTGAGCTATAACAAAATTCACAACCTTGATGCACCTGAAAAAAAAAAGAAAAAAAAAAGAGGACAAAATCAATAAGTTATAATAGAGTTTCTTTTTCTCTTTTTTTCCCCATTATAAATGCACATAGGAATGCAAATGGATCTGGATTGATGGAGCTCGTCCCGCGAATGGGGTGATAAGTAAGGGCCAAAAATAAGTTAAAAAAATAAGAGATAACTTCAAATACCACCCCCGTGGTTTCGTGCTTTCTCACTTTAGTGCCATGTGGTTTAAAATGTATCACTTTAGTACCCTGTGGTTTGGTTATTCTCTTTTTGTTATCTTTTCGTTAATTTTTTCGTTAAATTAATGAGAAAGTTAAAACTACAGGATAGTAAAGTGAATATTCGATAAACCATAGGTCGGATATTTAAAATTTTTTGTGTATAATTTAACAAAAAAAATTAACGAAAAGATAACAAAAAAAAAGAATAACCAAACCACAGGGTACTAAAGTGATACGTTTTAAACCACAGGGCACTAAAGTGAGAAAGCACGAAACCACATAGGTGGTATTTGAAGTTATCCCAAAAAATAACTAGCTCCGATTCCTCCGTGATCCGTTAGTACATGAAACGGGAGACAGAAAACACCTTTTTTTTCTTTGATCTCTTAAAAAATTGTCAAAAATCCGCTTCTGCCCGACCCGTCCCGAACGGAGCAATCCCCGACCCGCCAAGAAAACAGGCGGGAGGTGGGGAACCCCTCCCGCCCCTGGATCCGCTCCGTTTGCATCCCTAATTGCAATCTAAGCATTTGAATATGCAAAAATATGCAAATGTATATATGCAAAATTGGTATTTCCGCATGTACCCCTAAAAAACCTTGTTTTTTTTTTGTTTTTTTTTTTGGCTTTGTTATGGATACCAATACAAAAGTTTTGCCGGGCATACATGTAAATAAGTAAGGTTTTCAGGGGTCCCGCATGTAAAAAACCAATGTCGCAAGGTTATTTGTGCAATTTTGCATGTAAATATGCCACAAAAAAAAAGCCATAGTATAAACTTCAAATGAGCTTCTCTAGTATAAATTTACCCCCTCACAAGAATCTGCAGTTTCATTTCCACCAGCTGTGAGTACACAGCAATGCATTCACCAGCTCCGACTCCACCGCGAAAATCCACGGCTCCGGCGGGAACCTTAAACCCTCGCAGTACGCGTCGCGCGGCTCCGAGACCGACATCGGAATCGCCAAGACGCCGCGGGCCATCCGAGCGAGTATCGGGTACCTGGCGCTCGCGGTTTTCCACCACCTCAATGCGCTAAAATCCGCGTCGTTCGACGGCACGACCACCGGTTCCTCCAAATACAGCTCAAGTTCCGACCTGCGACACCGACCGTCCGATCGCACGTGTCGGCGGTACTCCCGGACGAGCTTCAACTCCCCGTAAAAGTCGCGGCGCTTTCGCTCCTCTTCTTGTTTCAGAGACCTCTCATACTCCGCGTCGTCGGAATCGCGATGATCCTCCGCTTCCTCGTCGTCAGAAGACGCTGCTGCGTCTGTCGGAGGAACATGTTCCGCCGCGTAGTCATCGTAGAGGCTCCGAACAGCTTCGAACACCGTGGCGGCGCGAAAACTCTCGTCGCGATCTCTCGCCCCGCGCTTCGCGCAAGAGAACGAGAACTCGACGTACTCCATTTTAAACCGAGGGTCCATCACCGCGGCGACGGCTAAGAGCAGGAACATATCCTTCCAATGCCCGTCGAACTTACCTACCATTTTCGCAGCTACGGGCCCGACAAATCCATCAGAACTAGTCGTCGCCTCTTGCGACAAACTCGCCCGAAGCTCGTGAAGGAGATGAAAGTAGACGCCGGCGCTCGAATGCTTCCCCTCGAACAGCAAATGCGCTACCCTGTATACGCTCTCCACGAGTTCGCAAACGGCTCGAGCTCTCTCCCATTCCACGGCCGACGGTACATCGTAGAACCTACGATCGATGTATTCATTCTCGTATTCGCCGCTCGACTCCAATTCGAAGGCCTCTCGGAGCCGATCTAATGTGAGGTCCCATTTCGGCAAAGTGTTCGTTCCCCACGCGACCAAAAGGCGGAGTTTGTCGACGGTGTCGCCAATGCTTTCGAACGCAGCTCCCGCGATCGAACGGAAGAGCTCCGCGCAGCAATACACTCGAAACAGTTTGCCGTCGAGTTGGAGCCGCCGCCTGTTTTCTACGACGCGGTTTCGAACCGTCTCGAACATTTCGGCGGAATGATCGTCGTTTACCCAAGTGAAGTTGGCGATCTTGCTCTCGATTTCGAATTCGGAGATAACCCTCGTAATAACTGCTCCGAAGTGGGGATCTTCGGCCGCGGTCCCGAGACGGTGATACGCGAGAATCCACTTCTTTTGCTTCCAATTGTCGTCGATGAAATGCGCTGCGACGCAAATGTATTCCCTGATTGTGTACTCGCGGCCCCAGGTTTCGAACCGCAACAGCTCCGCGGATAGGCTGAGTGAACCGGGAAAATCCCTCAGAGATTGCTTGGTTTTGGCTTTCTCTTCCTCGTGGATTTTCAAGCACTCGGTTTCGAGCGCGGGAAAGTCGATGCGAAAGTTAGGACGGGCGCGGAACAAATCTTGAAATAAGTCGTCTTGGATTGAGAGAGGCGAGACTCGGGAGTGAATGATGAACTTCGCAAGATCTCGAATGGCTTTTCGTTTGAACATGGACCGCTTGTTGGCGTCGAGTTTGGTACTGCCGCACGGGAAGTTACTGTCGGAGATCTCCATGTCGCAGCTGTCGCTAAACATTCCCATTTCATCGTCGTCACCATCATTGCTGCAATCGTAAGACATTTCTCTGTCGTCGTCATCACCGCCGTCATTGATTTCCTGGCGCATTTCCATGCTTGATTTAACAACAACGACGACGACGACGACGACGACAACAACATCATCATAGAATCAACAACAACAACAACAACAACATAGAATCAACAACAACAACAACAACAGAGAATCAACAACAACAACAACAACATCATCATCATATAATCAACAAAAGCAACAACAACAACATCATCATATAATCATCATCAACAACAACGACGACGACGACGACGACAACAACAACAACAGAATCATATAATCAACAACAACAACAACAGCATCATATAATCAACAAAAACAACAACAACAACATCATATAATCATCATCATCATCAACAACAACAACATCGTATAATCAACAACAACAACATCATCATCACCATATATCAACAACAACAACAACCAACAAATAATCAAATTATTGCAACAAAAAAAAAAAAGAGCCCATTAATTAAGATATTACAATTTCAAGTATAAGTCACTCCGATTTTGAAACTACATTATGTAATCATTAAATGGGACTAAAAACACAGTATACATCATATGATCAAAAACAAAATGTTTTTTTTTTTTTGTTTACTCATTATTTTTGGCACAGTACAGGAACTATTCATACATTCTAACCAAAACATTGCTCTTTCGTAAAAGATATGAGGCCCCCTCAACTATAGGCTATTTTGATATAGGCCCCTCAACTTTACTTTTTATTTTATTTTTTAATTTGAGTTGTTCTAGTTGGTTTAAGTTGAAAATTTTGTCAAATTAAATTGCTCTATTCGCTATTACCCGCAAATTATAATTGTTTCATTCACTAAAAAAAAAATTAAGATCATTAAATTTGATGAAATCGTCAGTGAATTCGATAAAAATCCCTAATTTAATCCACTAAAATCAAAATCTTAGGAGATGCCAATCCAAAAAGTTTAAAGTTGAAGGGGTCTCCATACATTTTTTTACCAAAAACTTTTCTCAAAAAAAAAAAAAAAATCTGCAAAAACAAACTCAGAATCAAACATTTCACCCCACAAAACGTAGTCAACATAAAAAAAAAAAAAAAAACCAATACTTTCCAAAATTCACACATGAGCATTACACAAAACCGTAATAATGAAAAATAATAATAATTATTCATAAATGCAGAGGAAAAAGATGAAACCTTTTTCACAATACGAGTGTGAACGGAGAAGGAAAGGCCATAGGTAAAGTTAGGGTTTTTTTTTTTTTT
This sequence comes from Puya raimondii, assembly GCA_016920855.1. Classification (NCBI taxonomy): domain Eukaryota; kingdom Viridiplantae; phylum Streptophyta; class Magnoliopsida; order Poales; family Bromeliaceae; genus Puya; species Puya raimondii. Next base: position 97,271,715 of record JABWPP010000050.1, read on the forward strand.
TTTTTTTCCCGGTTTTCCCATTTTATTTTCCCCCCTTCTATTACTATGCGAAAAGACGAAAATACCCTTTCCTTTGGAATGTGGTCCTCGTATTTGCGCGGGAAAAATGATGGACTGAATCAGAACGGTACACGTGGCACTTTAGTTCAAAATTTTTTAATTTGTTGCAACTTTTGATTCGAATTTTCCAACTTGTTGCAATAAAATCGTAAAAACTAATTAAGTCGACTAAATATTAATATATCGCTAACGTGAAAGTGATAAAACTCGCTGTAATGAAAACACAACAATAATTAGCATGTCACGTTACTTCCATACTAAAGACATATCAGTATTTAGTAAACTAAATTAAATTATAATAATATTTAAAATTCAAATAAAAAATTACAACAAATTAAAATACAAAGACAAAAAGCCACGCGCCTCATAGTTTTAAGTTTAAAAGTATAATAATTTACCCCTCCAAGAAGAAGTGTTTAACCACATTGAATCAAAAAGTGAACAATTGATCTCTCAGCCCAAGTAATAAAATTTCTCAAATTCTCATGCATGATACATATCTGAGACAAATCTCAAATTCAATGCGACGGTCGTCGCAAAATAAAAGAGATTACATATATGAAAGCGCCAAAAAAAAAAAAAAAAAAAAAAAAAAAAAAAACAGTGGTCCTATTGTATTTCCTAAATGCTTCAAGAGAGACAAAAAATAGACCAAGCATATAATAAATCTGCAACCATTCCACCATTTTGAAGCAGAAATCTGGGCCCTCCATTTCGATCCATCTGAGATTCCCGATGAAGCTTCGTTGTTCGATCAAATATGAATGCTCGGACACGAGAACAAGAGGCATTAAGTCGGCTTCTTTCTCGCGAAGCGCTGGAGAGATTTCGGGAGCTCGTCAGCCTCCGAGACCCGCTGTTTCTTCTTCGCGGGCGGCTGGCCGTCCTCGCTCGGTTGCTCCAAGAACGGCCTCTTCGCCTTGAAGACCTCCTCCTGCTTCTTCTTCGCCATCTTACTCGGCTTGCTCCTTCCCTTGGTCTTCTTCTTCATCGTAATACTCTTCGCGGCCGCGATAGCCTCTTCCATCTCGTCCTCCGCCTCTTTCTTCGCCTTCTTCTCTTTCCTCCTCGGCGGCCTCACCGTGCCGATCTTCTTCGGCTCGAGCATGATGGTCTCGGGCTGGAGCTTGTCGAGAAGCGCGTGCACTTCTTTCTCTCGCCTCTGCTTGTTGGTCTCGTACGGATTCGCGACCCACGTGTCGAAATTCGGTTCGCCCGAGCCGGGCACGAGGATGGAGGATAGACCCTTGGAGTGGCCGATCCCTAAAACGTCCTCGTACGGCCGGAAAGAGACCTTCCCAATTTGGTAACCCTTGACCATCGCGTGGGCCATGTAGGGTTCGTAGTCGTGACCCCCCGAATCTTTCCAGATTTGGACTTTTGATCCATTACCTGTAACATCGACGACATGTTTGATCACTAAAAAAATGGATTATTAATATATAAATATACAGCACCTACGAGTAATTCAAATATTTCTGAATAAATTTCATTATTAGATTATTCATTATTCTCTGCAATTTCGTTAACAAAATTGATGGACAAATTCAGGAAGTTCCAATTCCGCTTAAAAGTTCAAAAAATACGGAATATTGTGTCTCTTATTACCCGTTGCGAGCAAGCCCTTCTGACTGAAGTCTAGGGTTTGGGCTTGGGCGGAGTAAGTCCGAAGGACCTCGAACTTCCGGAGGTCCCACAGTTTGATTTTCCGGTCCATGCCGGCTGTTGCCATGAGGTGGCCGCCGGAGTGGAAGGCGAGGGCGGTGACGGGGCCGTGGTGGCACAGCATAGTGACCAAGGGCTTCACGCTGGTCGGCTTCCACATGGTCACTTTGCCGCCGGAGTGGCCCAACCCGATCACGGCGTTGTATGGGTTCGACCGCATCACGTCGGTCCGGCCCAGCCCGGTTCGGTAGTTGGCGACTATCTCGCCCGTGCTTATGTCTTGGTAGTGAAGTTGCGCAAAGCTGTTTACCGACACGAGAAGGAAGTGCTTGTCTAGAAACTGGAGCTTCAGAGGTTTCCCATGCTCCTGTGAATCGGAAAGAAGAAGAGTTTATCTGTAGATGTGGAAAAGATGACAAGCGATAAGACCGAAAACTACACATTCACGTAATGCATACCTTAAGGCAGTGGACTTCGGTACCGTGCCGGTTGTAGATGAATGGGTACCTGTAGCAGGATAAAAGATCATGTAATTCGTCAGAACCATCACGCTTGACAACAATAGTAGATAGGTTACGAGATTTGGAATTGGCGAGAAAGCACGACAATATCTCAGCTCTCTTGGCTTGAAAAGTACTAACATGTTTCATTCTGTGAATCTCAGCAAATTCAGATCCAATATTCTTTAATCTCATATTTTTTGAAAAGATTAATATAACAAAGAATAATAGGAGTTTGCATATGCTAGGTAATCCCTAACGGAAAACATGATAATACAAAAGGCTCTGTCCAAAAATACTAAGACTCCATCTGAATAATATGAAGACTCGGGCTCTCTTCGATCTCTTCTTACATAAAAAAATAATGATATGCATTTTGAAAGTGCATGCATTGGTTTATCCCTACGCTCCCTCTGTGAAGTCTAACTAATGGAGCTCTTGTAATCTCTTTGAAGCAAAACATTCTGCGAGCACAGAGAAATTAAAATTTTGCAAGAATATATATATAGAGTCCGGCTACTATACTCTTATTAGTATAGACCCTTTTACACTCATAAGTTTTCGGCCGTTAGATCCACCCCTTTGACCATTTCCACCCGTTAGATCATACCATTCAACCAACCACCCGCTCAATCCTAGGGGACCACTATCATCCTAACCGCACATCCCTTCATCCAACGGCCGAAAACTTATGAGTACAAAAGGGTCTATACTCATAAGAGCATAGTAGCCCTACTCTCTCTCTCTCTCTCTATATATATATATATAGAGAGAGAGAGAGCATGAAATACGAGAACTGAGAGAAATTACTTTTTCTGAGCTACTGCGAAAAATTGTTCATTTTGTAAGAATACCACATCACGGACAGTTTCTCTAACCTGTAAAAGAAATCAAGTTAGAATATGAGAATCAACTTTCAACGTTCAAAGTAAAATGGATTTGAAGGCAATCAATTGCAAGCATTTGCTTCCCTCATTCTTTAAAGAGCTCAATCATAACTCCCCCGGAGTAACAAACTAAATAGTTTTTAGCATCCTATCTCAACATTTCGAACTTAAATGAATTAATAGGCTTTATTTTGAATACGTGAGGGACTACAACTGTAAAATTTTAAATGCAGGAGGAGAACACATTTTAATTGATTTCAAATTAACCACTTGGTGATATCCAAGTTCTTAAGAAGTAATAATTTTTTACCGCAGTATCAAAGTTATACTCAGTGTCTGACTTTATAGGTACCATGAGCAAGTCCCATTTGGTCCATAAACAGTTTCCCCCAAGAACGCCCACAAAAACCTTGAGATACTCCTAGAACATTATATTCTCGTACATTTGACTACAGAGCTTTTCTTGGATGATACTTTTTCACTTCACAAAAATCCCTAAGAACTTTCACCCTAAACATCAAACACTTTACAGGATAAATAACTCATCCATCTGAAAATTTCCAAATCTTAAACCAGCATATCTAGCCAAATAGCTGTGCTTAGCAGTCATACACATTCTTATTTTGCAGGCAAAATTAAAGCAATACAATGCATATGTTAGCCAATTTCCCTTTCTGTATCTTTATTGAAGGGAAAAAGAGAGAGAAAAATAAATGAATATTCTGGTTCACGGACACTAGCAAGTTGCTTAAATTAAGCTAGAAGCCATGGGAAATTTCATGTTTTTCGTAGAGAAGTGATTAGCATTTACAAGATAGGAATCGAACCTGGAACTCCTTGATGAGGTCCATACTTAGCATATCAATCATTGCGACATGACCTTTGCGCCCTCCCACAACCATATAACGACCACTTGATGTATATTCCTGTGTATAAGGACCTAACTCTGCGCAATATCAAATTCAACTTAAATTCTCAGAAAAACTGATTTATGTGATTTCTTTGAATTAGAAATAAAAAACTCAGCAAACAAGCATGATCCAGAAGGTCCCCTTTGAGATTCTGAATGGCCACGTCCATATAACATAAAAGGCCACATGTACAAAACGAAACAGCAGTCGGAACATGCACACAAGGAAATTAGCTTACTTTACCAGGTAAGATCATATCAAAAGCTTTTCTTGCACTCAGAAGATCCACCTCACGAACAATAGATTCTTGCTTGACAGTCCATGTCTTCTCCAAACCTTCAGCCTCCAAATAACCTTCCTCACTGGGCATAAGCCACTGAAAAGTAGGGGGAAATCAGCAAGATATAGCTTTTCCCAAGCTTCTTCACAATACTTGAAGAAAGTAGTTGCTATTCATGACATCTAAAGTGCTAAAAGAGTAGCATGAACATTTAGAGAAAACCCAGCTGTTTTTATTGGAAAAGACAGAATCAGCTTAAAAATTATGAGCCGCGATGAGTCCAACAAATCATGCTAAGGCATTTTAGTAAGCTGTTATCAATAAAGTTGTTTTAACATGTAAAATCTGTGGATATCCATCACTTAACCATTGATATATATATATATATATATATATATATATATATAGAGAGAGAGAGAGAAGAGAGAGTAGGGCTACCATACTCTTATGAGTATAGACCCCTTTGTACTCATAAGTTTTCGGCCGTTGGATGATGGGATGTGTGGTTAGGATGATAGTGGTCATCGGTTAGGATGATAGTAGTCCCCTAGGGTTGAGTGGGTGGTTGGTTGAATAATATGATCTAACGGGTGGAAACGGTCAAAGGGGTAGATCTAACGACCGAAAATTTATGAGTACAAAGGGGTCTATACTCATAAGAGTATAGTAGCCGGACTCTATATATATTGATTGAGAAATAAAAAGTGAGCCAAAAAAATTCTTTCATCACAAGATAACGCAACCAAACATGTTAGAGATTGAAACCAAAACATACGCAATCCTCGTAGTTACCGATTGTCAAAGAGAAATTCTTAAAAAGCAAAAAGTAAGACAAAGTTAAACTAGAGAGAAGTGAGAATAAATATCCACAAAAACTTGATTAAACTAAGGCCTTCATATTAAGTAGAAGACATAAAAGAGAATAACAGCAGTATGTTTAGAAGTACAAATAATCAGAATATATACACACATAGGTGACACAAGTTAATTTAAGAAATATTCCAACATCAAAAGTTCTACCACCATGTAACGGAAATTATTATCAAAATGAATTCTTACTAGATATAAATTGAAAGAGCCTCTGAGTTAGAAAGGAATGGAAATTAGGCAACAGACAAATATACTACAACAGATTTCCGTATTCGAATCTAAAGAAGCAACAAGAAAGAAAGGAACCTTTTCAGCCTTGGCGGCAGCTTTCGCAGATTGGCCATATAATTTCTCCCTCACAGCGAGCTGGCCTTTAAGTTTCTTATCTTGTAAAACCTAGAAAATAAGCAACACACACACACACACACACACACAAGCATTTAGATGAATCATTAGACAAAGCCAACATCCTAAAAAATATGGCCACAGCAATAGCTCGATTAGCACTCTATACACAATTCTCACACATAAAGTAACTAACGAAGGGAAAATGCTCTGTACACTCTCGTTTACTCTGGAGTAAAAAGGATGATACATCGAATTGGTCAATTTGGAGATTTACGGGGACCATACAACGACGAATCACACTAAATGCATAACTGCTCGAATCACGCCAATCGATCTCACTTACTTTAAGTAAATTAGAGTAGGTAAAAGCATTACTTCTAAAGTAGGGAGAAAAAAAAAAGAACCCATACCTCCAAATTAGCAGCTTCTCCTCGCAAATACTTCTTCGACTTCAACTCCAATTCATCTAAAGCATCCTGTTAAACACAGGAGACATTAAAGTAATACTGATGCTCAAAATAAAGCTACAATAACATTCACAAGCAAATTCTCTCAAGCTAAAATAAGTAAAAATAAAGGAGTTATTTGAAGAGCAAAACAAGAAAAACCACTAAAGTTTCGATTTTGAAATTGATATCACCTACTCCATGAATCAAAACAGCATGTATTGAGGCGCGTAACCCTAACCTGATCGGTTGAAGGCTTGAATCGATCAGAAACCCCAGTTTCTTCGGTCGCCACCATCTGATTCAACAAGAACGGCATCGTATTACATCAAAACCAGTAAAAATTCGGGGAACAAAAAGGGGAAAGGAAAGAGAGCGAAGGGGAGCTCTCTCGGTTGGTAATTTAGGGTTTGGGAAGAGATCAAGGGGCTCTCACATTGAAGCGCTCTCGAGCAACGAGCTCCGGCGGCGGCGGAGGCGGCGGAGGCGTCGGCGGCGGCGGCGGAGGAGGAGGAGGAGGGGAGTTAGGGTTTAGGAGTTGGAGCGAAGGGGAGAGGGGCGAAGGGGTTAATCCGTGGCGCGGTGCGGGTTAAATGGATTGGGTTCGGGTTGGGTTCGCGATCGAACCGCATCCGCATATGTTGTATTATTGGGCTCCATTGGATTTTTTTTTCTTTTTTTTCTTTTTTTTTTTGTTTACTTTTGTTTGTATAATTAAAGCTCTATTTACATGCAGCGGGAAAGTATGATGAAAAATACCGTACTTATTTTCGTATAAAATATTATATTTCGTATATCGCAATAAGACAGTTACGGTATATATATTTATGTACTATTGGCAATTGGCATAACTTCATTTCGGACTAGGGATGCAAACGGATCGCGGTTGGTGGAGCTCCCGCCCTGATCCGCCCCGAATAGGACAGTAAATGGGAAGAAATGAACGAGTTCGTGGCAAGAAATGGGGTAATTTTTATGATTTGAGACGGATTCTGGGTAGGAAACGGGAAAAATTTTGACCCGCTCCAAATCCGCCCCGCCATGATCCGTCCCGAATCCGCTCCGAATCCGTCCCGAAAACCGTTTATATTTTAAAAAAATATTTCTAAAAAATAATATATTTACAAAAAAGTTCAAAATACAAATAAGTTGGTGCTCTCATTTCTCATGTATTTGAAACTTTTGAATTTTGCTTCGAATTGTGATTGATATTTTTGATTTTTATAATAGATGTTGTTAATTATATATATAACTTAATAATACTATTTATTATTATTAAAAAATTATTAATTTATACTTTACAAAATATTAATAATATTATAATTTTTAAAAAAAATATTAATTGGCAGAGCGGATTTCGGGCGCCGGCGGGAAGTGGGTTATGAGGCGGGGCAGATTATAGAATATATTTTTTAACCCATCACAGATTCGGGGCAGGAGGCGAGGCGGGAGGCTGGGCGGGGCTCCCGCCCGCAGATCACCCTGTTTGCATCCCCTATTTCGGACAATAATGGTGAATAATTTTTAAAATTAAAATAATATTTTTTTAGGGTAACGTAAAATAATAAAACTTTGAATAAAAATAAGTTCTGTCTAGGGATGTCAGCGGATTGGATTCGGGGTGAATTTTTAAAAATCCAAATTCGAACCTGGCAGGTTTTGGAAATCCATATTCAAAACCAAACCTGAGAAAAAATCCAAAATCTGAACTTGAACCCGAAAATCCAAACACGAAATAATCATTTTTTTTTACCATATTTCAGAGTATATTATGTTAAAATTTTAATTTTCAAAATGCAAATTTAAATATAACATCTTCATATAGATTATATAATGTAAAATCTTTTCAGGTTCGAATTCGGGTTCGAATTTCGATGGAGTGCCAACAAAATCTATATCCAAATTCAAATTCGTCGATTTTTTATTTTTTATATCCATATCCAAAATCATATACGTTTAGCATTGGATATTCTAACTATAATTTCAAACTGGTATATTTCTTTTTCTCTCTCTTGTTTTTTTTTTCTTTTTCAGGTTATTCAACTCTTGAAGTCCTTGGATTTAACTGCAACAATTTACTTTCAAAAGTTTGACTCTATTTTTAACTTCATTTTCAGAATTTCGATTTAGTCCACAAATTTGACCATGATTTTAATCTTACTTAATTTTAACAAAGAAAATTCCAAAGCCATTAATTAAAAAGCCAAACTTATCATGCCAAAAGAAAATGGGAAAAAAAAAGATGAAAAAGAATACAAAAAGCCAAAAGAATAAAAAGTGCTTAAAACACCCTTTTTCTCTCCTCAATTTCTGGTAAAAAACCGACCGTCCCTAGCGCAAGTGGCAAAGGGCATGGTGGTTGGTACCCAGGGTCCCAAGTTCGAATCCTAGTTGTTTCACATTTACAGCTAAGTTTATTTTTAAAAAAAATAAACGAGACGGGTAGCATACTATCTTTCTCTCAAAAAAAAAAAATTCGGGTAAAAAAGATTACATCTTAAATACCGTAAAATTCCTCGCAAACTTAACCTAATTTTCCCCTCCATCAACAATAACATTTCAGTTTCTGGTAAAAGATAACATCTTCAAGTACCGTAAAATTCCTCGCAAACATTTCCCTGCAGAATAAGCTGCAAAACTAGTGCTTTTTATGCTGCTTCTTCCCCCACATCATCTAAAAGACTAAAAACCCTTCACTAGTATACAACAAGTTTCCCTTTTAATTTAAGGGACAAATCGAAATCGAAGTATGTGTGTAGTGTATAGTAACACTATCAATGTTGTTATTATTATTGCACCAGCTCTGGGATAAGCCTCAGCAGGAACGAAAGCTCGCGCTGCGAGAAGTTGGGCTTGGAAGTAGGTTTATTACCATCTGATTCTGCTGCTTCTGTTTCAGGGTTAATGAACTCCGAGACCGCTTCGGTGATCTCCTGTACGAGGTCGACTATGACTCCGTTGATCCCCATCAGGTGTTGGATGTACACCGCCTCCGGAACATTACTGTAAACAGACATAGCATGTTAGTTTGCATCAGGAAGAGACCAGCTTCTTATTGTTACAGGAAAAAAATGGCAGGCTTACTTTAGTTGGCCATAAGTCAGGAGAGCAAGATTCGATTCTTTGATTCTGGGAATTGCCGACGGGGTTCTGAACACGGCTTTTACTTCCGATACGATCCCCTGCAAGCCGTTCGTGAGGCAATGCTTGATGGCCTCGTCAAGAGAATTCCTTCTGGTGTCGCCGTAGATCTCCGTTCCTCCGTTTGTAAGGAAGAAGACCTGGTACAGGAGTTATATAAGTCATTGACGATGTCGATATACTACGATTCCAAAGCCTTTGATTAATCAAATTGTATTGGTTTTTTACGTCATAGGAATGACGCGATTTGATCAAAACAACTAACTTTTGAGTTATCGATCTTTTGGTAGCAAAATTGAACATCGACAAAGTGAATACACAGAATAACTACTTACAGGATAAGTATTCTGCAATCTGCGCATTACCAGCGCCGCGTCAGGTTGGAAGCTGGAGAATATGATGGGCCTTTCTTTAGCATACTTGAAAACCACCTGGCAAAACAAATAAACCCACAATTAGGATCAAATCAAGTTCAAAAAGTCGATTTCATTTGTATCACTTAAGGCATTCTGAGGTTGCTGTTCTGGTTTTCCGCAAGGACCAATGCCCACTAGAATATCCATAATGTTAGAATATATATAAATCATATTTCGGATAATACATTCCGGGTACAAACTTATACATATATCTAAACTCAAGTCATTGAAGTGATACAGATAAAACCACAGGAGATACAGCGCGACAATACGGAACATAGAAAAGATATAGAGGGGGAAACCAACCTCTAAGATTACTTGAAGAATATGGGCAAGCTCTTCCTCTTGGTACACAAGATTGTCATCAAACTTCAACTCTATGTTGAAGCCCAGGTGGGAATCCACCCTCTCAAAGGCTTCTTGGAGTGTGCAAAAGGGGTCATCAGATTCCACATTCCAATTTAAAACCCTCCCATCTTTGGTCTTTCTAAGCAATGGCTTTCCTACCTAAGCTCAAAAAATAAAAAGATAAAATGTATTTGCAAAAGCCATAAATATTGTTAATTAAATTGCAAGAATTTAATTTATTAATTGGTTTTTCTTTGCATGCCGCTGCAAATTAATATGTAAAATTGCACAAATAAAAATAAAGTTGGCATTTGCATGCTTGCATGTCTATGCAAATACAAATAGTATGCATGCAAGAAGAATTTTTTCATAGATATTCTTGGCAAGGTATGCACGCAGATAAACAAAATTTTCACCATTTGGACTATTACGGTCTACGTAGAATGAAAACAATTCAATAGATAAAAGGCGTATTTTTATTAAATAAAGAAAAAAGTGTTAAATATAATTAAAAATATTTTATTTCATGAATAAAATGATCATTTTACGAAAGAAACATCAAATCAACTTTAACCGGTGAGCTAACAGAAAAGGAATATATTCACAAATATATGCACCTTTGGAGAAAAATATTTAATAACTAAGACTTCATTATTGGGAATAAATATATGCAATTTTATCACATCGTAGGGACACATAAGCAGGGGAAAAAAAAAAGAAAAAAAAAAAGAAGGAAAAATTAATTTTTTTGATAAGATAGGATAGAGGAGAGAGAATGTTCACCTTCCCACGTTCCTTTTGTGGCCCATAGGAAAGAAACTCTTCCAAGTTTAGCTCTGTGACGCGCTTCTCAGACATATGACCCTAAATTAATTTAAAGAGCCAAATTAGTACTACTACTAATAATAATAATTTTCAGAAAAGAGTACAATAATTGATGTAAAATAATAAATGCAAATAATGATGGAGAGGAAGGGAATCTTACATTTTCTTCTGTGAGTATAAAGTTGTCGTGGAAGATGATTGGACAGTCATCTTTGGTCACCTACAAAAATGGCAGTCATGTTTCTCTTCTAAGCTTCTACCTAATTAATTATACAAAAAAAAGGGGGGGGGAAATACATGTAGATTAATTAGTATATACTTTAGCATACATAGCATGAAATATTGGAAAATGAAGCAAAATGTATTATGCGTCTACTTAACAAATATATTTTAGTTCTTTTTTTTAGGCCACGCATAAAAGCGGCATGAAACGTACAAATAACGCTTCAGGTGTTGATATTAATGGATATATATTGAGTATGTACAAATCACATAAGATAAATATGACCACTTTCAATTTAAAGCTATTTAAAGCACTTTTTTTTTATTAAAAAAAACCTTGGACCACCAACTCTAATCAAAATTCATTAATAATATTTTTGTAACTTTCTTTTTTTCTACTTAAAATTCTTAATATAACCTTAGTGTTTGTTACCAACCAAGTTTAGTAAGGTAAAAGCGTGTAAAACTTATTTAAACTATTGACCATTTTGAGCCTTTCGAAATTTTAATTTCATTATCCACCACTTTAATTTGTTTAATTTGAATCAGTTAACAGTATTTTAATTTTAAAATTTAAATATATCGCTTATCTTTACATATTTAGCTAGTATACTTTTGTAATCCTCGTAATAATAAATTTATTTAAAATTAAAATATCCTTAATTGATTTAAATCAAACTAAGTTGAAAGAATAGTCGATTCAAAATGATTTATAGTTCAAAAAATTTATGTAGTTTTTAACAAAAGAAAAGGTTAAAAAAGCTTTGACCACCAACTCAAATCAAAAGCCCTTGATAATAATTTTTTTAACTCCTTTTTTTATACTAACAATTCTTAATATAACCTTGGTGTTTGTTACCCAACAACGTTTTGGTAATAACTAATAACAGGGATTTGGTGATGGTACACCGTGTACGGCTCATCAACGGTCCGATCACGATGTGAATTCATCAAGGTGATGGTTTTAACGAATCTCCACCACCTCATCCAACGATCCTATCCGTTAATTCTGTGAAATCCAACGGTCGTAAACTGGATAATAAATCACACGAACACCGATCAAACGGCGCTTTGTCTCGCCACGTGGCACGCTGACGATTGGTCGTCGCCCCCCCCCGCGTTCTCCGGACAACGCCACGTGACTCTACCCCGCCTTATCCACTACCGCGTAACCACGCGCAGCTTCTCGTACGATCCCCACCGTCCACGCGCTCCCCTCCGCCACGCGGCGCCATCCTAGCCCTCCATCGCCTGGCGAACAAAACGCCGCGGCGTCGTGCGCCGCGCACCTTCCCCTCCGATCCCAAAATCAAAACTAATCCCTGGTCCGGGTCCACCACGTCATCCGTTGACCCTTCTAAAACAACATCGACCCTCCGTCCCATCTTACTTCAATCCTCACCGTACAAAAATCAAATTACTTTTAAATTTTTAAATTTCCAAAAACTTGGATTTCCAATCTTTTATGGGCGTTCCACGGGTGGCGTGGTGGACAAGGTCCACGCAAAAAAAACCTTAAAAAAAAAAAAACGCAATAACGGCGATCGGAGAAGACGACGAAGAAGACGACGGAGAGATACGAAACCCTAACGGCGTTGATCGAGGAAGTGTATGTACCTGGACGTCGAATTCGACGAAGTCGACGGGGAATCGCCCCGCCTCGTTGAAGGAGAGGACGGAGTTCTCCTTGATCTCCCGCATCCGACGGTCGGGAGAGGCCAGCGCGTTCATCCCCTTCCCCCGGTGCCCGATCACCGCGAATCTCGCCGGTTTCAGCGCCGATCTCACCATCTCCGCCCCTGCAATCCATTCCCAGGCCAAGGTGAGTCCCCCCAAATCTCAAATCCCAAAAATCCCAAATCGAAGCGGGTAGGGTCGAATCAGAGCGATCGGTACCTTTGGGGAGGCGAGCGGAGGCGAGGGAGAGGGAGGGGGTCTCGGGGACGAGGTCGAGGCCGGGGACGTCGGCGACGTGTACGGCCTTAAGCGCCATTGGAGGAGGAGCTATAGAACAGCTCGAGGAGAGGGAGAGAGAGAGAGAGATATTAGGGATAGGGTTAGGGTTAGGGTTAGGGTTTGAGGGGAATGGATCGAGGGGAGGGGATTATAAAGGAGAGGAAGGGGCGAATAAGAATATTCGGTGTAGGAGTGGGAATAAGCGAAGAGGGGAAGCGGAATAAGAGGGGGGGTGGGGTTTATGCCGTGGGATATTCCGTGGGGCCCACCCCGTCGCCGTTATTTCGTTGTGGGGGACGGAGACGTTTCGAAGTGGAATCGGAGAAGAGGGTCGGAATATTCCGTTAGATTCGCCGTTAACGTCTATTTTATGGGGCGCATTCTACGGATTGTCCCTGTACTATTTCCTATCTCGAAATCGACCCCTCAACGAGGGGTTTGTATTTGGTTCCTCTAAAAAAACGTGGAAAATTGGTTTCCCCCCAAAAAAAAAAAAATTCATGAAAAACACCTTTTTTTCCTTGCAATTTTTATTTTTAGATAAAATTAAAAAAACGTAAACATTACTTTTTGTAAAATCTGAAAATATTTTAGAAAATATTTTTTCTTAGAATCAAATAGAAGAAAATACGTTTCCAGTGAGAAAATTATTTTCAATATTTTTTGAAAAATCAAACACGCCCTTAACTATTTTTCTTTCGATCAAACTCTGTGAACGATTAATATTTTTGTTTGTGTATTTACAGTAAGTTAAATTAGATATTTTATTAAATTCAATGACTTTAATTGTTCTAATGGTTAACTTTAGAAAAATAATCAATATTTTGAGAAAACTATTGATTTTATAGTTAAAATAATTAACTAAATTTTAAAAAAAAAACAATGTTTGAGCGATTTTTTTCAAATTTTCGTACAGTTGAGGGGTGTGATCATAAAAGAGAAGTTGAGGGTCTCAATTAAAAAATATAGTTAGGGGACATTTTTCAGAATATTCTATAGTTGAGGGGTCTCCATACATTTTCTCCGCCAATTTATATATTCGCGCCATTTTGCTGTGTCCGGATTGGCCTAATCCATTGACACGTCGGATTCGCGTCGGATGGCGGGGAATTCGGTGAAGCGTGTCCGTCAATTTGGACCGTTTGATTTTTTTTTTGTTTAATTATTAATGGACGGTCTATATTAATTTGACTTGATTGGGCCACCAAATTATTCTAGAAACCAAACTCTAGATTCTTAAAATATTTAAAAAATAAAAATAAAAAGTATTTTACTGTATGATCAGCATTTAAAAAGTATTTTACACTTCTGAACCAGTTTTTCTCGTAAAATGATCACTTCACGTCGTCTTACGACTAAAGTTCAGTATAACATATAACTGTCACTCTATCTGTAGAGAGTTTAGGAAGCAGAGATTCTCTGCATCCCCAGTATATCCGAAGGCAAAATCCATACATCTCAGTCGTTCGCTACGCTGACCACCGGATGGGGACTCGCGACGGCTGAATTGTCTGTAGCCCCAACAATCTATAAAGATCTTATGCTTATCGAATCGACAAAGAATCTATTTCCTCATCGACATCGGTCAAAATACCGACGGTGATACGACAGAGAATACCTACTTTTAAACATATGTGTTGCAGTTTAACTAGTGTAGTTTATCTCGTAACACGATAGATCTGATCAAGCCTAAATATTTTGATGGGCCTGATTCGATTGAATATTTGAATGCTCTTTGATCACATATAGGCTAAAAACTTTCTATAATTATTCGACATGAAAAATTTAAGATTTGACTTAATTCATATGTAGAGGCGGTGTCTTATGATCGAAAAATTAGTAGTTCAAAAAGTTCATTAGCGGTGAAATTTTGTATCTCAAGAGCCATCAAGTTATTTAAATTAAATAAATTGAAAGATTGGATGCTAAAACTAAAATTTTGAAAGGTCGAAAAGCTGATTGAAAACTATGAACTTTCAGAGAAGTTTTATATATTTTTACCAAAATATAATTTAAAAATTTGGTGCTAAGAAGTATAGAATATTTCTAGAAGATAAGGGGTGCATGTTAAAGATTCTCCAAACATGAAACATGTATTATCTTGCACTTTCCAGAAAGATAAAGAAAGATAGCTCAAACACACAAGTTGGATTTCACCTTTTTTTTCTTTTTTTTCTTTTTTTGGTGTCACTTTTACCATAACTTGGTTTTATATCATAATATTACTTTTGCTAACTTTTGTAACCACTAAAAAAAAGGCCATTAATTTAAGTTTCATTTTTGGACCATTTCCATGTTAATTTATCCATCTTGGACTAAGTTTATTGAATTGATATTTGAGTGGAGAGATATTTAAAAAGTTTTTAATTTTTTGTTCAATAGAATCAGACACTACTTAGAAACTAAGCTAAATTTAAATTTAGAACCTGTTTGGCATAAATTAATCTGCATGTGGCTACTTGAAGCAAGCTTTTGAAAAAACTTTATCAACTTAAAAAAAACAAAATACGTGTTTACATGTGTGCTTCTATTGTTTGAGAGCACTTAGCTGTGAGATTGAGCTTGATGCAATGAGCGCGCATATTGGAAAAGCTATTAGAAACCAAAAGTGAAAAAAAGGGGGTAAAAGTTTAGATATGTTAATATATATTCTTGGCCTGATTATTGATATTTTGGCTAATATAATATCAGAGCTAATTCTAAACACTTAGTTTTATGAGGTCACCGGTTCAACCTCTACATTTAATATTTAATATCCTATCTCAGCTATCAATTTTACGTAACTTTATATCCGTTCTTGAGTTAATATCTCTCACCTCAGCTATTTAAATGCTGGGTTAAATCTCTATTTCCTTTCTATATATATCTGGCTACCAATTTTACTATTTTTTTAATATCTATTTTGTGAGTTAAATTTTTTATTTTGTACCTACCTACCTCAGCTATTAATTTTACCTATTTTTATATCAATTATTATATATTTAATTATTTCAATGATAAGATTTGGGTATGCGTTGGAATTGCGTTGGCTTTGTCTCTCTCTTCATAATTGTTGTGATTTATTTATTTATTTATTTTCAAAAGAAGAAGAACACGTTAGAGGTTGACGAATAGCCGCGTCGGTAGCCGTTGAAAACCCTAAAAATTTGAAAAAAGAAAAAAAAAAGTTGTGGCCCCAAATCAAATATAATAAATAAATAAATAAATAGGTGGTCAAAGGTGACAAGGCGTTGAACACGTGTCGCTTTCTTACGTGGACAAATGCTTGTTAACCCCTTTTTTTTTTTTGTCTCCTCATTTTCTCCAAAACTTTTGGACTAGTCTACGAATAATAAAATTTGAATTTGAATTCAAATATTTTAATATTTATTTTTATCAAAATTAGTAGTTATTGTCTGAGATGCTATTTAAGATGTCGAAAAATCGAATTAATCTCTGCATGCGTGTTTCCAAATAGGTAACTATAATAGAAGAATAATAGCAAGATTTTTGGTTTTTTTTTAAAAAAATTTTGCGAATAGCTTTTTAAAAAATAAAGGTTAATTGCAGCATTGGTCCCCATCCTTTTCTTTTTTGCAATCTGGCTTTTAACTGTTATTGTTTGTTTCGATTAAGAGAGTGTTTGGTTTTTTGAAAAATATTTTAGAAAATAAATTTCTGACTAGAAAAGTATTTTTCGTCCGTTTGGTTACTTAAAAAAGTGGTTCTTTAGAAATCCCCTTTTCAGATTTTATGAAAAATAAGTATTTTAAGTATTTTTTTATTTTTATCTGAAGATCGAAATTGTGAAAAAATTTATTTTCAATGAAAAACTTTTTTTTTTCTGCAAAATAATTTTCTCTGATTTTTGGAGGAACCAAACACCTCCTAAGATTCTATTGTTAAAATCACTGCTAACTCTTATGAAAATTGTCACACGATAAGGCGTGCTGCTGACGTGGCATTGACATAGGATTGATGTAACATTTATTAATTAGTACCGATCATAGTTAGTTAATTCGCGAATAATTCGTGAATTATTCACGAATTATTGAAAATCCGAATTAAACGGTCCGTTTACGAATTTTTTTCAAAAATACGGAATTATTCGCGAATTTTTGGAGCCAGCCGAATTATTCGCGAACTATTCCTGAATTATTTCCGAATTATTGAAAATTTGAATAAAAAATTTATAATTTTTATGTTTAAATATAGATTATCTTATATTTTATATTTAACTATGAGTTTTTTGTTCATTGGCCCCCAAATTTTTTTATATATTTTATAATTAATTATGGGTTGTTTTAATTTATTTCCTATTAGATTGTTTATATGCCATATTATATAATAATTATTGAATCCGTTTTTTAAGCCGAATTTTTTAACGAATTTAAAAATTTTGAGACGAATTTTATCCGTACCAAATTTTTGCCGAATTCGAATTAACTAACTATGGTACTGATGTGATAATTTTTATAAGATTTAATTGAAACAAATAATAAAGGTTGGGGTCTCAATTGCGAAAAAAAACATAAAAGGTTGGGGAAAGCCCAAAAGATCCCATTTTTGTAGCCCAATGGGCTGGGCCTCCACCAAGATCTTCTTCGTTATCCGTGCCGTGGGCAATGTTAAATCACATTTATTGGGCTAAATGGTCCTTTTATCTTTAATTCATACACTGTATCTAATAAATATTAATTACTTTTTAAGTAAATAAAAAAAGGCTAAATTAGAGTAAACCCTCCTGTCAAAATTCGCTTTTTCACTTTTTCTCCCAGACTTTTAAAAACCTATATTTTACCCCCTCAAAAAGTGAAAAATGTTCACAGGGAAGTACGGTATTAATTGTGATGAAAAAATGACGGTGGGACGCGAGGTTGGGGTAGGCGCGGACTGAGGGGTAGGCGAGGGCGAGGTGGCGGAGGAGGGCGAGGGCGTGGGTGTACGTAGGCGGGGGACTTGAGCTTGCCACGAAGGGAGGCGAGAAGCGAGGCGGTGCCACCGAGGACCTCATCGAGGAGGGAGGCGCGTCTGCAGGGAGAGGTATAAGGGTATTTTGGGTATAAAAATATATAATAATAGAATATGGACGGAACCCTAAAGGAACCCTGACAGTGAGGGCCAAAGTGAACATTTTTTAATTTTTGAGGGGGCAAAATGTAGGTTTTTAAAAGTCGGGGAGGGAAAGTAAAAAAGCGGATTTTGACCGGGGAGTTTTCTGTAATTTAGCCTAAAAAATGAGATAATTGCTTATATACCCCTACAAAGTTTTCGACTTTCTTATTTACCCATCTTATTTAAAATAACCTTTTAAGGTTCCAAAGTCTTTCAAATATTTCGCTAAATTTAAATTCTGTTAGTGAACAGTTAGGAACAGTTGTTATCTCTATAAAATTACTATTTTGTCCTTTCAAATATACCTTTCTACTGTCACCAACTTTTCTTATTTGCTCTTAAATTAGGGGCACAATATGTATTTTTATTATTTTTTAACTATGGTAAAAATTTAACTCAGATTTCACTCGAGATGACGTAATAAGCACTAATAGCAGGAGTATTTTGAATAACGGAGAAATATATGAGGGGTATATTTGAAACAAAAAAGTAGGAATAAATAAAATATTTTAGAAATTTTGAGGGGTATAAAGGTAATTATCCTTAAAAAAAAAAATACTGAACAAGACTTTCATGCATCTAAATAGACCGATTAAACCAAACACACCGACAAAATTCAAACTTTTATTAATATATTTGAGAAATGCTGATTCAGTTGTTCGTCATTTTTATTAATATATGAACAAAAATATAAACAAAAAAGAAGTCCAAAATATTTACAAAATTTTAGGGATTAAACCTGTCACTATTTTGTGGTTGTGAAAACCACAAAGACAGTGTTGGAGAAACATGTGGACATTGTCCCCACTTACTTGAACATACACCTATTAGGAAGAACACAAGGACATTACCAATTAGCTGCCTATCTTTGACTACTTGTAGAAGGGTAAAAAGGTAAATTCAAACTTGGTGGGATTATTGGGGTATCATAGTAAGCAATCAAAAGTTATTAGTTCATATGATACTTATCTTATATTTCTGGCTGATAAACAGAAACTCTGATATCAAATGATAACACACTAGCACCGATAAGCATTGTGCTGATCGTAAGCGCTAACCAACTATCCCAAAAGCACGTGCTGATAGGAAGGGTGCACCTATCGCACTTAAGGGCTCAGCCATAGCGCTCGCGGACTTCGACCTAACTCAACCCACCTGGACGTTGGGTCTATTGTTCGGCCTCTTGTCGTTGGGTCTCTTGTGGATCACACCCCCACTCAACTTATTAGGCTCACCCAACTCAACTTATTAGTCTCCTGGACCTATTGTCACGGGGTAGGAAGTTGGACCTATTTTAGCCCAATAATAAATAACCAACAATCCCCCCCAACACATGCACCGTTAATGCAGCATGTGGGAATCGAACCCGTGCCACTGGCTCTGATACCACTTGTGGATCGTAAGTGCTAACCAACTATCCCAAAAGCACAGAAATTCTGATATCAAATGATAACACACTAGCACCGATAACTCGTCAGGCCCAAATTAAATGTTTAAATGCAGTTACTGTTATTAGAGCCTTTGATTCTAATATTTTCGTTCGATCACCATTTATTTTTCATACAATGTAGGACTAGCTCTTGGGACATCACAAGCATGCAAAAATTTATTTTACTTTTCTATTATAGTAAAAGTTCTTTTTTGTTTTTTTAGGTGTATAGTTGCTGCTATTCTGAACAGAAAAACTGATATAAAAGGCGGAATTAATAAATAGGGAATAATTTAGAATAAGCAAACTTTGTGGATATTAAATATCTTCCTCTTCATGTAGAACATGAAAGTTAGCATTTGATAGAGATGTGTATATATATATACTAATGAATGAATAGGCATCACAATATGGAATCTGTTGGATCCACATATAGAATTTGGTATTAATGTCCCTCTTTAATGACAAATTGATACACTAGGTGCACGCAATAGTTTTTTTGTCCTGTACAATATTTATCAGTATCCTCACTCCATGTCCCACTATCTTCTATCTGCTTAAGCTTTTAAAAAATAACAGCTGTTCCAAATTGCATTACAGTAATACTATCAAACTTTTAGTTTCATTGAATCCCTCCTCACACTTATCTCGAACTAAATTGTGAGGGAGAATATTGAGTATAAAATATTAACTTTACGTAGCATTGTAACGGATCGTTTAGTATTGAACTATTAGGGACGAAACATGCATGTAGATATATATATATATATATATATATATATATATATATATATATATATATAGAGAGAGAGAGAGAGAGAGAGAGAGAGAGAGAGAGAGAGAGAGAGAGAGAGAGAGAGAGAGAGAGAGAGAGAGAGAGAGAGAGAGAGGGAGAGTAGGTCTTGTGTGCTATTAGAAGCACGGATGCCTTCGTGCTCCTAAGCTGTTTTCGATGATGAGACTTCCGAATCGACGATCGGCTCCGTTAGACTTGTTCTAGCGTATTTGAAGTATTTAGAAAATAATTTTTACGAATTTTCGATATAATTTATCTAGTGATCGAAAGGATTCAAAATCAATAAATTTTAATGGTTGGTATATGCCGTTTGTAAGTTTAACGATGTAAAAGTATTCAAATCAGATGAAATTTTGATAGAATTTTTTTTATACTATCTACAACAAGATCAATATCTCTGATCAAAAATTTTAGTGCTACATCATAACTTTTTGTGAGATTTTTATTTTCAACCGTTGATTTTGAGTCCTTTCGATCAATAGGTAAATGATATCGAAAAATCACAAAATTTATTTTCTAGATAGTTCAAATACGCTAGATCAAGTCTAACGGAGTCGATCGTCGATTCGAAAGTCCCATCATGAAAAACTGCTTAGGAGCACGGAGGCCTCCGTACTCCTAATAGCACACAAGACTTACTATATCTATATATATATATATATATATATATATATATATATATATATATATATATATATATATATATATATATATATATATATATATATATATATATATATATATATATATATATATATATATATATATATATATATATATATATATATATATATATATATATAGAGTCCGGCTGGTATACTATCGGTAGCACGGAGGCCTCCGTGCTACCAAGTTGTTTTCGATGATGCGGCTTCCAAATCGACGATCGGCTCCGCTAGACTTGATCTACACTATTGAAAGTGTTTGGAAACTAAATTTCATAATTTTTCGATATCATTTACCTATCAAACGAGTAGTAGAAAAATGAATGGCTGAAAATAAAAATTTCATAAAAAATGATGATAAAAGGCTTAAATTTAAGATCAGAGATACTGATCTTACTCTAAATAGTTCAAAGAATTTTTTATAAAAATTTTATCAGATTTGGATTGTTTTACACCGTTAAACTTACAAACACATCTCATCTACCATTGAAATTGTCAATTTTGAGACCTTTTGATCACTAGCCAAATAATGTTGAAAAATTATGAAATTTAGTTTCCAAACACTTTCAATAGTGTAGATCAAGTCTAGCGGAGCCGATCGTCGATTGGGAAGCCGCAACATCGAAAACAACTTGGTAGCACGGAGGCCTCCGTGCTACCGATAGTATACCAGCCTAGCTCCTATATATATATATATATATTTCTGTATTCTAATGAGTCTCTAAACTAAGCTATCTTGATGATTGCAATGTACGTATTATCATTTATGGAAACACAAACAGAATGATTTTCTATTATACTTTCTCACTGCACGCAATGCTGTTTTCTCTCAATCATATTCTATTTATTGTCTTTATATTCATAAAGATCATAATTATGTGGATTCCTATTGATTTTATTCTAATTACTTTTGGAATTAATCCACTCCACCACTCATTTTTAAATCCATATTTGTGACTTACTAATTACTCATATGCATAGAGAATAATAAATCTCTTTGTTTGTGTAGACCACCTACTACATTATCTTCTTTTGGGAACTTATTGGAGAAGATGATCTAAAATTGGTATCTTTTTACCACAAAAATGAACTTTCTTTTTCCTTGATCAAATAGCCGCATCTCTTTGTGAAAGCAATGGGTGGAATAACAATGGTGGAATAGGGAGATGTGTTCAAATTTTTTTCATTCTTTTTTTTTTGGGTTAATTGCATATAGCTCTCTGTAAACATATCGAATAGCAAATATATCCCTACAAGTTCAACTTTTCATATTTATTCCTGTAAAAGTCCAGTAATATTCATATTTGTCCCTCTGGTTTGTTACTGTTAGAGTTCTGTTCATTTTTTAACAAAAGATAAGTCAAATGACATTTTTGCCATCACAAATATGTTCCTCCAAAAGCTCCAACTGTTAGAATTATACAGAAATGTCCTCCAAAAAATTTTCAGCGGTCATCTCCTTTCTTTTTATCATCACAAATAATATAAGAGAGGTAAAAAGGTCATTTCACCTCATTCACTAATCAGGGTTAAGTATTTTACCTATGATTAACTATATTTTTCTAACGGATTCTAACAGACAAAGGTATATTTGAAAACGTTAGGACTTTTGCAGGGATAAATATAAAAAGTTGAACTTCGTAGGGATATATTTGCTATTCGATATATTTACAGAGAGCTATATGCAATTAACCCCAAAAAAAAGAATGAAAAAATTTGAACACATCTCCCTAAACATTTTGATAAATTTATTTTTAGAATCCACTTCTCTACCATCGAGCTATAAGAGCGAAGTTTAATTTTCCTCAGCTAGAGATCTAAAACAACTAGATTTTAAACTTGGGATTTCGAGTACGAGCCATTAAGCTCTTAGCCAACTGCGCTAGCTACGGTCAGTGTCTGACAGTAGTGAAATACAGCAATCATCTCGTGATCGATATTCTTTTACTATATTAAATACAACCACATAAACAAGTTAATTTGTAAAATGTTGTAGAATTTATTTATAAACATATGGTTTAGTAAAAAAATTTTGAAATTTTTTTGTATCGCCGAGTGTAGTGCTTTTTGGAGAAGCGCGTTTTGAGCCAAACAAACTAACGTGTACTTGTTCACTCACTCCCATGTATATGATTAATGGGCATTAAATTTCATGGCATAAGGGCAAAATATAGCTGACATGCATATTTGTTGGAGAATGTATACTTTAGCTGGCAAAATGAGCATAAAACCAAAAAAGGCTAAAAAGAAAAATTGAATTTTTTTTTTAAAAAAAAAACTCAACGGCTCTTCTTTTCTCAACTTAATAATGCTTTCGATCCCTTTAGACGGCCCCGAAAGTGTCACTGATATACTGGCGGTGCTTCAGAACTTGCACATGAATCACTAATCAGTATGAGCCATGCGTGATATATAGTGATACATAGTGGTTTTCCAAGTAATATAATTTAGTATGTATATATTACTTTGGCTAAATTACAAAAAATGCCCCCTGTAAATACCTGCTTTTTTATTTTTTTTCGACTTTCAAAAACTATCTTTTGCCCCCTTAAAATTATAAAAATGTCTTCAAAGGGGTACAACGTTAATGGAGAGGGCAAAATGACCAAATTACCCTTACTTCTTCTGTAAGGAAAAAAAATAACTTTTTTAAATATATTTTTATCATTTTGAAGAGCATTTTCGGTGTAAATTTTAAAAAATGGACGGAATAGTGATGGAACCCTAATGGAGGGGGACTAAATGTAACAACTTGAAATGTTGAGGGGGTAAAATATAGATTTTTGAAAGTTAAGGAGGGAAAGTGAAAAAAATGAGTATTTATAAAAGGGGGTTTCTGTAATTTAGCATATTACTTTTCTACTCATGGGCATGCATGACAGAGACGAGAGAGATAATGGATCGAGAATGACTAACTCTGATTATACTGTATTACTCAAAATATCGATCTTATAGATAGCAGCTCAGAAATGGTCGTAATTAGCAATTTTACTGTCGTGTCAGTAATTTTTTATGAGGAGATCTTTGAGAATATCTGTAGCACCATTAATACTCTTTCTCTAAGTCATATGATTAGGCCTCTCCTGACCCACCTCCACATATTCAGCTAAATTTCAGATTCAACAACCAAAAATGCACCAAACCAACTCACAAAAGACATCCATATATGCATGAGAGAGAGAGAGAGAGAGAGAGAGAGAGAGAGAATACAAAGTAATTGCTTTTTGTCCCTTACTTACCCTTTTTAACGGCTATATAAGATAAAGCTACAAAAGCAAGAAAGGCATGCACACAAGTGCATGTATGGGGGAAAAGTTAAAAAAAAAAAAAAAAAAAAAAAGAAAGAAAGAAAAAGGTTGTAACTAATGCATGAAAAGAATATATAACCATTTAGTAGTACACTTAAATATACATAATTAATACTAAATATATATACATATATAAGCAACACTAACACTATTGTCATTTAGCTTAATTTTGGAGCCTTGAGATCTAGATTAAAAATCCCCTAAAAATTTCTCAAATATATGATAATATGAGTAAATTAACATAGAGGAGGATTTCCAAACAAATTAACTACGAACGTGTACGCAAATCACGCGTACGTACGTACGTACGTACGTGCGCCTGTTGTCGTTGATCGCGCGTGTAGTTTATATTGAAATTCTCGTGATCGATCAACGAGAACAACGTGCGAATCGTCGTTAACACGCACGTGTTTGTTTAGCGTTCTCAAATGTTATTTATGTTAATCTAACCATTAACTATTTCTTTTATTTTTATTTTTGAGTGAGATTATATTATATGCTTTTGGAAATTTTGGTATATAGCATTTCTCCTCATGTTTCTATGCTACATTAATTTGCACTAGAAAAAAAATTGTGACTATGCATTAAGAATTAGACACATCATGTGCACACAACTTGTTTGAAATGTTTTCTCTCTAAAAAAAAAACCTCCTCTCTCACACACTCTCTCTCTCTCTCTCTATATATATATATATATATATGAATATCTTATATTGTAATCATTTAACTCCAAATTTTGAGTATTCTTTCCCTTAATTGTTATAATTTATTTATTTATTTTCCTTCAATTAAGTTGTTGGGCTACCAAAAATGATGTAAAACTTTTTAGGGAGTGAAAGCAACAACCAAGCTTTGTTGCATAGCCCTATTTGTAGAAGCACTTATATAGGTTTGGCTTGTTGTGTTACTTTCTTTTCCAAAGTGATAAAGCACTAAAATTTGAATTTTTTTTGGACAATAATTTCTAACAATAATATTATTCATATTTAGAAATTCCTAGTCATTAAATTCATCTTTCATATATAATATATATAATTATATGTATATACACTTAGAAATTGTATAAATATGATTTCTCACTAAATACAATAGTAATTAAGGACACTAAATATCTTTCAAACCTAGCTCAATACAATAGTAATTAAGGACACAAATCATCTTTCAAACCTAGCTCAGTACAATAGTAATTAAGGACACTAAATATCTTTGTTTATTAGATTTGCAAATCTATCGAAACACGACGTTTCTCATTGCGGTGTTGTGTAATCATTTTCTATTAAATCGACTAACTATACAGAATAATATAATATCAGAGCCAGTTCTAGTTAAGTACCGTCAGTTATAAGTCATGAGTTTATTTAATTCCCACATTTTGTTATCTCTCCTGAATCGTTTCCTATTTGATCAATTTTTTTGATAACAGAATATTAATTTAATATGTAGCACAAAATATACATATGCATAGGCCAAAATCATATATATATATATAAACTTTTTAATAACAGTAGAGGTTGACGGGGCTCAAAAATAAAATTTCTTGTTCAGATACCATATTAAAGACTGCGAAACACCATTAGTTCAGTAAAAATTTAAGCTAATTAAAAATATTATATTTTTAATATTTATAATACTCAACAATTAATGGCAAAAGAATTTTTAAAAAAAGAGACTTTTTTTTATAGTTGTAACGAGGAAGGGATCGAGGAAAAGTTGGAGAAGTAAAGGAGGTTGAATTCGTAAGTTAGGGTTTTGAGGTGTGCAAGCGATCGATGCTGACGTGGACTTAAAACGGCTAAAGCAAAAGATAGAGAGAGAAAGGGTGAGGAGGTGTCACGTGAACAAAGCTTAACAAAATTAGCCTCTCTCTCTCTCTCTCTCTCTTTCTCTTTTTCCCATATATTATGGCTATTTTGGCTTTATGCTACTTGTTTGTGTAACGTATAATATATATGTAATTATGTAGTTTTATAGTTGTTTAAATTATTTTGAACAGTTTTTAAGTTTATCATTGATTAATCTTTAATTTTGAGTACATAATTAGTGTTAGAGTTAGAATTATATAACCTTGAATTATCAGACATTCTGTTTTGAGACCATGCGAAAAATCCGTTTGTTTTTAAAAACTTAAATTGTTATAGAATAATATTGTTCTTAACATCTCATATTCAGTGCTCAGCTTCGGCACATTCATATTTAATGGATTAAATTCTTATCTTTCATCTGTCGTGTTAACTATATATTCTATTTATCTGATCTGTATCGTGCACGTAAGTGCGAGTGTTAAAACTGCTCGTGAAAAACTTCCTATTTAATCAATCTTTATGTATGTAATAGTAGCTATTTATATATATATATATATATATATATAGAGCTTTAATTTGCATGATTAAGAAACTTGTTTATGAACCCTAATTGTGCTTTGGGTAAACTAATAAGTGGTTGATATAATTAACTAGTTATTATGTTGTGGAGTGTTCACAACAAGCTACCACCTCACTCTTTGTGTGCAACTATTGTGTGAAATGCTCATTTCTCTCTCTCTCTCTCTCTCTCTCTCTCTCTCTCTCTCTCTCTCTCTCTCTCTCATCCCCTTACACTATAAATAGAGTGACCATTCTTCATCTTCCTCTCAAGCCTCAAGTATCCAAAACCCCAACTCCACACCACCTCCGGCCGCGCCGCCTGCTTTCGTGAGGTCGGTGAGCCTCCTCGCGGTCCGTTCTCGGCGTTCGGAGGAGGCGAAGAGTGTTAGGGTTTTGTAGAGAGAGAAAGAGAGAGAGAGAGGTTTCTAGAGAGATATTAATTGGAGAGATGGCTCCTTTGCCTTTGAACCACCCTTTGGTCCTCATCTTTGGCATCCTAGGTATATATATATATATATACATATATAAATATATATATATCAAAATAACACCCCTTATATTCCATGTAGTTCAATACGCTAGGGCTTATTTTTCTTTTTACCTGGTTTTCTTTTTTATTGTTTCTTCCAAGGAAGGAGAAGTTAATTACTAGCAATTATAATCATGTGTTGTGTTCTTGTTCTTTCTTTTTACTTTCTTTTATTTACAAAAAAAGATAAATTGTGAGTTGCATGGGTGCATCTATATACATATATATATATATGTATATATTCAAGGAGAATAGTGAAAATTAATTAGAAGTTTTTAAGTCCCTTTCAAGCTTTTGTCGGTTTCTAAGTGCTAAGAATTAACTCATTACCTTTTTTATATATAAAATTGGCCATTAATTGTAACCCAAAAGACTCATCAAATAATTAGATTGATAATGCACCATGCAAATATTAATCATTTGATAACTATAGAAAGATGTATACAACAAACCCAATGGTTGGTGTTACTTAAACATCTATATTCTAACTATTTTCTCATGAATTATTTATATTTCAGGTAACTTCATCTCATGTGTGGTGTATTTAAGCCCAGTGTAAGAATTATATATACTCATCTACATATCATTTTCCTTATAGTACTCTAGCTTTTTTCCATTTTGAGCTATACTAAGCTAATCATGCATGTTAATTTGGTTTTTGCTATTTTAGGCCCACATTTTACCGCGTTTATCGGAAGAAATCGACCGAAGGGTTCCAATCGGTGCCCTACGTCGTCGCATTATTCAGTGCTATGCTGTGGATATTTTACGCGCTCGTTAAATCGAACGAAGGACTCCTCATCAGCATCAACTCGCTCGGATGCCTCATCGAGACGGTGTACATTGTCATGTATCTCGTTTACGCGCCAAAGAGTGCCAAAGTATGAAAAAATTATAACTGTTATATATATACATATATATACATAGCATTCTTGTTATAGTTTGTGACACATTTCATTTCATTTCATTCAGATTTTTACAGTAAAAATACTTCTTGTTTTGAACGTCGGAGTGTTCGCTTCGATTCTTCTTCTTACTCTCCTCCTATCGAAGGGCTCCGATCGAGTTCGCATTCTCGGTTGGGTCTGCGTGGGCTTCTCTGTGAGCGTTTTCGTCGCGCCACTAAGTATCATTGTGAGTACCAAAACACATATTTGTACTATTGATTTTTGGTGTAATTGATATTGTTTTATACATGAATAATTATTAGCATTTTGTTTGTGGTTCTTTAGAGGCTTGTAATTCGTACGAAGAGCGTCGAGTTCATGCCGTTCTCGCTTTCGTTCTCCCTCACGTTGAGCGCCGTCGTTTGGTTCGGATATGGTTTGCTAACGAAGGATAAATACGTCGCGGTAATGGATTATTTACTCTTTCTTTCCTATTTGTCTTAGTGTAATAATCTTGTTCTTGCTACTAACCAACTTTTTTTTTGTTTTTTTTTCCTCAAGATACCAAATATATTAGGGTTTCTCTTTGGTATCATGCAAATGGTGCTCTACATAGCCTACAAGAACAAGAGGCCCATGATAGAAGAGTACAAGTTGCCCGAGCACGTTGTCGAGATCGCGAAGCTGAGCGTGGTGGCCGAGAGGGGGTCGGAGGTTCATCCGATCGACTCGAAATTGCGAAACGCGTGCGGTGAAGGCCCAGAAGTGGGAGGCGGTCGAAAGGAGTACGAGCAAGCAGCAGAGGACAGCAGCAGTGGCGACGGCGGTGGCGGCGAGAAGGACATTGAAGCCCTTGAGAATGGTGAGATGGGTCATGTTGAAGTCTAATAGTTAGCACAATGAAACCCTAAGAGAGAGAGAGAGAGGCTTCATTGTGAGTCTATTAGTTAGGTCTAACATATCATTCCTATTTCTACATATGAGAGAGAGAGAGAGAGAGAGAGAGAGAGAGAGAGAGAGAGAGAGCTTTGTTTATATATTTATATTTATATATAATATATGTGATGTTACATTTGTATTTGTATTTATGTTTTAATGTGTTTTGGTTTGGCATGCATGGATTAATAAATATGGATCAAGAGCTACATATAATACTTAATAGCTAGGCTACATTCTCTCTCTCTCTAGATATATCTCTCTCTCTCTCTCTCTCTCTCTTAAACTCACAAGTGAATGCTTTAGCTTACCTTAATTAGTAGTTGATCTCTCATATCAAATTTTCATAGTGAGCCTCAATCTAACCCTACATTAGTGCAATAATTAATTAATTAGACTTTAATTTTAAATATATAGTACAAGTCGCGTAGCAACAAAGAGATTCATTGAATCTGAGCGCTATAGTTACTACTTCAATTTGAAAACAAATTTAACTTAAATTTTAAAAAAACAAACTCTTTGTTTTCAAGATCAATAAATGGTTTATATATATCAAACCTTTTTTTGTGTGCATGACATGACACACATGAATGATGAGGTGCGCGCGTGACACTTGGCGAACACTTGGGGATGCGTGAGGTTTCGAATTTGTATGTATTCTCTTCAGCGTCTGAGGTCTAATCCAAAAGCTTAAGCAAACACGCAGATGCGAATCCGATGCGATCGAAATTGAATGAATCAGCTGAGCTTTGAGGGAGGTGCATGTGAAGTTGTGAACTGAGCTTTGATACGATGTTAAAGGGCTCTGACTCAACCAAATAGCCACGATACTAAGGGACCATTTGGTTGCATGTAGTTGCAATTACACTACAGTTGTAATTGTATACAAATATAAATTTGGTATTTGATTTGATGTATTTAACTCCAACTGCTACAGTAGGAACTGCAGCAGTTTGAACTACGCCTAAATTGGCCGCAGTTCCAACTACAGCAGTTGGAGAGAGTAACTTTAAACAAAAAATATACTTACCTCCTTACTTATTTTTTAAACAAAAAATATATATTTTTTACATTGGAGGTAATCTCACCATCATATATATATATATATATATAATGACAAAATTTTAAAAATTATTTCTCAACTACATGCAACCAAATAAATTATTTATAATTGCAGTGCTTTTTACTACATCCAACCAAATAAATTATTTATAGTTGCAGTGCTTTTTACTACATCCAACCAAACAGAATGCATATAGTTACAACTGCTGTATTTTCAACTGTATGTATCTCCAACTACACTGTATTTATACTTATATCTAACCAAACGGCCCCTAAGACCGGCATTTTAAATAGTATCCAATATGTGACTAATATTCTTTAACAACTTGGTCGAGTAAAATCGATGTGGGCTCGGCGGGCTCGGGCCAACGGTTTCGACTAAACTTGGGCTCAGATCAACCAGAGACCGACTTGATTCAGCCCAGCCCACTAAAACCACTACTCTTTTATATTATTTTTATTATTTTATTTTATTTTATTTTTGTTTTATTTTATTTTTTTGAGAAAAAAAGTAGCACGCTACCTGCTTCATTCATTCAGATAATGAATTTAGCTACATAGAGTGAGGCAGCAGGGGCCTCAAAAGAAGAAAAAAGTCAAAAGAAAAAGGATCTAAAAAGAAAGGTAAAAGAAGAGTAATAAAAGATTAAAAACGATTGCAGCATCAAAACATATACTCAAAAGGATGGAGATATCACCCAGCTCGACATAGCTCAGTCCATTCCGTTGCCAGTTTCCCAACGCGTTGGGTAGTAAAAGTAGTGTCAGTAGATAGATTTCTAAAAATAACATTATTTCTTTCGCGCCAGATCGTCCACCATGTTGCAGCCACCAGTGTCTGTATCTTCAAGGCATCACCCCCTCTCTGCAACCTCTCCCAAACGGTAATGACGTCCTCAATCAAGAGAAAAGAAAAGAACTCTTCGAGGTTCGAGATAAATAAAAATTTACTAACAACACATCCCACCAACAGATGATCTACCGTCTTCGGAGCGGTACCACACAATACACACCAGGGGGTCCCTGACCATCCCCTTTATTTTGTTATTTTTAACCACTACCTCCATAGCTTAAAAGCAGTTTACCACCTTCTATGGGTTCATGTTCAGTTACTTATTATTAGGAAAAGAATAAAGAAAAAAAAAAACGAAGTAGAAATTATATGATAAACTTTACCAGGTTCAATAATTATACTATGCGAGCATAAACTAATTTAACTTAAATTTCTACGTGGTTCTATTTGTCGAATATAAAAATATAAAAATATATTTTCTAGAGCTTCAGTTTTACGATAAAATTCTCTCGCTTTCTCTCTCAAGATAAGAGGCTTGATTTTAAAGTTTTTTTTTTAAAAAAATTTGTTAAGCATAAGTAGGATTTGATTGACAAAGTTGGTTTTACACTTATACAAGAAACCATTTGCTTAATAAACAAATTAATGTTCCCAATTTTCCCCATCTTAGGATACCTAATTGTTGACATGTTCAACAATTTTTTATTTTATTTTACTACTTATGTGATTTTCCAACCACCATTTGAAAGTGGAAACTAAGAGTTGGATTAAAATTGATGACCATGAGAGAACTTGGGTTAAATCTCTCTTGTTTTTCTTTTTAAGTTATTATTTTTTTTAACAATCCCTTTTTGAGGCTATTTAATTGTTCTACTTTGTGCAATAAAGATTTCAATTTAAGCCTTAGTTAAGTCCATGTCTCTTTGGAGCTAATCATTTACTATATACTAAAGTAGAACCCTTTGTGTAAAACTAATACGTGTTTTTCTATATGCTTGCCACGTGTCATTAAATATTTTGCCAATTACATATTTTGCCCATTTTTTTAAAAATTACCATTTATATCATTTTATTCTATTCAATTTATTGTATACTAAAGGTTACCATTTTTCGAATATTATTCTAAAGGTTACCATTCATGTTATTTTATTCTATTCAATTTATTGTATACTAAAGGTTACCATTTTTCAAATATTATTCTAAAGGTTACCATTCATGTTATTTTATTCTATTCAATTTATTGTATACTAAAGGTTACCATTTTTCAAATATTTTCTATATTCTGAAGGTTACCATTCATGTCATTTTATTCTATTCAATTTGTTATATACTAAAGGTTACCATTTTTTAAATATTATTCTATATTCTGAAGGTTACCATTCATGTCATTTTATTCCATTCAATTTGTTAATCAATAAAATCAAATTAAATGACGTGAATGGAAGACTTTATTATATTATAATTTACCAAATTATATCTTTTATTTTATGGTTTCAAATTTTATTCATTTTTCAGATAAAGCTAATTATTACTATAAATATTGCATGCCACTTTCCTATTATCACTCTTTCTATAATTTTCACTTCGTTCCCTACTATCATTCCTATAATTTTCACTTCGTTTTAACATTATTCAGCGCATTTCAGTTAAGTATCTATTGAGCAATTTTTCTTAATTTTTAGATGTTGATAAATTATAATATAACATATTGTTTTCATTTTATTACTTAAATACGAAGCAAGTACTAACTTTTTTTTCTTGATGTCTTATTGTTCTCAGTATATGACACCTAGGTTTGATTCTATAAGTGACATCACTCCTCTTGGAGATAAATGGAAGATCAAAGTCAGAGTGATTTGTCTGTATACTATGCCTGAATTTCAGCGTCCAGAGGTGGTAAATAGTCTATAGTTGGTTCTTTCTGATCAAAATGTAAGATATCATGACTGTCATTTTCAAATTATATGTAACATGAGTCCCTGCATGCATGTAAACTTGCTGTGCTATGATTTTTGGTGAAATCCAATATTTATATTGAAGGCATATTTATATTCTGTGTTACATGATGCACGTCAAATGGGTGATGTTGACTTGAGAGTGCAAAGCTACTTTTAGGATCTTACAACTTTTATTTGTATTACTAACTTCGTTTTTACTACAAGATACTACATAATATGTTTATTTTCTATTTCAGGGAGATAGGATACATGCAACGGTAAGAAGAGCTTTCTTGAACAAATTTAAAGACCTTTTTACGGAAGGAAAAGTTTATGTGACCAACCAGTTTGGAGTGGGGCAAAGCAGTGGCTCCTACAGGACCACTAAACATCCTTACAAAAATAATATTCAATATTCTACGGTTGTTCGTGAGGTGGAAGATGTTTTGACAATATCAAAGTATGGATTTATATTTACCCATTTTGATGAAATACTTGCTAAGGTCGCTGATGACAAATATTTAGTAGGTAAGAGTTGTTACATGTATCAAATAATTAATTTTTAAAATTTAATTTTTGATATGTGTACCTACTATATTGATTCTTACATTTTATTTTTCTAATTTATTAGATGTCATTGGGAAGCTTTCTGGAATTAGTAAAATGGAAGAAAGCTGCAAGGACAGTAAAGAAACAAAAAAAATAACAATTCTACTTGAGGATGACAAGTAGGTGCTCATAATTATAAATATGTCTTTTGAATGTTTATATGTTTTTGCTCATTTACGCTCTTAGAGTTTTTTTACTAATATATACTTAAATATAGAAATTATCTTTCTGATTAAATAAAAATCAAAAACTTATAGCAACAAAAAGCTGGGTTGCACATTATGGGGAATGTTTGCTGAAGAACTTCATACTTATAGGCAAGTAGGGGATGAAGACCCTGTCATAATTATAATGCAATGGTGCAAGGATAAAAGACTTTGCAGGTATCTCATTTATTCAAATTTGGAATATTATTTATATTCTTACTAATGATACTAATTATTGCATATCAATGGGCAACATAGGTCCACGTAGTATATCAAACTCTCTTTATGCAACCAAGATTATGATCAACAACGACATACCAGAAATATTGGAGTTCAAAAATAAGCAAGTTAACCAAAAACTTTTTTATTAATTTTTTATATATATTGTTCACTTACATTAAAAAAATAAAATTTAGGACTGTAAATGGAGAACTAAGTCAATCTATGGTGCTTAGTGAAATTTCAACGCAGTCCACTATTTCTCTAACTGATGACTTCCTAAAAGTATCTCAAAAGAAAACTCTAGAGTGGTTTGAAAATTCTAATTTGTGATAAAAATGGTTTGTTATCCAAAACCACAAGCAATGTGGTTTTTAAAGAAGTATTTCAGAACTTAAAATAGGTAAGCGGGTTATTTTTCTTCATGTTATTTCAAAATTTCTAATTTTTCACGAATTCAACTCTGTCATTTTATATTTTTAATATATTTAGATTTTTTCCTGAAAAATTCCACTAATATTAAGATATTTTTCTTTTAACTTATCTAACAAATTATCTACATTGCTATTGAAGCAGGTACTTTCCATCTTCATACAACAAAGCTTGCAAGTTGGATGCTTTTAGTAAATTTGGTCATCCCAGAGAAGAGAAACTCTAGCTCTAAATTATCTTTTAGGTTTTATTAGTCTTTGGCTACACCGAGTGAAATATCCAAAAGTGGTGACGTTTAGCAGAATATAAGTGTCTATCAACTTTTAAGATTTGAGTTTTTTTCTATAATTGTACTTATTTATTTTTCTTTGTTGTCAATTATGATTTTTAGTTACTTACACTGACTTGAAGATAATTAATTTTTAGTATTTATGTATGAATATTCTGGAATTGAAACTTGTATATTGCAAATGTGAACTTCAGTTGATTAAATGTGTATGGTTGAATTTTGCTCTTATTTGGTCCATAATTTTGTTTATCCAGCTTTTATAATTCAGTATGTACTATAATTAATATTGATAGTATATTTATTTATTTGTTAAAAAATATAATATTAGTTTGAATAATTTTTTTTTTATCATTACATAATAACTTTTGTTACCTTATATTATTACATTAGCCGTGCATCGCACGGGTCAAATACTAGTATTTTAATAATGACGGATCATTCGACCGCGCTTTATGTGTATAAAAATATTTTTTGAATAGAACTATTTATAAGTATCCAGGTAAATTTATTATTGAATCATCTAATTTCAACTTAGCCCAAACATAAATAAATAAATTTTTCGAATAATTCACGTATGCCACTCTTAAATAAATATTTTTTTTTAAAAAAAAATAATTATTGCATAAAACACTTTCAACTAAGGAGGTGTTTGGATTGATGTAAGTTTAATTCAGTCGTAAATCAAATTTATGATCTTGGCTAAGCAAAGAAGATTCATATGCAAATGGTGAGCTCAATATCTTGAACACACCGACTGTCCCTAGCGCAAGTGGCAAATAGCAAATGGCTTGGTGATTGGTACCCGAGGTTTCGATTTCGAATCCTAGTTTATTCACATTTCTAGCTAAGTTTATTTCTAAAAGAAATAAACGAAGTGGGTAGCATAATTTCTGAAGTCGTCTTTTGCAGAAAAATTCAAAATGCAACCTATGCAAGGTACGCACCGATAGAAAAGACGCACCGATCACACTTAAAAGTTCAACCACAGTGTTCACAAGCTTTAATCTGACTCAACCTGCCTGAACGTTAAGTCTATTGTTGGGTTTCTTGTCATTAGGTCTACTGTGAATCAACTATATGCTCTTGCTAAACTTGATTTACGGCGAAAAATTATACTTACGACAATCCAAACACCCCCATATACTAAATAAACATAGGAGGAAGAAGAAGAAGAAAGAGAGATTATATACACTACTAACTTTCAGTGAATTTGTCCTCTTAATCCCACAAAATTTTCTGAAAATTTACAAGCATCCAGCAAAAGTCTGCAACCATAGTAAACACTAGTACAAAGACTCCCCCAGCCTCTAAAGATATACATTACTCTCCCTCTAAAATTACAAAAAAAAAAAAAAAAAAAAAACAAGAAAAAGGAGAAACATGTGAATGCAAATATTTACTTAAAACATGCACCATCATCTTCTTTACCCACTTTCAGTCGGCGAATCGGCGGCGTTGGCCCCTTGCTTTTCGTTATTCGCGATCGCGCGCCTCTTCTCCCGCCAGTTCTCCCCCCACATCTTCGCCTCCGCCACCGCCCGCTCCCGGTCGAAGTCCTTGTTCAAAATCCCGGGCGGCGCCTCCTTCGGAGAATCCTCTCTTTCGCTGTTCGAATCCTTCGGGGAATCGGTTCTCGACGGCAGTTTCCCGACTTTGTCGTCGATCAAGAATCTCCCCCCTCGTCTTTCGCCGCTCGGCCGGTT
The DNA here is from genome assembly GCA_016920855.1 of Puya raimondii. Lineage (NCBI taxonomy): Eukaryota > Viridiplantae > Streptophyta > Magnoliopsida > Poales > Bromeliaceae > Puya > Puya raimondii. The sequence goes on from JABWPP010000050.1 coordinate 97,307,847, forward strand.
GCTTGAGGAGTGGTGGGCTGCGCTGGGGTCGTAAGTTTGGGATGCTAGGTAGGAGAGGGCGGTGACGACGTCGGCGATGAGGGGGCGGGACGCGGCCTCGGATTGGATGCACATGGAGGCCACCGCTAGGGCTTGGTAGAGCCCCCGCATGGGGTATCGGCCGTCGAGCCTCGGGTCCGCCATCTTGGGGAGTTTTCTCCGGTCGTTGAACAACGGTCGCGCCTGCAAAGCCTACACAACATTAGCCTCACTCTGAGTAGTTACTACACATGCTCAATAAAATAAAATTGTAGTGTGCACAATAGAAATATAAGAACATCATCAGATAAACATGTAAAGAGTCTAGAAACTACGAAAACAGAGATACTTGAATTACATGAATAATATAGATAGTAAAAACATCCACTGTTCACACTATAGCAATTAGAGCCGTATAATTTCGAAAGGGTTTTATTTGACATTTGCCGAACGCCATTTAATTATTAAACTAAATGAATCCAATTGGTCGAACTGCTGTGGTTGTCCGACTTACTACTATATATTTAGAAACTTTAGAAGGAATGGAAACGAGAAAAGATGCAAACCGTAGTACTCGCCTTTTATGTCGAGGTTGATCAATCATAAGAGTGAACTTCAAAATGAAACAACAAGCAAAACTTACCCACGAAACAAGATTTTGTTCTCCGTGCGGTCTAGTGTTGTCGATTGCCTTCCGACCAGTAATCAACTCCAATAGAACGACTCCAAAACTATAGACATCGGACTTAACGGTCAATTGACCGGTCATTGCGTACTCGGGAGCGCAGTATCCGTAAGTCCCCATCACCCTCGTCGAGACGTGGGATTTATCGCCAACAGGGCCAAGCTTCGCGAGCCCAAAATCGGACAGCTTAGGATGGAATCCCTCGTCTAATAATATGTTGGATGATTTGAAGTCCCTATAAATAACCGGCGGGTTGGCTTTGTCGTGGAGGTATTCTAGCCCTCTTGCCGCGCCTGCGGCAATTTTCATTCTTGTGTTCCAATCCAACGGTTCCTTGTCGAGAGGAAGATCTGCACAAACAAACGGGTTCGTTGTCAATCATATGTGAAGTTTAGTTCCACTCAAGGTACCAAGAGATCAAAGGAAGCATAGTTTATAATCCACAATAATATAAAACAGCAAAGAAACAACACGATGAAAATGATACATCATAATTTCATATTGTTAAGGAAATTAATCTTCCAAAAGCAAATGCTTAACAGTGCTTGCTATCTTAACATTTCTAGAAACATCTGGTATAGAAGAAAAAGAGAGAGAGTTCGACAAATGAAAATGTCGGCTCGCCGTATTATCAATTAAGTTGAAGCAAAAAAAAAAGAAGAAAAGATGACACCATACCATGTAAATGATCTTCCAACGAACCAAAAGGCATATACTCGTATACAAGAAGCCGCTGGTCTCCATCGGCACAGTAGCCGATTAAACTGACAAGATTGGGATGATGCAAGAGACTCAGCATCAGGACCTCTACAAGAAATTCCCTATTTCCTTGAAGCCCATTTCTGTCTAGCTGTTTTATAGCAACAATCTGCAGCACAACAAATAAGATATTCAGGGACAGAGATATCGAACACTAATTCGCTCTTTAGCTTCTTTATTCCTAATGATAAAATGTATCGGGGCGTCGCAGTATTCTGATTAGCCTCTAGTTTGTTTCAAGATGTTTAGCAATCCTTTCTTGCTATACAGTCGCAATTCGTACATATTGGCCTGGCTCATGGAACAGCTTCTCTGCTCCAATAAGAAGCAACAAAGTGTTCCGCAAGCAAAATGTTCAGAGTATTTGCTGAAGCTAGAAGCTGAAATGAGCTTCTAGGCCCCGAATGCAGAAGCTCTAGTTTGAAACTTTTGCTTATACTGCAGCAAGAAACTGTCGGTTGTTTCTCAGAATTACTTAGACGGCACCAAATAGTTACCCAAAAACATCATTTATTTCTTAAGGGTCGCAAAACGATAAGTACCTCAAAGCAAGAACGTTAGTACGCGTATCATTACAATTTTACCTGTCCGGTGCTCTCTAGACGCCCTTTATAAACGCGGCCAAATCCCCCTTCCCCTAAAAAGCATTCTTGCCTAAAATTCCTCGTCGCAGCCGTAAGCTCCCGAAAAGTGAAAGTCTGCGCAGAAATATTAACACCCGAACCGTCCTTCTGACCCGACGGCTCCCTCTTCAAACCCAAGTTGCTTCTAATCCTCAATTTATCGGGTCCTAAATACACATTAAAAAATGCGGTGAAACCAATTCAACTTATCTAAATTGGCAAATTTATTATATAACTTAGGGCAAGAATGTTTCATAATAAAAGTAAGTATAGCTTAAATTAATCGACTTCGCCAAATATATGAAACACTAACTAGTTGAATCAAAACCTACTTTACGAAGAACAAATAGAAGAAATGCTAGATTATATCACTAATTTCATGTTTAATAAAGATCGATAGAATCGAATCAAATTGATTGATCCCAACATTTACAAAGTATCCACACTAGCATGCGAGTTATCAAATTTACCACACTCTATGCAAAATCAGATCAAGTAACCACTAAAATCAGCTCAACAAGAACCATGTAACAACTAATTTTGAGATAATATCACAAAAAAGGCTAAAAATAGAAATTTAAGATAATAAAACTAGAACAAGCTAAGATTCGAGCTCCACTATATAATTAGTTTCCAAATCGAAGAGAAATTAAGGTACGAATCGATCAGATCTAGCAAAAAAAAATAGTTCAAATACGAATCAAATCGAATTCAAATCTCACCTGAGGATAGCTTCTCGATCCGAGGGGGGATCATGGGGTGCTCCTCCCTCTTCGCCTCCTCCCCGCCACCACCACCGCCACCACCACAACCCCCACTCTTCGGATTCAGCTGCTCCTCCTCCCTCGAATCGAAGCACGGGAAACACCCCATCGCGCTCTCTCCTCCACTCTCCGATCAAAAACTCATCAAAAAACCCCTCTTTCGCGCCCCAATCGCCTCAAAAACATGCCCCAGACGCGGAATTTTTTGGGGGTTTCGATCGCAATCGATCGGAATCGCGCAAGGGAGAGAGGAGGGATCGGATTTGGGGGGAATTGGGGGAAAAGGTGCGATTTTTATGGCGTTTTGGGGGGGGTGGTGGGGGTGGGAAATGAGTAGTGGACTCTGTGAGCCGTCCAATGCGTCGGCTTCATACACATGGAGACTACGCAGAGATATTTATAAAGAGGATTTTTTTAAAAAAAAAAAAAATTTTTTTTACTTTTTTATTTTATTTTTTTGGGGTTAAATTAGAAAATGTTCTCTTAACACTTTAGCCGCACCGACCGTCCCTAGCGCAAGTCGCAAATGACTTGATGGTTGGTACCCGAGGTCCCGAGTTTGAATCCTAGTTGATTCACATTTTCAGCCAAGTTTATTTCTATACGAAATAGAGTGCTGCTACCTTTCTCTCTCTCTAAAAAAAAAAAAAAAAACACTTCAGTCGTCGTCTCAATTATCTTCCGTTAATTGCATATAGTTTTCTGTAAACATATTGAATAGTAAGTATATTTCTACAAAGTTCATCTTTTTATTTTTATTCCTGCAAAAGTCCAGTGATGTTCGTATTTGCCCCTCTGCTTTGTTACCGTTAAAACACTATTTATTTTTTAAAAGCAGGTAAGTGGAATAACATTTTTGCCCTCAACTATTAGAATTATACAGAAATATCACTACAAAAAAGTATTTTATCCAATAATATAAGAGGGATAAAAATATCAATTTAATTTATTCACTAACCAGAGTTAAGTATTTTACTCATAGTTAGCTATATTTTTCTAACGGATCCTAACAACATGGATATATTTGAAAACGGTAGGACTTTTATAGGGATAAAAATAAAAAGCTGAACTTTGTGGGAATATATCTACTATTAGATATATTTACAGGGAGCTGTATGTAATTAACCCTAAAAATTATATCAATTATCATTCTAAACTTTGTCACCATCTTAAATAAATCCAAAAAAATAGAAATTAGATAAATTTGATTGTAAAACTTCATTAAAACGAGTTAGCATATCACTTTGTTTCAAATCTCAATATGTATTCAATTTATAATTCAAAAAATAAATAAAAAATTTAGAGACATGAGATCTCCTATATAGGGGTGGCAATCCAGCTCGCTGTTCGTGAGCCAGCTCGTGTTCGGCTCGAAATGAGCTCGAGATTGAATCGCTCGTTTAGTAAACGAGCCGAACACGAGTTAAATTTTTTAGCTCGTTTAATAAACGAGCCGAACACGAGCTGGGGTCAGCTCGCTCGTGTTCGGCTCGATAACAGCTCGAATACATATATTTAATATGTATATTATTTATATAATTTATATTTATATATAAATAAATAATTATATATATAAATATAAATTTTTATTATTTAACTTTTAGTCCAATCTAAATATAAAGCCCAACTCAATTATAAAAAGTTAATTTATATGTAAAATTTCAACCGTTAGATCAAAGTCTAATGGATAAGATCTCATAAATTTATTTTCTATATATATATCCTTTCTAATTATTTTAACTTGTTGTTCATGAGCCAGCTCGTTTTCGGCTCGTATTCGGCTCGTTAATAAACGAGTCGAACACGAGCTAAATTTTTCGGCTCGATACTTAAACGAGCCGGCTCGTGTTCGGCTCGTTTATGAAACGAGCCGGTCCCAGCTCGCTCGTGTTCGGCTCGTTGACACCCCTAGTCCTATATAAGCAATTTATTCAATTTACATGATTCTTTTGTATTACCTATAGATAACTTTATCTGCAAATTTATATTTAATAAGTTCTATAGCCGAATTCAACAATTATCCGAAATAGCTGGACCTATTTGAGATAATTATAAAGTGTAGAGGATAATTAATGTAATTTTTTATGCAGGAGAAAATTGAGACATGCGCCAAAGTGTAAGGCGGCTCTTTATAATTTAGCCCTTTTTTTATTTTGAATTTGTTTGTTTGTCCTAATTGTGTTGAATAATTGTAGGCTTTTTTGCAAATGGCTCCCTGAAAAAAATTTATTTTAAAAATAGCCTCAAAAAATTTATAATTGTAAAAATGGTCCTACTCCTGCCACGTAGGCGCCACGCAGGCGCCACGCAGGCGCCACGCAGGCGGGCTGGGAGGTGGGGTGGCAAGTTGAACACGGTGAACCATTCACCGTGTTCAAACACGGTGAATGGTTCACCGTGTTCAAACACGGTGAATGGTTCACCGTGTTTCTTTTATTATTCGCGCGGATTGATTTATACTACATTTTCGGGGCAGTATAAGTAACTGAATACGGTGAACCATTCATCGTGTTTGAACACGGTGAATGGTTCACCGTGTTCAACTTGCCAGCCCGGTGCCCACCCGCCCGCGTGGCGCTGACGTGGCGCCTGCGTGGCAAGGATAGGAATATTTTTGCAATTATAAATTTGTTGGGGCTATTTTTAAAATAATTTTTTTTTAGGGGGCCAATTGCAAAAAAAGCCCATAATTGTATTGAGGGGATGTGTGATGCTCCTAAAAAAGTGTAGCTTTTTTGTTTGGTGAAGTAAAGAGTAATAGTTGTATTTTAGGGTTTATTTGGTGCAGCTTTTATTTTTTGCTTTTAATAGTAGAGTTTCTTAATAGATAGTTTAATGAAAAGTAGAAACTTTAATTTAGTTTGTATAATTTTGTTGTACAAAAAAGTTTTAGGGGTTTATTAATATAATATATCTTCGAAATAAAATCAATCAACTACTGCTTATCGCTTTACAATTATAGTGATAGTTCCTATAAATTAAAACTTCTATTTACAGCAATCAGAATCTCTTTTCGATATTTCGCTATTATAGAAGCTGCAGATTTTTCTATTTGCCAAAATCTATAATGTTTGTAGCTGAAAGCAACAGGAGAAACGGAAAACATACAGATCTTATATATTCTACACGTTTCGAATGATTCTAAATTATTGTACTTCATAAATACTAGTTTAGTGACCCGCGGCGATGCGGCGGGTAGATATATTATAATTTTTAATTTTTTTTTCTATAAGTTATTTTGTAGAGAGTAGAACACATTTACTTTAAAAGTTTTAGTAATTTTAAACTATATTGAAAAGTATGAAGAATATTTTTTTTATGGATATTCTAATTTTTAACACTAGCATCACGATAGGTATCAAACAACATCTATTTCCAAGAACTTTATATAAATGTCTTATTATATAGGTAGTGACGTGCAGGTTTAATAAAAAATAATAGAAAATATATTTAGCAAACAAATTCCAACATATTCATTATATTTCGCTAAGTATAGTGTTAGGCTGCGTAATAATTAATCATTTCAAAAATTCTAAACCCCAATATAAGCAAATCCATCAAAATTTCCAACACAATCAAATCATTATATAATGGATGATTTGTAAACAAAAATAAACATAAAAATTTATAACATAGTAACCAAAATAATGAAAACAAATATTAAAAATATATAGAAATTCTAAAAAAATTTATCTCAACTTGGAAGAGCCGAATCCCACGTAATTTAAAATATACTATACAGTAGAAAAATATAAGTAAACAAACAAAGCATCAAATTCAAATCAAAGAAGAATTTGTCAAATATGATTAATCGTTGCAGGCAGATGCAGACAATTTTCTTGAGACAAAATAAATAGTATTTAGTATATCATTTCTTATTCATCCAAAATGAGTATGAGTGCAACCCTTTGGACTTTAAAATGACCTTTCATATTTTAAGATGATTTTTTATTTTTTTATTAATATATATGACTTTTCATATTCCAAAATTTTTAAATAAAAAAAAATTAATTAGTTAAAAAAATAAAAAAAAATTAATGGGACCCACACCCCCAAATTAAGGGGGTTGCGCCACTTCAGCTTAAGGATATGAGAATTCATGGGTTTATATAGATATGCTTGAAACTTACGCCAGATGTGAGCAAGAGTATTAAATATAAAATATTATTAAAAATATTATTTTTTGATAGTATAAACTTTTAGATTATTTTATATCTTTTTACAGATAGGTCATTTCGAAATCTAGCAAAATATTCAACTACTAGAAGGTAAATTTAAAGTATTTATTTATAATTTTTTTAATAAAATACTCTAGTTTAGATGAGATCTACATTCTTTTCACCATAAAATATTATAAATAAAATTTGAAATTATTTTTTGATAGTATAAACTTTTAGATTATTTTATATCTTTTCACACATAGGTCATTTCGAAATCTGGCAAAATATTCAACTACTAGAAGGTAAATTTAAAGTATTTATTTATAATTTTTTTAATAAAATACTCTAGTTTAGATGAGATCTACATTCTTTTCACCAAAAAATTTTATAAATAAAGTTTGAAATTTGAATAAATAAAAAAACATATTATTCAGTGGGTTTACAAAACCATGTGAGTCCACATGTAATTTCCTTTGGTTTTAGTTTGGTGTGGTAGAGCTCTCATATATTTATTTATAGCTTATTCTTATTCTATTAAAAAAATTATTTTTATGGTGGAGTTTGCTTTTTTGGGCACGTTTCATTCATGAATAAATTATTGGGTTAAAATTTAGGATTAATTTTATAATGCCTTTAATGTCCATTTTTAATTACCTAAAAATTCTCCAAAAGTTATTAATATAAAAAATATTCCTCAAATTTAATAAAATCATCAAAAACTATCCATATATAGTTTTTTTTTTTTCCACCTAAAATATGCCTTAAATATCTGTTTTATCCCTCTTGCCCTTTTAATTGTTGTAATAAATGTTATGATCAAGATAATATATACTTTTTATTAGTATTTTTCTATCTTAGTTTAATTATTCTAATATGTTTTTATTTTGACTAATTTAGTTTGCCTTTATTTTATTTCATTTAGTTAGTATCTTTTTATTTTATTTGCTTAGTGATGGATGAAGGAATTCGATACTTTTTGTAGGTTTATTTTTAAATCTTTAATTATATTGTTTTAATTAGATGTAGTTCGGAAATTCTTTATTTTTGTTTCAATTTTTATTACTACGAATTTATTTCAGATTTATATTCTTATAGTTTACTTTAGCTACTTTTAAAATTTTAAATGTAGTTCTATAGTTGTTTATTTTAATTTTAATTCATATCACTATGCTTTTATTTCATATTTGTATTTAGTTTGATTATTTTTATTTATACTATAATGCATCTGCAATAAAAAAAACAATCCTAAGTGACATAAATTAAACCAAAAATTATAAATTATATGGTAATTATAGCCCTTTTGGTATACAAATCACAATAATTGCTTACTTTAATAAATTTATAGTTACATATGAATTATATAAAATATACTAATTAAGCTTACAAAAAATTCAAATCAAGACTAAAAGCAGTTTATATTATCAAACAGCTTACGAGCCTGTGGGGCAAATTCTCTCAGCCAAAGAGCATTTTTTTTTTTTTTTTTGTCGTCACTTTAGAGGCCTTCTGATGCCTCACCCAAAGTCACAAATTTTTTTTTGCACACTTGGATATAAAGAATCTATATTCTAAGAGGGACAAACATATACATGGGTTACATTCATATCTATACTACTTATAAAAGAGAGAGTTTTGGGGTGCGATATTCTAAAATTACCCACTTTCTATAAAATCTAATACCAGTCAACTCCAAACAATCTCATCCACAAATTTTATGATTTGTTATTAATATGCATAGATCTTAAGATATTATTTTAAAATTTATTTCAATAAATTAATTTTAAATCATTGAATCTAATCTAAGGGATGGCATAAAAAGTATCTATCAATTTTCTTTCCAAAAATGCCCTTATTTTTAGATCTTTTTTATTATTGAAGTATGTGCATTAACCCAATTCTCTCTCTCTATGAAAATATCATATAACCATTAGATATTTGTATTATTATTAAATTTTAATTTTAGATAATAATTGTAAACCGTTGCATCTTATCCAACGATCCAAAAATAAAAATCTATCAATCTATCAATTTTTTGTCGACATTGCCCTACATGATGCAAACTTTTTGGAATCTATCAAATTATTATGTTGTTTAGATTTTCCTTTTATTTATGTTATTTTCGAAGAAATTTTATTTTAAAGAGATTTTTAATATTGTTCAAATATTAATCTATTTTAGTTAATTCTATTTATTTCTGAAGGGATTTTTAATATTATTTGGATTTTAAATTCTATAAATAGAGTGTAATTTTTTTTTTTCAAATTTGTAGGATTATTATACTGTTCAAATTTAAAAATGTATATCTTTTCAAATATATAGGATTATTTTGCTGTTCGAATTTTTTTATGATTTCGAATTATTATGTTGTTTTGAACTTTTCGCTAATACTACTTTAAATAAAATTTTTCTTTATTTATAAAATAATTTTTAGTCTTGATTTTTTAAGTTTTTGTGGGACTCAATCCATGTCCATCAAAAGTTTGAAAATATTAAATTTTAAATAATTTTCTTGAAAGCTATGCGTTTAGCTTAAAAAGTATTAAATACTATATATTTTATTTTTAATATTTTATGCAACGTGCATTGCACGTGCGCTTAGCTAGTTAGATATGAAGCTCAATTAGTTTGCCCCTAAATTTGGTTTTTTTTTTTTTTGGCATTTTGAAAGGAGTTTTGGTGTTTTAATTTCCTTTTCTCAAACCCTCAAAAGTCTTAAGATTTGGTGAATTAACCATCTACTTTGCTTGATTGAATGGGTTTTATTGGTATGAAAATTAAGTAGTAGTTGTGTTGTTCAAATAGTTTAAGTATTAAGAACCAAGAAACATTATCCAGGTTTTAAAAAAATGAAAGGCTAAATTGTACCTGGTCCTCTAGCTACACGGCGCGCGTGTGAAACTTTGGTCTTTGAACTGTAATTTATTATAATTTTTTACTTGAGCTTTTTATTTTGTCACAATCAAGTTTTACAGTATAATTTAGTTAACCATATAGTAATGTTCTGCTAATGTGATAATAATTTAGCAGTATTGTGGCTAATATTTTAAAAATAATTAAGATACTACATCACTACCACATCAGCGTTATATCATCATTCTGTCAACTCAATTGCACTCTAGAACTTGATTGCGTTAATCCAGAAAGTTCGAGCCTAAACGTGCAATAAATTAATGTTTGAAAACTAAAGTGTCATGCGTCTCATAGTTCGTCGACTAAAAAGTGCAATTTAGCCACACACAAAAAATATAGATAATAATACCCTTAATGCATGTTAGGAGGTATAATTATTAAAAGTTAAGTTTTCCAAAATAGCATAAAATAATTGTTTGGTGGTGAGATTATGATAATGTGAGAAGATTCAAAGGGGTTAACATTAACTTAATGAATATGAAACATTTTCATTATGTTTATGTACCAAGTTTTTTAATTTCATTTTCAACAAAAGAGTAGATAATAGAAAGGTTAAATTATATTAAAAGTTGGTAAAATAAATTTTTAGACCATTGTAGTATAAATTATAGCATTATTGATGTTAAAAAAAAACATGAAAAGGTGACTTCATTTTTCCTTTAGATATTAAAATGTAAACCAAGGAAAAAAAAACCATTTTTTCTACAAAATTAAGCACTCCTAAATAAGATAAAACAAAACTTAATAGTTTTTCTAATTTTATCACCTAAACAAAGGAAGACACTTGAACCACCTTTGACCCCTTAAAACATGGCTAAGGATCAAAACAAAAATATATAAATATTCTCCTTGTTTGGCTTTTTTTATTTTGGAACTGTACTCTGAGAAGTAAATATTCAACATGTCATAAATAAAAAATATGAAGGCGTAACGTTTTGGTTACCAGAAACAAAATTATTTCAATACAAAAATTATATCGTAGCGAGAAGTTATTAGGGAGATTTTAATGAAAAAGTTAACAGTATCTACTTTTTTTCTAACAAAAAAAAGAAAAAAGTAGTAATGCTAAGGGACCAAAGGTGGCAAACAATATGCTGCAAAAATTGATTTAAAGTTTGAGAAACAGCAAAAAGAAATATAAATAAAAGATTTATCTAATGCTTTTAAATATGGTAAAGTGAGAAGCTCCATGTATCAATTCAAAGGTGCATATAATAATAACTAATTAGTTCTTAATTATATGAGCACAAGGTGATAATGTTTGTTTATTTTGAGCATAAGAGTGGATGATAATTCACATTGCATCAAAACTAAAGTTATATATATATATATAGAGTTTTGCTAGAATACTATCGTTAGTAAACCGAGCGGTTTACTACCGATTTATTTTCGATGCTGGAGCTTCCAAATCGACGATCGGCACCGTTGAACATGATCTAGACCATTCAAACTATCTGGAAATCAAATTTCACGCTTTTTCGATATTGTTCTCTTGTCCATCAAGTGAACAGAAAATGAATGGCTGAAAATGAATATCCTATAAAAAGTGATGATAGAAGTCTTGTAATCAAGATCAAGAGTACAGATCTTATTTTAAATAGTTCAAAAAAATTTCTAACAAAAATTTAGTTGATTTGGATTCTTCTATACCGTTAACGAGCAAACACACTATATCGGCCATTAAAATCACAGATTTTGTAACCCTTTGATCGTTCGGTTAATGATATCAAAAAAGTATGAAATTTGATTTTTAGATAGTTTAAATGGTCTAGATCATGTTCAACGGTGCCGATCGTCAATTTGGAAGCTCCAGCATCGAAAACAAATCGGTAGTAAACGGGACGGTTTACTACCGATAGTAGCCCAGTCAAGCTCTATATATATATATATATATATATATATATAGAACATTCTAGAAGATAATCATTGATGCTATATATATGCATGTAGATGGATTGTGAAGCCCTAACCATCATAAGGACTTGTTCACAATAGATGATTACTGCATGTTCACCTAAATTAGGTAAATTTCAAATGCACTGTTGCACATTTATGATCTATATTTGGCAATGCAAATTAAGATTAAATTTTTCATTAATATAAGCAACATTAATTCAATATGTATATAACTTACCAACATAATAGGTAAAATATGACTCGCGTAACTTCATTTAGCTTTTCTGTTGTTTAGCCTATTTGAATTATCGATTCACAATCCATGGTGGTCGCTTTTGTCGGATCGTTTGCGCTAACCATTAATCCCAAAAGCTCGAGCTATTAGAAATACGCAACCAATTCATTTAAAGCATACAGATACAGCGCCCACGGGTCACGATTGTGACTCGGCCCCACCAGCCTCACGCCACTTCGAACATGACTCGGCCCACCCAGCCTCACGCCATTTCGAACATGACTCGACCTAACATGGCCTCCCGCCACAGGACAGGATGCTGGCCTATTTAAGCCAACAGCTTTGATGTTCTTGTAAGGAACGTATTCAGTTATAGATACAAATTGCTAATAAATTATCTCTTAAAATTTGTTTAACAACACCTGCTATAGTTGAAGGAGAATTTTTTATCAATTTTTTTTACAAAATTAAAAGCTAAGTTTTGAATGGCATATTAATTAGATCTAGCTAATTATAATAACAAGGACATCAAATAAAGCAAAAGTGAATAAACAATTCAGTCATTATTTATAGTACTAGGTTTCTAGGAAGTTACAGCAATTGAATGCTAATGGTTTCATTATCAAACAAAATGATTTACAAGAATAATGCTATGCGTACCATTTGCCGTCTACTTTTGTATTGTTTTCAGCGATTGAGCATGCAAATCGATGATCGACACGATTAAATTTCAACTATATATTTATATTTCAAATCATTTGTCAAGTATATATTCAAATGATCTCAAAATTGATCATTTTTAATGACTAATATAAGGCAAATTCGAGACCATTTCATTACTAAGTAAATGATGCGGAAAAGTTATGAAATTTAGTTTCTAAAAAGCTTAAATAGCCTAATCATGTTTGGCGGTGCCGATCAGCAATTCGAATGCTCTAAAATAGTCTAGTTTACTTGTAGAAGTATATATTCTAACCTTTCTAAATCAGTAGTTAGCCGACGTACGACAACTAGTGATAGATTTAACATTTCTGACCACATAAATTGCCATAGTTTAAATAACTATCTCGCTTTTTAAACTCTCACTCATATCATATACAATATCTTGGGGACATTTTAGGTGCATGTTGCATTACACCTTCATAATAAATTTCAATTCCCCACAATTCTCTAGGTAGTACACATCCTATGATTTTTTTTTTAAGCATGGAAAACACTATTCATTACCTTCAAATTAACCTATGAATAGCATGTACTCCACCTAATGCTATTTCAAATCACACATGGTGTAGGGATCTATATTCCTATTGCTTTTAATTATTTAATTAATTAGTGGTACTATATTCTTTCTTGCCTTGGAAGTCTCTAAGCCATGTGATTCATAGTTGTAATTTATGGCCTTTATGAGCATGTGATATTTCTTGGTAAAATTCTTATATACATATATAGTACATAGTACATTAATTAATTAATTCATTCCCTTTTAAATTAGTTCCAAAGTTTCAAAAAATTCTCTCTCTCTCTAGATCTTATGAAAAACTTAATAAATATGGTTAATATTTATTTGTTTCGATGTAAGTGAGAGTACTGAACTATACTTTCAATGTAAGTCACGAATATCTTATTACAATAAAAAGGGACAAAGTAGTTAAACTCGAGATATATCTCTCAACTACTTCTGTATAATTTCATTTCAATAAATCTGAAGTCATTTATTCTTGGCGGAAATTGCGACCATTATATCTTCACTTCTTTCTCAGTGACTCTCGCACAAACAAGTAAGCTGAGTGATTACGTCGACATGACTCAAAATTGTTGAATATAAAAATATTTAAACACCGTTCTCTAATAGCTTAAGCTTTTAGAGTACAACGGTTGTTTCACATGGTATCAGGGAGGTCCTGAGTTCGAGTCACGCCAGGCTCCTAACATTATTAATTTCCTCCCGTTTAATTCAAGTCCACGTCATGGGCCTTGCAAAAAGTCTCGAGCCCAGACGTGAGGGAGAGTGTTGAATATAAAAATATTTAAACACCGTTCTCTAACAGCTTAAGCTTTTAGAGTGCAACGGTTATTTCACAAAAAATACTGATAACTGATAGATTATTATTTACTGACTAATTTCGACCATATTCAATGAATCTAATCTATTTTTCGTAAATATGACTATGTTAATATCACTTCTCTAAATGAGAGTATATAGTTTGTGACTTTTATGTAAGTGCATTAGCTTTCTAATTTTTAGAACAAAGCATAGGATACAATCTTAATATGAAAGCTTAATGTTATCATATATAATTGACTCTATCCAAGTCTAATTAATTGATGGTTACACCAACTACATCTAATTAACCACTTTACCTAATACTTCTAACCTAACCTCTACACTTATCTCCAAACCCTAAAAGTGCTAGCTCTATATATATATATATTTTCCATAGGTTGCAAAAATTAAATTAGTATTTATGAGTCAAACATGGCATATTAAACTTATTTGATCAAAGTCAACCTATTATCTAACTCAATGATGTTAGATATTGTAGAAATTAAGCTACCTAATTTGTTCTTAGACTTTTGGACCAAAAAAGAAAAAAAAATAACAATGAAATTGTAGTGAGACCTCTTCAATTACATTAGAAGCTATTTATTCTACGTAAATCGTTAATTAAGTTAAATTCTTTTTGTTAAATTTAATACTTTATTAGTTATTATTAGTTATTAATAGTCATTAAATGTTATTTCTAGAAGTAGTTAAGGACAACAAATATAACAAAATTAAAAATAAACTTGATAAAATCCTCAATTTAATTAACTAAAATTACTAAATAAATAACTTAAAAGTTAGGAAAGTATTATAATAAGTTGTGCAGGTCAAAAAATACATTTATGATAATTTTAAAATTTATCGAGATATATAAGTTAATTGGAATAATTTATACATGTATAAAATGCTTGTTAATGTAATATTACATTAAAAAAACATCTTAAAAACTTGTTAATTTCACACGTGACAATTATTACTATATTTTTTGGGGGGAAATTGTGTGAATATCGTAGCACGTGTGAATGAGGAGGAGCCGCATAAATTTTCTCTCCTTTTGTTTCACATCCATTTGACCAATCACATGGTCACAATAAATAAAATGGTATTAATTAATTTGAAAGTGACAACAAATAGTTGAACAAATTTTATTTAAACCAAAAAAAGGGCAAAAAGAAAAAAAAAATTATAATTAAAATTAGATAAGAGCTATAGTAAAATTATCTACCAAATCATCAGTAGTTTAGTGATAAGATACCCTATGTTAGGTTCATAATTTGAGCAATGTCGTGTTCTTTCGTTTACAGTTTGGCTCAGTTGCAGAGAGTATCAACAAATTATTGGCTTAAAGGAGTCAGCATTTTGGCAGAAGGTCAAGTTGGGCTGAGTCAAGTTCAAAGTAGCAGACAACTGAGTTAAGTCAAGTCATGTTCGAAATGGTGACAGGCCGGATTGGGCGGAGTTACAATCGAGACTCGTGGTCACTATGTTTGTACGCTTTTAAGTTAACTGGTTGTATCTTTCTAACAGCTCAAGCTATTTTTTTATTATTAAACAGATGTATACCCTATGCGAGAAAGGGCAGGAAAGGGGACTCGCCCACAGTACAGTTATTCCGACCACATACCCCGCCCACAGTACAGTTAATTCGACCACACACCCCCCCAACAAAGACCGAGGTCCATTATTTAATAGATAAAATAATCTTCCTACCCGCATCTTCGCTTCAAGTTTGATGGAGCTCGAACTTTTGAATTAATGATTAGCACAAACGATTCGATAAATGATATCAGAGCCAAAAGTCATAGGTTCGATTCGCGGCCACGTTGGGCCGAGTCTCAGCTGAAATTACTCGAATTTTTGGAATTAATAATTAGCGCTAACGATCGGACACAAATTATATCTCTAATTAATTGGAGCGTAACTTCGAATAGTTTTAGAGATAATAATAAAACAAAAAAGTGAAATGCATGATCAAAAAAAAGTTTTCACCAAATAATTTGTTAGTGAACTTTTCAGTCGAGCTGAACCCTTAAATTTGTGGCTCGTGGTCTAAGCTTCTGGTTTAGTATAAAAATTGGCTTTAAATTAATCTTCGGAGTGCGGTGCGTACGAACAAGTTTGAAAAATAAAAGTAATGATACTGTGCTATCGATTTAACCAGATTATAATCTCACAAATATTCACTATCATCAAACAAACACAACGAGAATAACATGAAAAATTATTTTCTTTTTTTGCAATACTTTTTATCATTTTCGAAATAGAATCACTATCCGAATTCGACAAATAATCCGCAAGAGCTATATGGATCTGAATTCGACTCTAACCGAACCCTGAACCAACAAGAAGCTCCATCTGAGCCAAACAGCTGACGCATGAGTCGGGCCCGAGTTGAAAGGTTTAGACCTCGCCCGGACCCAATCCAAATCAGTTGGGCTCGGCCCGTTGTTGAAACAAAAGGTTTAGACTCAGGCCCAATTCGGCCCAGCTCGGCCCATGCATGGTGCATTTATTCTCAATTTTTTTTTACTTAATTTTTTGTGTTAATTTTGATTAATTTTAGTGTTGTTCCCTAATTAGTGTAGATTACATTACATGGCTAATAATTTTTTTTGAACATTATTTGGGGAAAATTGGTTTTATTTTTTTTCCTTTTTGTTCTTGTCGTCGTCTTTAACTAAAAAAATATGTGTGCAATAATAATTTTTAAAAAGGCTAAAATACAGAAAACTCCTCAGAGTTTAATGGGTGGGCTTGAGCTAGGCTGTGAAAGGCCTAGTCCGGCCCCGCTCGGAAATTAAACAAGCCGGGTCTGGGTCCGACTAGTAAAAGTCCGACCCGGCCCGGTCCGCTCGGACATTGTATAACTATTATTATATATATACGGAATTCAACTACTATTCTCTTAATGGGACAAAACTCTTTATCCTATCAAGTCGTTTCGAATGATCGAGAATCTGAATTAACAAACAGTTGCGTTGAATTTGATTTAAAGTATTTGAAGTGTCTGGAAACAAAATTTAGTACTTTTTTAAAATTATTAAGAAAAACAATTGAAATGCTTCAATATTGACGATTTTTAACTGCCTATATCAGCTGTTTGCTTATTTGACGATACAAAATAATCCAAATCAATTGAAATTTTTAATGGAAACTTTTCTTCACTGTCTATATCATATTCGCCGGCCCTAATTTTAAAATAAGAAATCTTATCTTCTATTTTAATAACACTGTTCATTTTTTACTGTTCATTTTATGACATTCTGATCAGTAGATAAACAATTTTCAAAAATCACAAAATCGGAACTCTAGATCAAATCCAATTGTGTTGATCGTCGATTTGAATTTTCGATCATCAAAAGTGAGTTGATAGGATGAACTCCCTATCTTATATGGGTTTCACATAATCATCTATTATTAAGGCATAAACAAAGATTTCTAATGTTTTTTTAAAGAAATTTCTAATATTTTTTTATTAATGAAAAATCTAATTAAGAATAATAAAGATAAAAACACACAAAACTCATATAAACTATGAACTATTTTGATTTAACTATCCAACCTTCAAAAAAATTATTTTACTACTTAACATATTTTACATGCATTTTACAAATAAAAGAGTAAGTTTTTTCTTAAATAGTGCAATATATTTTCAAATAGTATAATTTTATTAATAAAAAGTACAACATCGCGTTGTCCGTCAAATTTTTCTCTCTCACCATGCCACCAACTCGCCGTCGCGGCCACCTCGCGAATCTACTCACGAACCTGCTTTGAAAGCATTCTCGACCGGCGGTTATCGTCCTCATTTTCATATCTCTGGCGACGCTCCGAGCGGCGACACCCTCGTCTCTACCCCAGCAGCCTCGCCAGAGAACGCCGAAAACGGCCACAGTGACGAGCAAGTCAAGCTCCGTCATCATCCTTTCGCTTGTGGGCGAGGTACGGGAGGAGCACGGCGGCAACGTTAGGGCGGCGGAGATGGAGGAGACAGAGAACAATGTGAGAGAGAGAGAGAGAGAGAGAGGGAGAATACGAATATTTTAGTTATTTTTTAAAAAAATTCAAATCGAATTTGCAAATATAAAATAAAAAAATGGTCCATTCGGTGAAAACACGTAACCAGTAAACTTTTTATGCAAAATAACATAATAATAATAATAATAATAATAATAATAATTTATTTGGATTTCGAAATGGGCAGGGGACCGGACACTCCTAGCTCGAATTTCGGTCTCCGTCCTCCGCAGGACACGTGTCGGTCAACAACTCTGGGTTTTCTCGAAACCCGGACGATCCGCCGACAGGCACGTGCCTGTCATGCCCGCCGCGGCCCCGGCCTCGTGATTCGCGCCTGGGATCGCGCGTGCGACGGCCTTTTACACGTGGCGCGACGCGATTGGTCTCGAGCTGAATATTGTCGACCCACGCCCCAAAAAATATATTTAAAAAATAAACCAAAAAAAAAGAAGAAGAAACCGCTTCGTACGGACGGAGGGATTTGGTCGGATGTTGCGTCGTTGGTGACGTAATCTCAGATTATGCTGACGTGGCATATAAATTTTTCTCTCTTTTTTTGGGGAAAAAACTTTAAATACCACCCCTGTGGTTTCGCACTTTCTCACTTTAGAGCCCTGTGATTTAAAGTGTATCACTTTAATACACTGTGGTGTCTTTTTTTTCTTTTTCTTGTTCCTTTAATTAATATTTTCGTTAAATCATATAGAAAAAATTTCAGATAACATACCTCTGGTTTATCGAATATTCATTTTAGTACATTGTGGTTTTAATTTTCTCACTGATTTAACGAAAAAATTAACAAAAAGAATAAGAAAAAGAGAAAAACGAAACCACAAGGTAATAAAGTGAGAAAATACAAAACCACAGGGATGGTATTTGAAGTTTTTTCTTTTTTTTCGTAAAATGCTTCAGTTTTGAAAATAGCGTTCTTATAAAATAGGAAAAACTTCAAATACCACTCATCTGATTTCGCGCTTTCTCACTTTAGTACCATGTGGTTTAAAACGTATCATTTTAGTATTTTATGGTTTCGTTTTTCTCTTTTTGTTATCCCCTACGTTAGTTTTTTCGTTAAATCAGTTATAACGTTAAAACCACAGGATGCTAAATAAAAATTCGGTAAACCACAGGTGGGGTATCTAAAGTTTTTTGTATATAATTCAACGGAGAGTTAACGAGGATTCTGACGGAAAGGAAAAAATAAAACCACAGGGTACTAAAATGATACACTTTAAACCACATGGTACTAAAGTGAGAAAGCGCAAAACCACAAGAATGGTATTTGAAGTTTACCCTATAAAATACTGATGTGTTGGCAATCAGTGTATTTGTTTCACCGAAAGTGAAGAGAGATAAAATAATTTTCAGGTATAAATATCAAATTGTATTGTTTGATTTATAATAAACTTTATTTTCGGAGGAAACTCAAACTCTCCAAAATTGCGTACGAAAAATAAATAAAATATTAACTCATCTCTCATGTATTTAGTTTTTACGTTATTTATTTTCTGTCAAACAAACGATAGAACTGGAGAAACTTCAGTTCCACAGCTATACAAATGAACAACAGTTGTAACGTAATTTTATCTGAACTCTGGTTTACCTGCAAGTCTATTTCATACTGAACTTCACCTTCAGCAAAACAAGCTGGCATAATACATAACACTTTGGACTACCTATGTTAATCAATCAAATCACTCTGCATTATATATGCTCAGCAATATTCTGAAACCTTTTTCGGTATTTTTTTATTTTTTTTATCTTTCCATATTTGATTCGAACTAGTACAAATAACTTCTTTAAGTAACAGGATTCAATTTTTTTTTTGTTATTTTAAACTGTAACTTAGCAATTAAGAGATAAATTTCTCTAGCAGTTGAACTTCCACTGTTGAAAAGACCAATTTGCCCCCATATTATTTTATTCTAAAGTAAATTACAAACAAATATATATACTAGCTAGGACATGCATGCATGATAAAATCTAAGTGGAGATTAAGCTAGTACACACTAGAGTTATATATATTTTTCCAATGTACCACATTTTCATATGTACTTTTATAGTTAATTTTTTTGATTTGATCACCACTTAGGTGGTGTTTGCTTTCTCGAAAAAGCGCTGAAAATAATTTTTTTCTAAAAAATTCATAAAAAATACTCTTTTCCACGATTTTTTTAAATAAAAATTCCAAACGATTTTTTTCAGTCAGAAAATTATTTTTTAAGATATTTTCGAGAAAACCAAACACTCCCTTAGTTTTTTTTAAACAAAACTCTCTCTCTCTCTCTCTCTATCTCATATGGAAAGAGAGAATAAAACAAACATTTGAGGACAAGCATATATATATGAAATATTACATAAAGGGAACAACAAAAAGAAGAACAAAAACAAATAAATTAAAAGCATGCACTAAAAGAGAGCAAATAAACATCAAAATGGGAAAGCAACTTCTTTTTCTTTCATTGACTTTTTCTTTTTCCCCCACTATACATGCATCATTAATTCACACAAAGCATCAATTAAACCCACACACTTTATCTCAAACTCAAACACATTTCTCCTTAGAAAACTAGAAACCCCAACATCAAAGTAATTAACACTCAAAGACCACAAGAGAAGATCAAAAAGAAAAAAAAAAAAAAGAAGGAAAAAAAAACTCACAAAACAACATACCCTACTCCATGTTTGTACCCAAAATGCATGAGAGGGTCCCTCTCTCTCTCCCCCCCTCTCACTAGATCTCTTCTCTCTTCTTTCTCTCTCTCTATGAGTCTTTGTCAACCATGTATCTATTCTAGAAAAGTGTTTATTTTATATATATATATATATATATATTCGCGCGCTCTCCAAATATGCAAAATTGCAGATATACTTAAAGTTGGTATTTGCGTGCGTAGCCCTTAAAATCCTTGCTCATGATCTTTTGGATATCTATGTAAAAAGTACGCATACAAATACCAACTTTTCACGAGGATTTTAGCTAGTAATTAATTTCACATATTTTCCAAAGATAAAATATGCAAAACTAAAAAAAGAAAACACCCACACTACTATTAATTAGTTAGCGAGGAAAAAGAAATTTTATCAGACACGTCTCACTAACACATATCCTTATTAATGTATCATCATCAAACGTCACAACAATTTTTTTTTTTATACTATTCGAATTGAGTGACATTTGAGGGTGATTGATTGCTAAAGGGTGCGTGCATAAAAGTGACTGAGTAAGACGCGTCTGATAGAATTTTTTTTCTCTTTTATTTTCTCTTACCTAGCTAGAGCTAAGGAGTTTGGCTTCTGCTTTCATATATAATATAGAAATTAGAGCCAGAGCGCCCCGGCTTCTTTAAGAAGTGGGACGAGGGTGCCGTTGATGTGCGAGGCCATCACACTGTCCATGGCCCCCACGAGCTTCCCCCCGATGAATACGACGGGGAGCAACGAAGCGTTACCGCCGCCACCGATCGAGGAGGCGGAGGCAGAGGAGGAGGAGGAGGAGGAGAGGAGGAGGCCCGCGAGGGCACGGTGGATGTCGGGGCCGCGGGGGTGGCGGTCGAGCTCGTAGACGGTGGGGTTCACCCCCATGCCGCAGAAGAGGCGCTTCACCGCGTGGCACATGCAGCACGTGCTGACGCTGAACACCACCACCGCCCCCTCCCTCGCCATCCGCTCCACCGCCACCTCTCCGTAACTCTGCATGGTTAGTAGCTCACGTACGTCTGTTACAACTTCTACGCACGTAAGTTACGTCAGTGTGACTTCGTAAATATATATGTGTATGTATATATATCTATGTATGTATATATATGTGTGTGTGACGTGAACTCATGGTATATATGCATATATAGGGAGTTAGAGGAGGGGGTTATATATATAGAGGAAGAGTGAGGGGTATTTTGGGAATATGGGAGAGAATGTAGGGGTAGAATGGGAACTAGGAAATCTTTTTGAGTGGTAGTTTCTTTTAGTACTATATATAATATTATATAACTAAACACTCTATTTTACTACATTAGTAAAATGGTGTACAAAATATAGGGAGAAGAGTAAGGGCATTTTGGGAATGAGAAAAAACTGGAGGGGTAGAATGGGAATTTTAATTTACTTTTACTTTATTTATCTTTTGACGTTCGTTAGTTATCGTTAGCGCATGCAAAATCAGAGAGAGAGAGTACGCTTTTGCTGCGTTAGTTATATGTGGAAATTTTGCAAGTTTATCCCTAGGGTAGTAGCTTAGTTACTTTAACCACAAAACTAAAATAATTTATATTTTTAATAAAACTCGGATAGATATATTCTACTATTTCTTAGGAATATGTATCTGCGTGATACTTTGATTTTTAAACTTTAATTTATTATGTGAAAGTGAAGTGACATATAAATCACTGACGCATTATTAACTTTCACGTTATCGAAAATATCAATATTAATTTCGTGTGGAACTTGATCGCATTAATTCAGAAAGTTTGAGCTAAAAATTATAGTAAATTAAAGTTTGAGGACCAGAGTTTCACACACCGATAGTTTGAGAATCGAAAGTGTAACTTATCTTCTTTTTTTTTTCTTTTAATAAGATTGCTTCTTTTCGTAGAAAATTTTTAATGGCAAGAAAATGTAACTTTTTTCGGAAAGCTTTTGGTCAGATGGGGAGGCTTCGGATCACGAGGCAGGTGACGTGATGATGCGATCTGAACCGTTGGATCGGCGGAGAAAGAGATACAGTGAAAAAAGTGGGGACTAAGTAAAAAAGTAGAGCACGAGAATAAAGCTAAGTACTAAGGAGCATTTTGTACCTTGTGTTGTGTTGTTACAAGAATGGTGGTGGAAGTGGTCATTTTCCGAGGAGAAAAAGCACAGTGGCAATTTGGTGAATAAGAGGATAAAAAAAAGTATGCATTTTTTTTAAAAAAATTGCTTTTATTTTTTTATTTTTACTTTTTTTCCCTTAATAAGTCGACAAATTGTGCGAATTGATTGTTTACATTAACAACACAAACCATTAATAGGTCAGGTATTTAAGTCCCTGCGTGTGCATTACCAAAAATTAGGGTTCGAACCCCTGGCTTCTAGAATATTTGGTACTAGCTAGTTTAGTGTGGATCTTGCGATTAAGATTCAATGAGCATGTATGTTTGAAAGAAAAAAAAAGTTGTTTATGTTTAATGGACATGAGTTTCATAGCTAGTTCGGTTCGAATCGAGTCAGATTTGACTAGGTCATATTTGAGTTACAAATGTTCTAGAATTGATCGTCGAGGAGTGTTAATTGCATGAAGTTAAGTATTCATAGAAGAATTATGAGATCAGTGCTTTTACTTTTTCGTACACCAGAAACATGCATTGGAATCCACAAGTGCTTCTAATAAACGTCAAAAGCTTAAAGTGATATCAGGCGTTCATCGTATCGTGGAGCAAAAGTGTGTGGATCACGCAGCGAACCTAACATATATGTGGAAGAGAAGAAGCACTACGAATCCTACGAACCGACTGGTCTTCATCAAACTGTTGTTTTCTATTACAGAAGCAATCAAGGGTTTAACGCCTAATCATATATAATCCAACCTTATAAACTCACATCGAACCATTAATATATTATCAACACTCTAATTTAGTGTGTGCTTGTCATATTTCTGCTTTCAACTGTAGTCATTTTTATATATAAAAAAAAAATGCAGACTAGTGCGAAACACAAACCCAACTCGATATATTGAGCTTCAAAATTAGAAATTCTTCCTAAGAGTTTTTGTTATTGGAAATTTGTTAATTACACTCCTTATAATGTGAGCATACACTTAAATTAACTAGTTCAACTACATATCTCTAATGAAGTGGGGGAACCAAAAATTAAAGTACCTCAAAAGCATACAATGTAATGTGACTAATGTGAGCATAAATAGATCTTATATATATATATTAATAACTAACAAGTTTCTTAATCCAATACATTTGTTAGCCAATAACATGGATTATTGAGTAAGAAGCTCATTAATAATTAGTACTCACTAAATTATGTTAAAAGTGATATTGGCAACTGCAAAAATAACCACTTTATAGATCTTATATAAATATAGTTAAACAAAATTTGAGAGAGAGAGAGAGAGAGAGAGAAGTGGTTTCAAATGGTTTTGTCTCTTTGTCCCCTCTTGTGCCCAACAAATCATGCAAAAAGCCCAAAAATTTAACACACCCTTTCTTTTTTAATTATTAACACATCCCAAAAGCCAATTAAACTTCTTTAAACTTTAATATGTGTGTGTGTGAGAGAGAGAGAGAGAGAGAGAGAGAGAGAGAAGCCCGAGAATGAGGTTGTGTTATCTGTTAAATTATATGAAATAACTATTTTTCTTTAATAGCTTATGAGTTAACAGAGAGGTGTGTAGCAAGAACACTCAAGCTCAGAATTTTCTGTTTTGATACTATGTTAATTATACGAAACAATCATTATTCTCCAACGGCTCGAGCATCAGAGAATGGTATTTTTAATAATCATATTTAATATCGTCATGGGTAAATTACACCCCTTATATCATTCTTGAAGTTTTATGTAAATTTATCTTAGTTCCCAAACTTTTATATTCAATACTTTAGGTCCTATATATATATATACTTTTGAAATAAAGAGTTTTACTTTAGTCCCTATCTTTCTTTACTATAGTAGATTAAAACAAAAAACACTTGTTACACTTGGTGCATTAATTTTCACATCTTTTTTTTATATATACTAGAATACGTATATAATTAGTAACTTCGGTTGAAAATAAAAATTTATTGAACTATCTGATAAAATTTAGGATGTATTATTATCAAAATTAGAAGTTTAGGTATCTATTTATAAAAAATGCTAAAATTTAGGGGGCCTTTGTACATTTTTTTCTTTTTTCTTTTTCTTTAAATATCTAATGCCCTAATCATGGGATTATGATGAGGTTGGTTAGGCCAGATCAAACGGTCACCAACTGCCCAAGGGCATAGATATGTGGGGCCCACATATCTTGCATGGGATTGGAGGAGGCTTGTGGGACCCACAACCCCCCAACATCAATTTGCCCTAATTGGGTCCCCTTTGAACTAGGGCAAAAGTGGGACCCACACCATGTGGGGGCCTCTCCACTTTGTTACCCAAGCATGGGGACATGCATGGGATTTGACCCATTACTTAATTACTTCAACAAAAAAAAAATGTGTTTATGTGTTGGTGTGTGTGCATAGGTGGGTTCAAAAGTGTTTGATGCATGTTTTGTAGCTTTAAGAGGGGAGTGTCACAAAGCATTATTATTAGGGTTTCACAAAAAGAAGTGGAAAAAGGGTTTAAGCATGAGAAAAGATGTTGAGTTGAAAAAATAAAAAAAAGAGGGGGAAAAGTTGATGAGAATGTGGAAAAGGTGGTTTAGTAGTCGGAAAGCAAACGGGGCGGATCTGGAAGTGGGAGGAATTAATTCCCCGCCTTGCTCTTGTTTCGTTAATTTCTTAACGGGTCGGGATGTATGCGGAGCAGATTGATTTTTATTCTATTTTCACTCCTATTTACTCGACAAGTCGGGATGGGAGCAGATTTTTGAGAATTTTTGGCAGATGGACGCATATTAACGGAAGAAAGGGGCTGCTCCCCGCCTCTCACTCCATTCCTTTAGCGGATCGGGTTATCATTTTTCTTATTTTTGGGCCTCACTTACTACTCGATTCGGGACAGATGGGGACAGGAGCTCCGTCAACCCCGAGTTCGTTTGTATGCACGTGCATGCTCACATGTGCGAGTGTGTGTATGTGCGTGTGCGCGCACGTGTGTTACCAATGAGTTTTTAAACGCTTCATGGGTTTTGATGGGCCAACATATTGGTCCATAATTTAAAAGTTTGGGAAAATACAAAATTGGCCCATATTTTATTACTTCAAATTTGAAATACAATAGTGGGTCACAAGCCCATTTACTCTTTCATTACAATCACTAGGCTTATTGTTAAACAGTGTATTTCCATTAGAGTGCTCGCGAGCCCGATCGTGTTCTGCTCGAAATGAACTCGAGATCGATTACTTGTTTAATAAACAAACCGAACACGAGCTTGAGTCAACTCGCTCGTGTTCTGCTTGATGTAGCTCGAATACTATTAATAGTATAGAAATAATATTTACTATCAACTTTTTTTGACTATCGATGTCTAGAGTTTAGTGGAGGTTGATGAAACAGTAATAATCCAAAGATAGAAAAGTTAATAGTAAATACTATTTTCATACTATCAATAATATATATCAATAATATTTGATCGTTCCTAGTGCAAGTGGCAAAGGGCTGGGTGGCTGGCACCCAAGGTCTCAAGTTCGAAGCCCAGTTGCTTCACATTTGCAGCTGAGTTTATTTCAACGAAGCGGATAGCATGCTACTTTTCTCTCAACAAAAAAATAATAATAATCTAATTTATTGTTCGCAAGCCAGCTCGTATTCGGCTCGTTAATAAACAAGTCGAACACAAGCTGAATTTTTCAGCTCGACATTTTAACGAGCCAACTCGTGTTCGGCTCGTTTATATTAACTTTTATATTAAGCGAGCTGACCTCAACTCGCTCGTGTTCGGCTCGTTGACAGCTCTAATCTCTATATGATTTTCAAAAGAATTTATTTTTCGGTGAAATAAAAGTAAAACTTCGAAATGGCTAAGTACAATTTTGTGGACCATAAGATGGCAAAGTAAATATGCGCTAATCCATGTAGGGGCAAATTGAAGTTTATCAAAAAAAAAAAAAAGAGTTGAAGGGGCCATTTCAAAATAACCTATAGTTGAGAGGTCTCCATACTTTTTTACCTTTGAAACATTTTTTTTTTACTATTCGAACCGTCTATCTAACTTTCCAAAATTTTTATTTCAGTATCCAATTTTTTAATTCAATTGATTTGAGTCGGGCAACAGTACTTTGACTTCAAAATTTAAATTATTTATTTATTTTAATAAATTTATAGTTACGAAAATTACACGAAATATACTAACTAAAAGCATTCAAATTTTAAAGTCATAGTATTGTTGACCCATTCAAATCAAATAAATTAAAAAATCGGATAGTAAAATTAAAATGTTCAATTGTTCAGATTCGTTCTCTATGTTTAAAAACGTAAGGATGGATTTGAAAACGAGCTATAGTTGAGGGGGCTGTTCGTAACATTCCCAACCCCACCAACCCCCGTCGTGCCACGTGGCAAGCATCCGTGGATCCGAACCGGGTCAAGCAAAGTCGGCGACGACATTCTCCTCCCACCGCATTCTCTTCTTCGTCTTCTTCGCGCGATCTCCCTCCTCCCCCCCAACTCCGAAACCCTAACCCTAACCCTAACCCTAACCCTAATCCCTAATCCCTTCCCCAGTTCCCCCGCATCCGCTGCTCGTTCTCGTCGCTGCAGGTAACTCCTCATCTTCTCCTCCCTCCTTTCGTGGGATATGTGGGTTCCGACGCTGAGATCTCCGATTTGGCTTTCTAGGGTTTCGATTTTTTTTTTTTTTTGTTGTTGTTGTTGCGGTCTCTGTTGGTGGATCGGTGGAGTAGTTGCGATTCCGGAGTCAAATGCCAGAGGAGGATCTGGTGGAGCTCAGATTCCGGTTGTACGATGGATCGGACATTGGCCCGATCCGGTACTCGTCGTCCTCCACCGTCGCCATGCTCAAGGAGAGGATCGTCTCCGAGTGGCCGAAAGGTACGATCCCTCGTTTCGCTCGTATCACCCTCACCGGATCGTCGTATGATGCTCTTTTTACTCGTGTGAATTCATATACATGTTCTTAGATTGTTGGTAGTCATATGGATTGGTTTGGTTGTATGTTGCTTCAGGGTTTATGTACTTAGGAGAGAGAAAATTTGGAATTTCTTTTCATGGAGGTGTAGATTCACAAGAACTTTCTTTAGGACAAGTGGTACATGGATGATTTGGAATAAGAAAATGAGGAATGATATATCAAGGAACTTGATTTAGTGAGGATAATCGAGAGATAGGACCGAAATGTCGAGTTTTGATTCTTGCAAGTAGATAGCTGTTTTCGTATTGTTCTCTTCTATACGGGAGAGTTTTTGCGTATTGTGACTGTGAAATGGTAGGAGCCTAAGCATTTCATGCTTCTGAATACACTGGCCTCAGGATCTCAAGGGATCGCATATATCAAGAACTGGATGTTTGCCATGTTAGCTATGTTGTCGAACATTTACGGGTGTCGACTACTTTTAGGAGGGGAAAGGAAAACGGCTTTTATTTGGCACCGGATTGTAGTCGATTCTGTGAATCTACTACAGTGTCGACGATAATCTAATTTGCAAGGAAGAAGTGCTTGTTCCTGTTACCTCTGTTGTCCAGCTTTTATGGGTGTCATCTGCTTTAGGAGGGGAAAGGCAATCAATCAACTTTTGTTTGGCACCGGGCTTGAATTGATTCTATGAATCTACTACAATTTCTACAACAATTGAATTGATTCTGTGCTTGTACCTGAGCGCCTCTTTTAGCACTTGGTTGGATTGTAGCACATGGATGACACCACTGTTATGTCTAAGCTTCATTTTTGTGTAAATTATAAAACTCTTACACTAATTAAAAATTTCGAAGAAGTCCTTAAGTGATATTAAGCATTTCAACAACAATAATAGTCAGTAACTAAGCGAATAGTCTCACTAGTTGGAGATTGAGTATATGGATCATTTTATCCTATTCTGCTTAGTTTGGAGCATAATACTTAAGCAAAGAAAGCGCTTTATTGTACTTTTCACACTGTCTCCTCTCATATAAGTTCTGGTCTTCCCCTCTCTCCCAAGGCAAGTTTTGATTGAAAGATATATTTTTTCTTCTAGGCACTATATATTTTCTTTCTTAGATGTGTTATAACATATTAACAAGTTAAATAACCAGTTCTCCCCTAATTCTACGCTTATTATTCATCTTTTTGTTCATTTCTTCTCAGCAGTACATTTTTTGGTATATGCTATTTCTTAGTTGTTCATAATTTTGAACATTAGTCTTTTTCTTTCAACCTACTGTTAAGTTTCTGTTCAACTTGATGTGAATATTTAACCATAGAAAGACTTTTCCATAATTAAGCAATATGTTTTAGCTTGTGCACAGTTTTTGAACATTCACTCCTCCTTATACAAGTGATACAAGGCCACAGAAGTCCTTTTATGCTCGAGTCCAAGTTGCTACTTGCTGTTACTAATGTGATAGTCAGATGCTGGGGTGTCACAAAATCACGCGTGAAGTTTCTCTTTTGATTCACTTATTATGCATCTTAACCTTTCAGATCTTTCACAAGTGGTTTCAAAATTATTCCTTTTCATACTTCTCTTAATGATTGTGCCGTTTATTACGATGCTTTGCTGCATGGGTATGCTAGTGCTAATAATCATATTGTGCTGCTCCTTTTTGCCTTTTCAAATGCCCTGCTTTAAGTTCCAATGAGGTGCGAGATTAAATGCATGTTTTCTACAGACAAAAAGATTGCCCCAAAAGCTGCTAGTGATGTGAAACTGATAAACGCGGGGAAGGTTCTAGAAAACAACAAAACCGTCGCTCAGTGCAAACCAGCTTTTGGCGAGTTACCTGGTGGTATTATCACCATGCATGTTGTTGTGCAGCCGTCATCAAATAAGACGAAAGGTATTCATGTTTCTATTCTTTGAGCTGTGAAATATCTTCTTTGGCGTTTCCCTTTCAAATCCAATTCTTGGAAGAGCTACTATCTGAAAGTTTATAACATTCTAATCGTAATTATGAATTTGATTTACTTAGCTTCTCATTGCTGCCGTAATTTATCAGGATCCCTTTCAATTCTTAGCTATCCATGTTGATAGGTATATTACTCGAGACCAGTTATTCCTGAAACTGCAAATTTGTACACTGGTGGAACTTGCCTACTATTGGTTGAGGTTAAGTGGGTCTCGAAACCATATAAAATGGCTTTTCGCAACTTGCTTTACCCCATCTATCCCACAATGCCGTCTGAATGATTAGTTCTTGCACTGATGGTTAATTACTCTATTCAACATTGGTGGTTAAATCACGATAGCTAACATTTACTATGGTCATTATTACTCGGACAAATACTAATAATGCAGTTTAGAGAACATATGTTTGGAATTAGCGTAACATGGTTAGGGTCATTTTGCCAACTTGTACTGTTCCGTTATTCTTAGACCAAATTGATCCCTACAATGCCCGTATACCAATTACTATTTTTAAAACTTGTATTCTCGTGTTTTGCGTGATTTTGCTGAACAAAATTTTATTTACTCTATACTGTGAGTAGAGTCATTCCTGTGGATGTCCTTTTCGGGTAAGAAGCATGCTTAGGGCAGTTCTATTAATTTCATATCATTAGATTGAGTTGTGAATTGAGTAGCTTTTACGTCATTTTGCACGAATCTTTTTTTTATTTTTTATTTTTTTTAAGTGTTTGGAAACGAAACTCTGGTCTGAATTCAATACTAGGAATGGCACCTCACTCATCTGTCGTTTTTCGAACCTGTGGATGTTTGAACCACCGAATGGTGTTGACGGTAGCTATGTTATTTCTGTATGACATCCTTTTACGACATGTTTGGTTCGCGACTGGAATTGTAATCCGAAACAGAGTTGGAATGGGTTGGAACCAAAATGGGAATGGCCAATTCGCAATTCGATTAGTTAATGAATAATTACCATTTTGCCTTCGAACGAAATTCTAGAGCGGAGTTAAAAACGGCGGGTTAGATGAGTCCCATTCTGCATCAGAGTGGGAGTTGGAATGTGATGATTCCCTCGACCAAACGGTCGGCGTAGGAGAATGATCATGTCCGAGTCCCCCAACTGAAGTCCAAAATTTCCGCAACCGCGCATGCCTTTCGCATACATTGTTAAAAAGAAAAATGTCTTATCAGTGCTTTTACTGTTATGTGATCTTGCAGAAAAGAAGATTGACGAGTTGCCGGAGAAGAAGACGCCGTGCTCCTGTTCCATACTATGAAGGGCAGGACGCCGCCGCCTTTTTTTCTCTTCGCCTCTATTGCGAGCTCACGCCCGCTGTCCTATATAGTCTCTCAATGTGTTATCAAAATGTAGTGAAAAAATTAGAAAAAAAAAGGGGAAAAAAAAAAAAAGAATCGCGACCACGATTAATGGAATTGCTGGTTCAAAAAGGGGGTTGTTATTTGTGTTGTATTGTTTTGTATGCAATGTATTATTGTTTGTTGTTGTTGTTGTTGTTGTTGTTAATGAGAAAAGTAAGAGGAGAGCATGTCATGGGCTCTATACACACACAATCTCTGTTCTTTATTTTGCCGCTTTGCCTCTGAGACCCTAAACTTTTTGATTCAAACATTTTAGTCCTTAGAACTTTTTCCTTGCCATGCTGTGTACATGCGGGGACGCGGTCGGAAAAATCCAGGGGCTAAAATGTTTGAAGTAAAGAGTTATTGTGATGCCGCGAGAGTAGTGGGATTTTATTTGCACTTTACCCTTCCAGGAGTGTCAGTAGTTTCCGGGCTTGAATAGAAGTTTTCAATAAATTTTTGAATAGCCAACATTCTTACGAATATGCGGATCACCCATAAGGACTCTTTTTTTTAATTATATATATGTACTTTACAAGTACAATATATATATATATATATATATATATATATATATATATATATATATATATATATATATATATATATATATATATATATATATATATATAAATTTTAAAAGATCATAACATAACCTTCTATATAAAACATCACAGTATTCAATAAATAATACAGATTCTTAAAACACAGATTATATAGTTAAGGATTTTTATCATTCTAAATTTTTCTAATACAAAATTAATTAATTTTTTTAACAATAGAGTTAATTTTGTAGAGATAAACCACCGGAAGACCTTCGGTTAGAGTACCAGAGACTCGTAAAACAAAAGGATCATTCACTTTTTTTTAAAAAGTATTGGCACCTATAAATATTCACAGGTTGCTCAAAATATTCATAATTTAATATGCAATCATCCGTTTTACTCATAATTTTTTAAATAAAAAAATAATAATACCCGTACACGCAAATCTATGAGCAATTCGTAGGCATGGGTAGAGATTGCCAAAGTCCAAACACGACATAAAAATCCAGCAACGCAACTGAAACAGATTGAAGTTCAGCGACGAGTTACACAATCTATCCGAGAAGACTCACTAAAATGAGGTCTCAGTGGTGATCAAGCCACTTTGTGAGAGAGCCGAGGCAGATCACACAGGAATATCTCCGCGCGGTCCATCGAGGAAAGCGAGAAGTGCACCTTTGTAACATCAAAAAGGTATCTAATCTACTTACATGTTACAGCACTTGTTGTGTGACTCCGGTTTATCAGCAACTGTACAAACTAACAATCAGATTCATCACTAAAGAAGAAAAAATAACGAAGAAAGAAGGAAGATCAGATCCACCCCCCTCAGACCGTAGTAGATGTTCTTCCTCGACAGGCACGGCAACAGGCTTCAAACACAGCAAAAGCAAGTCGAAGATAATGATCATATCAAGTTTTCCGGTGTAATCCTCGGCTCGTACCAAGAGTACTATGCATGCAGTGAAAAATGGTGGGTTAGGGTTAGCGAAGAGTCGGTGATGATGGTACTCTCGGTAGGCGTTCGGTTCTTCCTTGAGGGGATCTGGAAGCACTACAAGCCCTGTCGGAAAATCTTTCTGCAAACAGGCGCAATGAAATGCAATCACCTTCAGGTGTTTTTGCCGGCGTTTCATTGCTTGGGCTTGCTCCTACAAGCACTCAACTTGTCCATCAGATCTTGTATTGTAGCGGAAGCTTCCTTCAAAAGCAAAGAGAGAGAGAGAGAGAGAGAGAGAGAGAGAGAGGGAGAAAAAAGGATGAAACCAAATGGTAGGGGGGATCTAATAATACAACTGAAGTACTTGTTCGGAAAAAATAACAAAGTAGCAAACGGTGTTTTTCTACCTTTAGCTTCTTCCTCAAATTCTCCTCCTCTCTGTCCCGACGGGTCCTTTCTTCCGAAAAGATGTCGATTAGAGCTTCTTGCTCGCTGCTTGCCTGCTCCAGTTTTCGATTTGCATCTTCCAGCTAAGATTCACAAAGCAATTAGAGGTTAAGAAACGCATGACGGGCATAGAAAAATTCTGTTTTGATTTAGATAATTCGAAAGAGCAGATCCATATAAAGGCGACAGCTTATTATGACAAGAAGAGAGCTTCAGAGTTCCAGACAGATCAAATTCTCTACGTTCACATCGATTCAGCGCTTCAAATTGCTGGTGCCCAGGCTAGCATTGCGGACTTAGTGCGACTTAAAGAAGTGACGAGGGCGAGTTGAGAGTATCTCAAGGGAAACAAAACATTATATGCATATCAAATAAGATGTAAGGAGACTGTATGCTAGTCATTGGAGGTTGAAAAGCATGATACCAAGTTAAAGCATAGAACGATAATTATATATTTGAACGATTAACTGTACAAAAGGCGGTGAAGACAGCAATTAAGATTACGTCTTTAAATCCACATTCGTAATTTCAACAACTCTACTTAAGAAGGCATTAGGTTCAGATATGTGTGATGGATTGAACTTACTTGCTCGGTTAGTGATTTATTCCTATCCTTCTCAATCTGCAACTCCCGTGACTTTGACGGCTCCATTTTTGAAATCCTGGAAAAGAAGAACATTTCACAACTTCATCAGATATACATGCAACAAGGTGTTACTTTATCGCAACTCTTTGCAATATAATCTCGTACTTTTCCTTCAAGGCAAGGTTTTCATCTTTCAACTGCTGGATAGTAAGCTCAGACGACAACTCACGAGCCGGTGCTTTCCCATTGCATGTTGCTTTAACTTCCTGCAACTAAAACCCAAAGGAAAAAAAGAAAGAAAGATGGATCACAAATACTGAGTGTTGTCGTAAATATACCGGCTGGAAATTACTTTTGACACAAGCTAGCATGTTCGAAGCTAACTCAGAATCTCAAAGCACAGGTTTTACCAGATCAGTAGCATATAAAAATACAATTACATGTATAGATTAAATACCAAAGCTTGGATAGACGAGGCAAATCAGATTCTCTTTATGTAATGATGCCAAACTATGGAAGGCAGCTCAATATTCTTATTCTATTTTAGTGTTCCAGACAATTTTCCAGAAAATGAGAAATACCAGTTTGAACAACCTCTAGTGTTGTCATACTGAGAAAGGAGAAAGATAAACCTCATAAAAGTGCGTAAATCTCTGAAAGTTGATTCAATCTTATCTTTTAAGGGTCTAATCTACCTACCTTTAATTTGTTGGTTACCAATAAGTAAAATATCTCAAGATTAATTAGACATTTCGAATGCGTTGATTACAAATTTGGACCTTGACCTTAGATACGAATCTCAACCTTAGACTTCTTACTGTAACAATTTAGTCCCGGAAGTTTGACCTTAATTTCAATTTCAGGCTCCAAATTTCAATTTGGTTCCTGAACTTTGATCCTAGTTTCAATTTCATACCTGGAGTTTTGCCCTTGATTGCAGTTATGTCCTCAAAAGTATCAATCTTACGAAAGGAAAGATCTGACAATGGTGCTGACGTGGCACATTTTCAGAAGGTAGAAAACCAAAAGAACTTAATTGTTATGCAGAAAAAACTTCAGGGACTAAATTGTGAAATCAAGGAGAAATATTTTGGGACTAAACATGTCATTAATCCCTTTTGGATTTAACAAAGGAACGGTACTTACCTTTGACTTAGATCTGGTCGCAACTCCTTCGATTGCTTTATCAACATTAGTTGCACTATTATTCACTCCAGCTCCTGCGTCAACTGGTCGTACTCGTGAAGGCAACGGTGAAGACCTACTCCCCTTCTGGAAGGATTTTTGAGCAGGGGAGGAGGTCTTATGGCTACGAGATCTGAATCTCTCCGAGGGGGCAAACTCTGGGTCACTCTCACCAGATGATTCATCCAATCTTGGCTGCGAAGATTCGGCACTATTATATTTCGAGGACAATGACTTCCCACCCTTCTGGTTTTTCTGATTCAAGTTGTAAATAGACTTCTCTGATTGTTGAACTTTGGCTGAATCTTTCGACTTGCCAAAATTAGATGCACTTGCTGGAGAAACTCCCTTCCCAGATCGATGAGATGACGGATGAGGAGAAGCCTCGGGTGAGCTCTCTGCCAAAGAATGGCATTAGTTTCAAACTTCAATAAACACCGAGCTTATGTAGATGCAAGGTTTTATATTGAATTTGTAGGTGAAATATATTAACAATAATTCTTATATATGTGCCTGTAATGAACAGAATCCTTCCACAATAGGGTCAAACTGAAGCCGTGATATAAGCCGTAAATCCATAACATAATCCAATGACAAATGAGTGTTAGAGATCCAAATCTGACCCCAAGTCATGCCATTCTATGAGTTAATACTTGGCTAAACTAATGAAGGAAAAAAAAAAAAAAATCCTTGAAAACAGGAAGGACATTATAAAAGAAAGAGAAGCAACTTAGAAGATTAGGGATAGTAAGGAATAGGTCGATTTTTGGGAGAAAAAGTGGGTAAAAAGTGGGTTTCAAAGCACCTTTCTAGATTTCAGGCATTCAGTTTAACATACAATCTAGTTTGCTTAATTTTAGAAGAGTCAGAAGTTCTTTCTATACCTCTAGCATCTGATTGATCATCCTTCTTATTACGA
Source organism: Puya raimondii (assembly GCA_016920855.1). Classification (NCBI taxonomy): domain Eukaryota; kingdom Viridiplantae; phylum Streptophyta; class Magnoliopsida; order Poales; family Bromeliaceae; genus Puya; species Puya raimondii. Next base: position 97,343,632 of record JABWPP010000050.1, read on the forward strand.
ACTTGGACATAGCCAACTTTATGAGAGTTCGTTGACCTGGAGGGGAAAAAAGAAAACAATAAGTACAGAAAGCAGTTTATTGGTACTATTATTTCGTTAAGCTAGATGCCATAAATGCAATAAAAGCAGACCAGTATGATTTCTGCATTTGGACTAATCGTGCTTCAAGTCGAGAGAGAATTGTTGTCCGCTCAAAATCCTGTTTATCATGAGCTGGTTCAACGAAATTGGCCTCCAATACACCTGTAGTATAGCATGTCGAATAGTTGTTAACTTGTCATCATTGCAAAAATATTAAGAAGAAAACAAAAGAACAAAATAGGAGATACCTATAACACCACGGCCACCACTACCAGCAGCAGTCCAAACCCTCCAGAAAGGCTAGAGAAAAAGGAGGAAGAAAAAAAGAGAAGTGAAAAGCTTGCACTGTAGGAAGCACAGAAAAAAAAGAAAAAAGGAAAAAACTTGTGTTTTTGGTATAGTTGTCATCAGGCACTTGAGAGTAACTTTCGACTAGAAGAATAATCGAGGATGCTCGATAGCTCCAAATGTGCATATATTTGTATGCTTGCATGTATGTAAATGTCAATTAGCATGTATTCAAACCAGTAGTTGTTTCCTAGAAGCTCCACTTGGTAAGTGGGAATAGACGTTGTGATTCACCCAATAGGGGAAAGAAAATGTCATTCATGGGTGGAGTTTCTGCAGATTCATCTATGTGCCTCAGTTCTATCCATCTTTTCTGATAAGCACTTAAACCTTAGTGCTTTCCTTGCAAGTCTAGCAATCTTCAACTACAGAGGAAAGGCTTCAAATTACTCACAAAAGACCCAAAATTTTCAGTGTGAGATGTGATGTTGCTATCTTTCATCTCTAACCAAAGTCAGATTATTTAAACTACGCCAATAATGATGTTTGTTTGAGAATATTTTGTGGTCTAACAATACTTCTTTTAAGTTTTAAATCACTTTCACTTCATCTTTGAGTTAGGAAAAATTGTTCTCCAATACAATTGATTTTGCAAAGAAGTCAATTTTAGCATGTGTTTGTGGTCAGAAATAAAATTAATGGACTCAAAGCTGTTCTTAGTAGCTGGATCACCTTTGTGGCTTTTGGCTTCAGACAAGTTGTTCTCTACTTCCCTTCCTATCTTTTTCTAAAATATTTTAAAGTCCCAGCCTGCTCCAATATTTACTTAAAAGGGTTCAACCAAGTCGCTGATATGAAGTATTTCTTTTCTTATTTCTCCCTCTTTGGAAACTTAAATTATATATCATTGAGAGCACAATAATTAATATATTTGCACTAAAATTTGAAAAGTGGTCTGTGAATATAATCATGAAGATTAGGAAGGCATGAAGAGTAAAATAAACAGGACAAAAATAAGGAGATATACCTTTATTAGTCGAAAAAATAAGGAAACATACCTTTATTAGTCGGTTCTTGTGATAAACATTAAATCCCTGAATATCAATGTGATGTTTTGCATCCTTTACGAAACCAATTGTCACAACAGCAACCATCTATAAAGTGGAAAATATGGGGGGCGAAAAATCAGATATATATAATTTGAAGTACAAAGGTGAAGAAAGGGAAGCAGAAGCAGTATAGAGCTTGGCATTACATTAGGGTCCTTTGAATGCCCATCAGCATACTGCGGCCGATATGTAACCTCTTGCTTATGCATCATATCATTCACAATATTGTGGTGTTCAACCTCCTTTCCACGCAGAATCATTCTAAAGAAATGTGGAAGTCTGAGGTAGAGAATAGAGGCATAACTCTGCATGTAGGGAAAATAGAATATAGCCATAAAATAAAACATATCAATCGCATCGATGCCAGTGGATGTTAGCAACGTAATTTCAATGTAAGACTAATTACAGTTAATTAGGGTAATGTATGTTACTCAATTTTGATGATGGTAACTCATCAAAGGGAAAAACAGTTAATTGTAGTAATAGAACTGTCTTAAAAACTATCCATCAAAGCATATCATTTTTAGTACGATGATACTGTGATTCATATCAAAAGATGAATGGGTTGCATACATAAGTAAGGCGACTAAGACCCGATGATTGATGATTTGTTGTATAACATAATTTAACTTGAGAAGATAATTTATCATAACGATAGTATACAACGTTATACACAAATAATCTCCCTGTTTCCACTAGCTCGCTTTTTGACTTGTCTATAGTTTCATAACTGAAAATCAAGGCATCAGCAAAAGAAAAGGTCAGAAACTCTTTTTTGTAAGCATTGAAGAAATGCAAAATTACTTTGCTTTAGATTGCACTGCAGTTACTCTTTTTTGCAGGTTAATTGCCAACTACTAACATCCAAAGCAAGGATTTAAGTGCCCAGCAGCACGAGTCGTATCTACCGTGCCGTACCGCGCCAACAAGATATCGCCACGATACAGCCCCCGTGCCCGATGGCACAGATCAAAACTCTCTTTTCTTTAAATTTGTAATAATTTTCTCAATAAATTTCAAAAGATGTAATAAAGATACAAAATAAGCAATTGGAATATTTTGTTGCTAAAGAAAATAAATATTTTATGCCATTATGTGTTGATACACGTGTATTTTTTGTGACTCGCACGCATCGGCACGGCCCGACACGGTGCTATTTTGTGACCGGCACGCATCGGCCCAGCACGCACCGCGCCATACCGTGCCAGCAAGTTTTCAGCACGACTCCATACCACGGCACTTAAATCCTTGATCCAAAGGAACTTGATAGAATAGAAGCAACTGTACGAAATGGCCATCACAATCACACAGTTATATAGTTCCAATAAAGTAGGGTCAGGTCACTTAAGGGAATATTAGTAGATGGCCCCAACTTCAGTATTTGTTTGTTAACTTTTAATAAACAAATTAGTTGTTGTGTCTTAGCATTAAGGTAAAGAGACAGATAAAACTTAAATGCCATTAAATTAGAAAATCAGCTAATATAAAATCAGAAATAAAAAAAAAACAAATCAAAAGATAAAAGTTTCAACATGTTTAACTTTACTGGTGACAACAACTACATCACTACGTCGCTTATTTACTATAATAAGGAAAAGCAAACTGCTCTAAAAAAACATCATGCAGATAGAAAACAATAACACTTGCATGTTTTCAGACAGCGTATATGACCAAAGCAAGGTGATAAGCAAGCCATAAGAGTAAAAGAAGATAGTTCAACTACTACAGAAGAAGAGAAACAATGCTACTTATATGATATTCTACACTAAAGTCCAGAAGAATCACCCTTAGAGAATGGCGATATGTCAGGAAATGCCTTGAGTTTGGAAACTGCTTAGCCATTTGAATATTTTTCTCCTCCCGGTTAGCACCTCTAACTTGAATGTCCTGCCATCTCAAAGAACAGCAAAGATCTCAAGAGAGGTAGAGATTGGCTATGGACACTGATGGTAATTATTTAATTCAGAAAAAGACAAACACTTAATTGCCTGAATACAATGATTTCTGCAACACGAATTGTTGTAGGGATAGTAGCTCAATCTTACTAACTGGCACTTACATGTTTGTCAGTATCAAAATCGAGTTCCAATTCTCCTTGATCATCCTCCCATAGGTTGTATATCACTATTCGAGTTCCCTGATCCTTCAGTGAGCTAAACTGCAACAAGTCATATCATTAGAAAACAGTTATTCTAAAACTAGCCCTGTACTATTTTTTAAGGACTTGCACTTCAAGTTTAAGTGCACTAAACAAATAAAAATCGCGGTGACAAAGCTGACGTCTCACAATTTTAGGTTATCTCAACCCAAAAAGTTGCAACATAATGACTTTTTTTAAGACATAATGAAGAAGAAAATGAGCAGACCGTTCTGCAACTTAAGGGAATCATCTCACTGTCAAACCTTTGGTTTTCTTTTCCTTTCTTTTATTTGCATACATCATGAGGAATTTAATGCCCACAGAAAAGCTCATTAATTCCAAGTGATTACACATCGCAGGTCATTTTGGGTGGTGAAAGGTTAATAAACAAAACCTTGGCTATTTACAAACGTAATAAATAATTTAATAATGCCATTTAAGTTGTTATCAATAATTCTAGGGCCATTTATAGTTGAACGAAAAGGATATTCTGATGCTTATTTCTTAGTTGGATCATTTAGTCATTATATAGCTGATCAGTATTGACCAGAAAACCAAAATAAATCCATAATCAAGCTTTAAATAAGAATTAAAACATGTAAAACCTAGCAGAGCATAACTACAAAATATATTTATTTGAAATCAGTGTCACAGGTCCAATGGAAATGCATTACCTGCTGAAGAAGATCTGCCTCATTTGAATAAGGAGACCATTTTATAACTGTCTCTAAGTTTGTATTCCAATCAGCTAGAGTTGTTCGTGTCATTCGATTCCAGCCTTTTTCCTTTTCATAATCAAGCTGCAAAGTCAGCATAGCAATTAATATCACGCTGGAAAAGAAAAAGGACTGCAGTCCAACTAGAAGTTGATAAACGAAGGCAAGTGTAACGTAAGAGGAACACGAAGCAAAAGAAAAAAGGACAGAGAAAAAGAAAAAGAGACCATTTACATGTTCCTGCAAGAAAAGAGCATAAACACAAACGTGAAGAACTACAAAGAAATATAGATCGTTTTCCGACAGTCGCTTTAAAAATATATAGAACGTATCCTTCTACATAAAGCTTTAACAGAGATAACATTGACGTAGATAACCTAATATTCAATGTCTGAATTAGATCCAAATATACTTAATCTTGCTTTTTCTATTCCACATTTACATAGGTGCATAATGAAAAAAGTATTAGACTAAGAATTCTTCCTCTGCCACACTTAGTCCTTAAATCAACTGCACTATCCCATCCCGACAAGTTGCAAATGCTCAAAGCCACCAGCGGTGGATTCAAAATAATATAGTTTCAGAAGACAGATCCATCTGGGTAATTAAAATATCAGGCTTGGCTAAGCTGATTAATCATAACTCGACATGTTAGTATCCCACTGTTGTCTAAGGACTCTAAGGTTATATCACCCAACATAATGGACTCACTTCTAAGATTAAAGAGAAATATCTACATCACAAAGAAGATTATCAACCAATCATAGGGGTAAAGAATTTCTGCACATAGGCTACAATAGAGAAGTTTGTCAAAGGATGTAAATATAGCATACCATTGGAACTACAATATCTTCTTTCCCTGTGCTTCGTAGGAAGGTGTACGATAGCATTCCAATACTCTGTGTGGGCCTACAGACGAACAGCCATCACCCCAATCCGCCAAGAAAGTAAAAAAGAAAACAAAAGGAGAGACAGAGAATCAATCTCTGCATGAATGAAAAGAAAACAATTTGATGCAAACCAACATTGTAACTTAACATTCCATGATCCAACAGCCTTTCTTATATTTGGTTAACATTCCATAATCCAACAGCTTTTCTAAGGTTTGGTTATCCTTTTAGCCAATCACATTGTTGACAAAGGCTTTACATATGACAGCGACAATGATAGAGATGATTAATGTATACATGAATTTACCCACATTGGTGTAAGAGCAAATTGACAACCTTTTTCCATCTTTTCCACGACTACGGGAGAAAACAATAACATCAGCTCCAAGTCTCATGGTGCTAGTCTTGAAGCCATTTCCATCTGAAACAAAATGGAAAAATCTTGCATGTTGATCAAACGTTTACCACTCAATATCCATAAAAAGATGCATTTTAAATTAAAAAGTCTATTTTTCCTGTCAGTATGTTTGATACTCACATTGTCCAATAGTGCTTGCCATTTTGCACTTTGCTGAATAACCCAAGGACATGCATTGCCTCATTTTATCTGGGTCCATCCCACCACCATTATCTGCAAAGAATCACAAAAATGGAAAATTTATTTACATAAAACCTAAACATATACCTTACTCTATTTCACCTGATGCTATGTGAAAGAGAAGATGGAATTGCTAGAACATCATCAGAGCTTAAATGATCGCTAAAGATCAAATACTAGCTGAAAGAACAAATAAGGTATATAACATGATCCAAAATGTTCTGATAGTGGCAAACAATCTGGCTATACTTGCAGGTGCAAAGCCAGTCAAACTACTCAAAAAGGCCTTGTTCTTCTACCAATTAAAAAGGAAAAAAAAAGGGTTCCCTACCTTCAACCAACAACATTCTCGAGCCGCCTTTCTTATTCTTTAACATATCAATGTTCACATATGTAGCTCCATTGCAAACCTGTAAATGAAGTTAATATAAGTATAACATCCAGATAAAGCAAGTGAGAAGATTTATGTTGCACAGTTCGAACTAGAAGAGTACCTCATCAAGAGCATTATCCAAAAGCTCAGCCAAAGCTGTTACAGAAAAGAGTAGAAATTCATAGAAATTCATCAGATGAATAGATCAAAGACAGCTATGCAAAGACTACCACCTCAATATTAGCTTTGCAGGTTCCCTTTATAAATTAAGGGCTTGTTGGGCCCAATTAGATATTCTATAAGAGTGTTGTTTGAGCAGAGTTGTTAGAAAAGCACTAATAGCTTTAAAATTAAAATCCTCAAAAGCTAGGTATCACGGACGCGGGGATTCCCCCCGCGCGTCCGCGTCCGACTCGCGTCGGACGCGTACGGGGCATGGACGCGCGTGTGACGCGCGTCCATGCCGCGTCAACTTTGTTAATTAGAAATCTCTGTTAATTAGGAATCGGAAAAAATTGTTAATTAGGAATCGAAAAAGTTTGTTAATTAATTCCTAATTAGTTAGGATATTTAATATTGCCACATCATAATAAATTAATTAAAAAATATATAATTTGGAAAAAAGTATCGTACAATTTTAGAAAAAAATATAATTAAAAAATTATATAGTCTTATTCCTAATAAAAAATTATCTAATTCTACTCTTAACACAAAAAAAAAATTTATTGATCTCATCTTTGATCTTGCTGAGTTTCCCTTCAACAAAAGCCTCTAAACTAAAGGTATTCTCTTTTTCTATCTTTTTTTTTGCATTAATATTATAATTTTTTTGAATAAAAATTTATTTTTACATTAAAATTGTTTTTAATTAGGGTTATTGTATCTCTTTATTTAATTCTTTTTACATTAGTGTTATAATTAAGATTAACTATTATTTTTTTAATGTTTATATATTTTTTTCCTCAATCTTGTAGGATTATGGCATCAAGTAATGAGAATTTGGTAGATTCGTTAGATGAAAGCCAAACGGATAAACCTTTATGGGGTTATGTTAGTAAACTTGATAAGGTATTAATATACTGAAAAAAGTTATATTTTATTAGCCGTGTCCGAACCGTGTCCGTGTCCTTATATTTTGAGCTTTGCCGAGTCGCCGTGTTCGAGTCGTGTCGTGTCCCGTGTCCCGTGTCCGTGTCCGTGACACATAGCTCAAAAGGCAAAACAGCTTCTCACTGCAACAGATGAAGCAGCTCCAAATAGAAGCTTCCACTTTTGGGTTCGCAAGCTTATTTTAGCTTTCATAAATAGCAAAAGCACAAATATTCTGTTTAAGAAATGGCTGACAGCCGCTTTTGGTTAGCTGAGAAGTTCAAGCCAGACCAAATCAAGCCGCAATAAAAGAGTCGTGGAATGAAAACAGAAAGTGATCTCCTCAGAGCCTCAGAGTAAAATTAGACAAAAAGTTTACCTCCAAGGGCCCACTTGTGACTGGTAGCATTTGAATGTAGGAATTTAGGATGCACTCTGACATGATCCATTCCTGCTCCTGTAATTTTTTTTTTTTTTTTGCAATGTTACACCCCTAATCCTTAAGTGGAAAAAAATGTGCCAAAACACAAAAGCTGACTAAAAATATATAATAGAAGAAAAATATTAAGTAAGTAAGCTCACTCCAACTGTCAGTAATGTAACAAAAGGAAAGGGATGTTAACAAGCTATTGATAGAGCAGATATATTGAATACCAATTGAATACTCCGCAGGTCCAATGGACTAATTTTGTAAATAACATTTCTAACTCCGTCAATGCCACCACCACAACGAAATAGTCATTGGGGATTTTAGTAAACTAACAGTAAATTCATCAAATTTAATGATTTTAATCATTTATTGACAGATAAAACTACAAAAAAATAACGGCTAATAGCAAACAGAGCTATTAAATTTAACCAAATTTTTAACATAACTAAGTATAGAAGCCCAAATTTAAAAAAAGAAGAAAATTTGAAGTTAAGGGGGCCTCAATTAAAATAAAAATAGTTGAGTCGTCTCTTTCGTAATGGTCTATAGTTGAGGGGGTCTTCATACATTTTTATTCATATGAAATTCACCAACATTAATTTAACTTTGTCGGATCGTTGACGCTAACCATTAATCCCAAAAACTCGAGCTATTAGAAATACGTAATCAATTCACTTAAAGCGTACAGATACAGCACCCACGGGTCTCGATTGTGACTAGGCCCAACCAGCCTCACGCCACTTCAAACATGACTCGGCCCAACCCAGCCTCACGCCATTTCGAACGTGACTCGGCGCAACCTGGCCTCCCGCGACGCAGGGCAGAATGCTGACCCCTTTAAGCCAACAAACTTGTCACCTCATACATTTTCATTTATTTTTGTTGGCAATAAATCAGGTTTTTCCAAGTATATGCTAACAACTTCTACTTCTCACTGTGTATGAGCAAATAAATGTACTCAAATAGCATAAAAATTATTAATAAGCACCAATAACCCATTCAAAATGGCACACATGCACCATAAATAGGTAATACACGACTAAAATTGTATTTCCTATTTAGAACGAAGGGTTTCTACTTGAGGACGATTCTAATAAGTAACTACGAATTCATGCAATAATCAACTGTAGTAAAAAATTTCGAATCAAGAATTAGAAGAACACCTGATATGGGCGTGGAATCGACACCGCCGAGGCTCCCATCGTAGTCCCCGGCCTTCCAAAACTGCTTGAAACCCTGAACCGGCGCCGCCGCCGCCGGAGACGGCGCCGGAAGCGGAAGCGGCGGCGGGGCCTCCGGCGGGAGCGGATCGAGGAAGCCGATCGGGAGGGCCTTCGCCCTCGGCCTCTTCGGCTGCGCCCCCTCCGCCTCCGCCTCGGCTCCGGCCCCGGAAACCCTAGGCCGTTTCCCCCCTCCTCCGCCGCCACCACCCTCCTCCTCCTCCGGGTCGGAGTCGCTGTCGCTGCTGCTGAGCTCGATCACCGCGTCGGCGTCGGCGGCGGCGGCGGCCGCTCCGGCGATCGGCGGCGGAGGCGCCGGGGATTCGACGATCTCCTCCTTAACGAGCGAACCCATGGGAAAGGGGGAGTGTGAATAGGAGAAATTAGAGGGGCTCTTTTGCAAAAAATGGAACGAAGGGGATGGGCGAGGAAACGGAAAAGGTCTCTTTCTCGGGCTTGGAGAGTCCCTCGAAAAAATAAATAAATAAATAAATAAAGGAGGACAAATTTACGCGAGGACCCTTGCAAAACATTTTATTATATTTAACACCTAGAAGAGTGACAAACTTTCGGTAATATTTTGTGGACCGCGTTCACCACGTCATCGTAGACCTCAACATATGCACATTCTTTTTTGGCCTTTTTGCATAAAAAATCCACTGGTTTTGGGCTTTTGCAAAATCGGTCCGCTTTTTTCGTTTTTGCAGATTCGGTCCGGATTTTCAGATTTCTGACCAAAATGCCCTTTGTAGCCCTCCGCCCCAAACGTATGCGCTTTCTAGCTCGTATACGCATACGTAGCGTACGGCTTCTGCGAGCGTATTAAATGCCACACCCGCTGGCTTACGCAAGTTGCCATACATCTGTACGGGAACCAAAGCGCCCCCGCTATTCGTCACCCGCGATGTTTGCTGTTCGCGGTTTCGAAAAATCAATAATCCAAGGTTTATTTTGAAGTTTACCCGACATGCAACGGGACCATTAGTGCAACTTGAAGCAAAATAGTGCAATATTCTAAAAAAAAAAAACGGTTCAAAATAGTGCAAGACAGTCATTAAATAGTGTAATATCGAACAAAAGAGTGCAACATTGTTCGTAAAAAGTGTAACTGCCGCTGACTAGTGTAACAGGAAATACAATACAAAAAACAACAGGAAGATTAAATATTGAATCAGAAAATGCACTTTTCATTAATCTAGGAGCAAGGATTACATTTGCTGGGACGAAGGATTACATTTGCTTTGAAACCGCTGCATTACATTCTGCTTTGATGAAAATTAAACTATTTCATACGGATAACAGTGTAATAACTGCCCCCCCGACGAAGAAGAGCTTCGCCCACCACCGACGGGGATCGCGACGAGCCTCATGAGTGCAAAAAGTGTAATATCGAACAAAAGAGTGCAACATTGTTCGTAAAAAAGTGTAACTGCCTCTCACTAGTGTAACACCACCGTATTTTTTAAAACGGTTCAAAATAGCGCAAGACAGGCATTAAATAGTGTAATATCGAACAAAAGAGTGCAACAATGTTGGTATAAAAGTGTAACTGCCACTCACTAGTGTAACACCACCGTATTTTTTAAAACGGTTCAAAATAGCGCAAGACAGGCATTAAATAGTGTAATATCGAACAAAAGAGTGCAACATTGTTCGTAAAAAAGTGTAACTGCCACTCACTAGTGTAACACCACCGTCTAACCACTCTCTAACCATTGCAACGTCGCAAATGACAGGAAATACAATACAAGAACAACAGGAAGATTAAATATTGAATCAGAAAATGCACTTTTCATTAATTTAGGAGCAAGGATTACATTTGCTGGGACGAAGGATTACATTTGCTTTGAAACCGCAACATTACATTCTGCTTTGACGAGCCTCATGAGTGCAAAAAGTGTAATATCGAACAAAAGAGTGCAACATTGTTCGTAAAGAAGTGTAACTGCCTCTCACTAGTGTAACACCACCGTATTTTTTAAAACGGTTCAACAATACATTTTTACGATACATTTTGATGAAAATTACATTCTGCTTTGATGAAAATTAAACTATTTCATACGGATAACAGTGTAATAACTGCCCCCGACGAAGAAGAGCTTCGCCCACCACCGACGGGGATCGCGACGAGCCTCATGAACCATGGCCGCATCGCTTGCGCTTAGGAGGGACGCCCTTCGTCGCCTTTGCCTCCTTGACGAACAGCCTTCCCTTACCTCCTTTTATAATTGAATAACCCTAAAGGTCGAAAGAAAATACTGTATCGAACAGTAGAAAATGTACGATGCAAACGATTAAACGGAATAGTGCAACATTCTGAAGAAACAGAAGGAAGAACGATGTTTTTTACGGGTATAAATGGTGCAACATACCTTTACAAATGTTATTTGCTCGCATTAAACGTCCAACAAAACTTACAATCGTGCAATATTTGTATTGAAATATTTGTATTGAAACAAAGCAACGACTGTACAAATAGTGCAATCATTTAGTACATTCCTGTAAGCTACAATGCATCTGAAAAAACGTTGGTTAATAGGCGAAACCTTCGGTTGTCGTGCCGCCGCTTTCCTTTCCCGAGGAAAAAAGTAATATATTTCCCCTTCGATGCTAGAACATACCTCGTAATGATTTCGCTGACGTATTTTACTGTACTGGTACCTTTAAAAATGTAAAATGTAAAGTAAACTGCACAGTATTTTGAACAGGGCTACAGGCGGCGGGAGAACGGACAATCGGTATTCCCGCCAAAAACAAACCTTTTAACTGATCTAATCGAGCTTGATTATATTGCTTCCACCACTTTTAGTTAACTATATTGTTTCCACCTCATGGAGAACGTTGAGGCGCCAGTCCACTGTCATTTTAATGGTTTCTTCAAGTATGATGGAGCAAAAATCAAGTACGTAGGAGGAAACTGCCGACTCGCTTTTCTTGGTGAAGGGGAGAGTTTTAAGGCCTTGCAAGCCCGTTTCGTCAAATTCATGAATACTTCGCTGGAGCGGTGTAAGATGCAACTTAAATTTAGCTACGGTGGAAACACAGATGCACTAATCGATATTGTAGACGACGATGATGTTCGAAGCATATGGAAACTGTATAGAGAGCACGCACTTCTACTGGAGCTGTATGCCGTTAGTAGCAATGTGGATGTAGAGGTTCGTACATGTGAGCCTGACGAGATAGACGAGGCGCTTACAGACGAGCGCCTGGAAATGTTGATAAGCAGCCGGTCCGTTGAAGCTTTTTCGCCTGTACACACAAATGTTGAACTAGTTGGGACGTAAGTAACACCATTGTCCATTTTTTGACCTAATACTCTCTAAATTTTGCACCTTTAATGCGCAATATGTACAATATTGCACTAATCTAGGTCCATGTTGCACTATTTTTTATACCAAATTGCAGTGTCTTTTTCATATATAGAATACACTTTTCTAGTAGCATATTGCAGTGTTTAATCATTTGAATTCGTTATATTGCACCGTTTGCTTTGTATCTGTAATGCAGATACTGTCATCCAGTAATTATCGACGACGCTGCAAATAGCGACGGGGCCACTAGTATATTTGATGTGAAAGGTGACATGGATTCCGACGATAACCTCCGTATGGTCGCATCGCCTCCTATGGACTCTCACAGGACGTATAACGCCCTTGATGTTGTCCCGTTGAGCCAATGTGAAGCATCACTTCCATCGGCGGAACATTTCGACGCCGAGGATCTGGAGGAAGATCTCATCGTGAACAGCGCTACGCCAGAGGCGTTGGGCACTGCCGTAGATGTGGATGATCTCAATGAGGGCCAGATTTACAGTACACAATCTGATTTGAAGAGAGCTATGAAAAAGTACGCCATGAAAAGAGGCTTCGAATACACCCCCACAAAGTGCAACGAAGGCAAAATAACGGCGAGATGCCGTGTCTTGGATTGCCCATGGAGAATCAAGGCGCGACACTTGCCAGGAGGAGGAAATCAGTGGTGGGTGAAAAAATTTGTCTCCAAACATACGTGCAGCCGGGCAATAGGAGGCTTGGGGCACAGGAATTGCGACGAGGAATTTATCGCCTCTGTAATTCAGGAGCAGGTCGTAGCGAACGATAAATACACTCCGAAGATGATTCAGACCGAGATTCAGCGCCACTACGGTGCAAATATTTCTTATTGGAAAGCCTACCGTGCCAAAGAAAGGGTACTTCAGACCGTCCGCGGAGATTTCGAGGGTTCGTTCGCTGCACTTCCATCGTACATGCGAGAGCTGAAGATGGTCGACGCAGAAGCATGTGTTCAGCTAGCATACCACGACGAAGGACGTTTCTACCGTTTCTTCTGGTCTTTCGGTGCATCGATTCGTTCTTTCCGGAAGCACTGCAGGCCGCTGGTTGGATTAGATGGTATGTAGTTATTTCATTGTGGCATAAATCACACATTTTATATAAATTGTGCTTTATTACAAATATTACTGATGTTGTAAATAAAGAGTTTTGCACGATTATACAAATTGTGCTTTAATACAAATTTTGCTTTATTACACTATTTGCTTTATTACACGATTATACAAGGAGTTTTGCACGATTATACAAATTTTGCTTTATTACACTATTAGCTTTATTACACGATTATACAAAGAGTTTTGCACGATTATACAAATTTTGCTTTATTACACTATTTGCTTTATTACACGATTATACAAGGAGTTTTGCACGATTATACAAATTTTGCTTTATTACACTATTAGCTTTATTACACGATTATACAAAGAGTTTTGCACGATTATACAAATTTTGCTTTATTAAACTATTTGCTTTATTACACGATTATACAAAGATTTTTCACGATTATACAAATTTTGCTTTAATACAAATTTTGCTTTATTACACTATTAGCTTTATTGCACGATTATACAAAGAGTTTTGCACGATTATACAAATTTTGCTTTATTACACTATTTGCTTTATTACACGATTATACAAAGAGTTTTGCACGATTATACAAATTTTGCTTTATTACACTATTTGCTATAATTCCAGGGACTTTCCTGACTGGTAAGTATAGAGGGGCGCTGCTGACGGCCTCATGTATCGACGGAAATAACTGTATCCTGCCATTAGCTTGGGCAGTTGTGGAGGGCGAAAATCGTTATTCCTGGCACTGGTTTTTGGAACGGATGAACGAAAATATCATTTCGACCCTTGAGCTCCATGGACGAAACAGTATTCTCACATTTATTTCCGACCGACAAAAGGGTCTTGTTGAAGCCGTAGGCGAAGTTTTCCCAGAAGCAGCTCATGGTTACTGCGTGTACCACCTATCCACCAATCTCCCACACGCGCCCAAAAATACCCCCGCGTGGAGAAGATTCTGGGCTGCTGCTCGTGCATACACTGTCTCCGAGTTCAACGAGGTAATTGAGAAGATGAAAGATTTGAACCCTGAACAGTTCAAGTACGTGGCAAAGATTCCCCGATGCAGGTGGGCTACCCATTGCTTCCTTGGCAGGCGTTATTCAATGCTGACTTCCAACTGTGCCGAGACGATAAACAGTGTAATACGAGCTTTTAAAGGGCCTTCCTATTACATACCTTGTAGAGGAAACCCGAAAGAAAACGGCTGCGTATTTTCACCGGAGGAGAGAGGAAGCTGAGAAGACGACGAGTGTTTTGACATCTTACGCGGAGAAAATAATTCAGGATGCAAAGGATGCGTCTCGTTTTTACACCCTGTACCCTTCGACCGATGTTCTTTTTCAGGTTATTTAGACTTGTTTGCACCAGTTTGTTGCACTATTTTCTTTTTGTTGCATTATTTGTCCCGCTTATGCATTTGGCAAATGTTTTGACATAGCAGGTAGTGACCGTCAGCGGCACGGAGGTTGTTGATCTTTCTAAATGGACATGTTCCTGCAAACATTGGGACATTGACGGCATCCCATGTAATCACGCCATGGGAGCAATCTCCATGAGGGGCTATGACCCGTACGAATATGTCGAGGACTGGTTCAAGGCTACGACTTACCGCGAAACCTACAAGGACTACGTTCCCCCGACTAGAGGCAAAGAGCACTGGCCACCACTACCACCCACCGTCGTGCGTCCCCGGCCGCCAAACGTTCGCATACAGCCGGGGAGAAGGAAGGTTGCGCGGAGAGAATCCATTGCTAATGGCCTGGTAAAAAAGCGGTGTGGGAATTGTCAAAGGTGGGGTCATAACAAACGGTCATGCAAGAACCCTCCGCAGCCCAGAGGCAGGCAGCCGGTGGAAGCCCCGCACTGCGCTACGACTTCAGCAGGAGCCACGCAGGAAAGCCGGCCAAATTTTTAGTCAATATTTTAGAGTTATGGTGAATGTACACATTTTGTGTATGTTTTTAGACTTATAAATTGTACTGTCGTGGATGTTACACTAATATTAGGCACGCACTGCAGAACAAGAGACCCCGTTGAATCCTTTCGTTAATTGTTGCACTAATATTCCAATCTTACGTTGCATTTTGAAGTAACGTTGACTAAAAGTTTGAATTATTACACAAGTATAGCTAAAAAAATTGTGTATTTCTTTCAAAGAATATCAAAGAACAAAATTACAAAATCAAAGAATATCAAAGAATATCAAAGAACAAAATTACAAAATCAAAACGATTCAACTATTGTAAAATTCACGCAACAAGTCTGCGGCAATTTCGCCGCGTTTCTTCGTTATATCCTTCTGGGAGAACTCCAGATTCCTTCCCTTCTGCAAGTATTCCTCGTACGCCAACAGGAATACTGCGCAGTCATTTGATTGATCTTGAATTGGGATGTTTTCTACGTTGATCATCTCCCAGTCGGGTGGACGCCGGGCGCCGTCGGTAAACAGTTGTGGGAATTTATCCATTAAAAATTGTCCCACGAACTTACACTGCAGACGACACAGATGCACTAATTAGTTCTGATAATAGAGTACAAATAAGACGTTATTACACTATTAAAAGACTACTTACAGCATTTTGAAAGCCAGTGTTATATTTAGCATTCCTGAGCGACGAGTAATGGAGGTACTTCCCCTCTTTCAGATCGACCGCCAGCAAGTGCCAGTGATCGAAATCGAAGAGCGGGATGAACCAATACTTCGCCTCCTTTAACACCCCCTCGGTCACGTTATTTGTAAAATCGTAGGCCAAATCTGAACTCATGCTTTGGTGCAGGAAGCATGGGGAGTATATGCACCGATGCCCTTCCGCTGCCTCCAAGATGTGCTGGTAGGAGTCAATAATATCATTGCTGATGAAAGCCATGTGGCTAGTTAGGTCCACAAAATCCTTCCTACCGATGTCAATGCTCTTCGAGGGCACTCGTACCACTGAGGTGTCGCCAAGAAGGAATTTCTCAATTAAATGCTGGTCCTCAGTCGGTAACACGCCCTTACCATAGTATTTCAACTCTTTCTTAGAAGATTGCTTGTAGATCGTTAGTTTTTTGGCCTTTTTAATTTCATCCGAGGGGGTGGTGTCGATCACTTCAGGTCCTTTTTGCACGGGCTTCCCTACCCCCGCGGCGGGCTTCTCCTCGACGGGTTGTCGTTGCAGCGCTGCATCTGTTTCTGCCGACGGGGGTTTCACTTCTTCCGCCGCCACCTTGGGTGGCGGCTGTGCTGTTTGGCCCTCCGGGGGCTTCCCTTCTTCCGCGGCCTCCTTGGGTGGCGGCTGTGCTGATTGGCCCTCCGGGGGCTTCCCTTCTTCCGCGGCCTCCTTGGGTGGCGGCGGTGCCGAGGGGACGGCCTGTTGAAACATGTAAGCAAGAATGCAACATTTAGAGGATTACACGAAAACTCGAAACTATTACACTGTTTGATGCACTATTGCACTATTTCTATTAGCAGGATACAACGTTACCCTCTTAGGCCGTTTTCTTCTTCTTTCAGTCTCGCCGTGCGGGAGTTGCCGCGCATCAGCTCTTTCGCCCTCCGGGGGCTTCCCTTCTTCTGCGGCCTCCTTGGGTGGCGGCGGTGCCGAGGGGACGGCCTGTTGAAACATGTAAGCAAGAATGCAACATTTAGAGGATTACACGAAAACTCGAAACTATTACACTCTTTGAAGCACTATTGCACTGTTTATATTAGAAGGATACAACGTTACCCTCTTTGCCCGTTGTCTTCTTCTTTCAGGCTCGCCGGGCGGGAGTTTCGGCGCATCAGCTGTTTCGCCCTCCGGGGGCTTCCCTTCTTCCGCGGCCTCCTTGGGTGGCGGCGGTGCCGAGGGGACGGCCTGTTGAAAAATGTAAGCAAGAATGCAACATTTAGAGTATTACACGAAAACTCGAAACTATTACACTCTTTGAAGCACTATTGCACTGTTTATATAAGCAGGATACAACGTTACCCTCTTTGCCCGTTGTCTTCTTCTTTCAGGCTCGCCGGGCGGGAGTTTGGGCGCATCAGCTGTTTCGCCCTCCGGGGGCTTCCCTTCTTCCGCGGGCCTCCTTGGGTGGCGGCGGTGCCGAGGGGACGGCCTGTTGAAAAATGTAAGCAAGAATGCAACATTTAGAGTATTACACGAAAACTCGAAACTATTACACTCTTTGAAGCACTATTGCACTGTTTATATAAGCAGGATACAACGTTACCCTCTTTGCCCGTTGTCTTCTTCTTTCAGGCTCGCCGGGCGGGAGTTTGGGCGCATCAGCTGTTTCGCCCTCCGGGGGCTTCCCTTCTTCCGCGGCCTCCTTGGGTGGCGGCGGTGCCGAGGGGACGGCATGTTGAAAAATGTAAGCAAGAATGCAACATTTAGAGTATTACACGAAAACTCGAAACTATTACACTCTTTGAAGCACTATTGCACTGTTTATATTAGCAGGATACAACGTTACCCTCTTAGCCCGTTGTCTTCTTCTTTCAGGCTCGCCGGGCGGGAGTTTGGGCGCATCAGCTGTTTCGCCCTCCGGGGGCTTCCCTTCTTCCGCGGCCTCCTTGGGTGGCGGCGGTGCCGAGGGGACGGCCTGTTGAAAAATGTAAGCAAGAATGCAACATTTAGAGTATTACACGAAAACTCGAAACTATTACACTCTTTGAAGCACTATTGCACTGTTTATATTAGCAGGATACAACGTTACCCTCTTAGCCCGTTGTCTTCTTCTTTCAGGCTCGCCGGGCGGGAGTTTCCCTTCTTCCGCCGCCACCTTGGGTGGCGGCTGTGGTTTCGCCCTCCGGGGGCTTCCCTTCTTCCTCGGCCTCCTTGGGTGGCGGCTGTGCCGAGGGGACGGCCTGTTGAAACATGTAAGCAAGAATGCAACATTTAGAGGATTACACGAAAACTCGAAACTATTACACTGTTTGATGCACTATTGCACTATTTCTATTAGCAGGATACAACGATACCCTCTTAGGCCGTTTTCTTCTTCTTTCAGTCTCGCCGTGCGGGAGTTGCCGCGCATCAGCTCTTTCGCCCTGTTGAAACATGTAAGCAAGAATGCAACATTTAGAGGATTACACGACTACTCGAAACTATTACACTCTTTGACGTACTATTGCACTCTTTCTATTAACAGGATACAACGTTACCCTCTTAGGCCGTTGTATTCTTCTTTCAGGATACAATGATAAAATTACACTATTTAAATAACAATTGCACATTCCTGTTGCATCATTACCCTTTTAGGCCTGGCGGGCACTACTTGCCGCGCTGCTGGTGGTTCCGCCTCTGCAGGCATCCCTTCGGAGGCAGTTTCCTTGGGTGGCGGCGGTGCCGAGGGCATGGCTTCGCCGGACTTTTCCTCCGCCCGTAACGAAGATAACGGCTCGATGTCCTCACAAATCTGTTCGATGACGTTGAGGACCTGCTTTGTTTAAATTAGTACGACAATAGGGTCTATTAGTAAGGCAAATACACTATTTACACTAAAACTATACTGTTACTTACTCCTTCGCTTTCCAGTAACGCGTCTCCGGTTAAAAGATCCCCTCCTTCGCCATAATCTTCTTGGATGCGCGTAGGAGTTTGTGGGCTCTTTGTCGGCCGCGCAACCTGCATGAAAAACCGGTTGAAGAATGTACAATGACAGTTGCACTATTCTATAATCTACGTTATTGGGATTGTAAAAGGGTAAGCGCGTTACATACGTCGACTTGGATCCTCCGTCCCCAAAGCGGTCGGAGGCCGTACGGGCTCCTGTGGCGGAACCCCTTCCCCGGGGTGCGCTTCTTCCGTAGCTCAACGGGAAATCTCATCGTGGGGCTGTGGATTTTGGGGTCTGCCCCATCCTTATTAGATCGGGACGGTCTCTTTTTTTTTTTTGCACGACGTCGGGCACCATCTTCTGGGCCGAGATGGGTGCCGGCATGGCCAAGATGGGCATTGACGACTTATGTTTTTTCGGCGGTGCCGACGCGCTTCGATGCTGACTGCTCCTATTTGTAATACGCTTTGGCGAGGTTGTTGGTGCTGGTTGTGGAGGAGCTGGTTGAGGAGGAGGATTGCGCAGAATGGCCGCCACACTGCTGGCCAGACTATACACGAGATCCTCGAGACGTTCCATTCTCGACATCACCTCTTTATACCGACCCCCTTCTTCCTCAACCATCGGCCGACGGCCAGGTGGAGCAGGAGCTGGTTGAGGAGCATCTCCTACGACTCCTACCAGCCGTTGCTCCTCCGGAGAGAGGTCGAGCCTTCGCCGGCATCTAGTGAATTTAAAGTCGTCCTTCACGTTGGATGAACTTCGTGAACGCCGAGACCATCTAATCCTATCCCACCTCTGGACACGAGGAAATATTGCACGACGGGAAGGTAGAGGACATCTATACCCAGTGTGCTCGTATATCCACACCTGATTGGAGTAAGACAACATTACACGGAATAGCACACAACTACACTATATAATGCACTAAATAGAACGCTTTTACACTATGATCACCAACGTTACACTATTACTACTTTGCACTATTAATACTTACTGGGAGAAGAGGGGTGCATCCAAGAACGTATCCCACCCGCAAGACATCGGCTTGTAATTTTATGGCGGCGGGGCATAGGCTGTCGATTATAACCCGATGTACTGCCTCCGGCCAATTGTACCGTGGCAGCGCGGGGAGTTCATCGACAAGAGCGATTAGACCCTTGAGGCAGAGATTAGTGGTATTTGTAAAAAGAATGCAAGAGAAAAAGTAGAGAATAAGTAATTTAACGAAGTCGCGGATGTCCTCTTCGTCCTCCTTGGGGGACATCTCCTTCAAAACGACCTCGTGGTTCTTGCGGTCGACTTTCTTCCCCTCAAGGTACCGCTTCTGAATCTCCGAATCCACTTTGAGATTCAAGTCCAAAAGTTGGCCCTCCAGGGGTAAACCGAGCAGCACTGCAACCTCCTGGGTGGTGAAGCTTATGGTCTGCGGGCCTATTTCGAAATCTACCCCATCCTTCCAATGCCGCATGATGTACTCCAGCATGGGCCGGTCGGAGGTGATATCGGGGAAAAATGTAAGATGTTGGCGAAAATGGTACTCTCGATGACGGGAAGATGATGTGGCTTCACGACAGAGGCGTAGGTCTTCCTATACGCTCCTACGAAGCATCTCGAATTAACTAAACAACCTGCCGCTCCGACCGCCCATGTTCGGTCTCGACTCCGACGAGTTAGACGGCATTGCAGGGAACGAGAGTGTGGTACCAAAGCAGAAAAGGTTGGTTACAAACAGTGCATAAATGAAGATAATGAGGGGAAGACAGCACTGTAAGGCGGTTGAGTGTAAAGCGGCGGCTACAGAACCCTATGTATACAAGCGCTGGTTTAGGGCTTTTGCATAAAAACAACCTTTTCATCGAACTTGCACTAAGTGTAAAGCGGTGCATTAGATGATATTGTAATTATTGTTATTATTCATCGAAGTTGCACTAATTGTACATAATAAATATTTGACGATGCATATGGCCACATAAGTGTTACGATACGCTCCGACGATTTGCAATAGTTGGTGACTACTTGCACTAATTAGGCTGCATACTGCACCATATTATACTATGTTGCACTATTGTATTGCAGTGGTTGAAGGAGTATTACACTTTTACTGTCTATCACGCACTGTTATTACCACAACACTTTACACTTACAAGCTATGTTGCACCTTTTATCTCTGTTTTGCACTATTATCGCGCATTTCGTTGCACTAGTATTGCAAAGGTATACTTTAATCTTTTACGTGTTATGTTGGACTTCCTGGAGGCATATTACACTCTTACGGTCTACGTTGCACTATTATTTCAAAGGTAAACTTTAATCGTTTAAGTGTTATGTTGCACGGGTATAATTTAATCGTTTAAGTGTTATGTTGCACTATTATTCCCTTTGACGGGCTGGCGCTTAGTCCAAAACACAAACAGCAAACAGCAAACAGCAAACACCGCAGGCGCATTTACTACCCATAGTACGGCGAATATCGTGGACGATTTGGTTCTTGTCCCGATGACCACTCGATGACTACGGGGTTGCGTAAGCCAGCGTCGGCGCATTTAATGTCCCTTAATAACAGTTCCACCATCTGTCCCATCTGTGTCTTTTCGCCTATTAACCAACAGTTCTTCAAAACCGTCTACGTTACAATAGTGTATCAACGATTACACTCTTCTTAACAACCCTGGGCTAGAAATTGTAAATACCATCTCTCTATAATTAGTGTAATTTTCATCAAAGGAAATGTAATCCTTGGGTCTAGATTAATAGAGAGTGCATTTTCGTGTGCATTTTCTGTAATTTGTGAACTGGTCTAGTTATAGCCAAGCAAGTTTAACCTTGTTTGCGCTTTTACTTATATGTTAGCTAACGAATAGTTTAATTTTCATCAAAGCAGAATGTAATGCAGCGGTTTCAAAGCAAATGTAATCCTTCGTCCCAGCAAATGTAATCCTTGCCCCTAGATTAATGAAAAGTGCATTTTCTGATTCAATATTTAATCTTCCTGTTATTTTTTGTATTGTATTTCCTGTTACACTAGTCAGCGGCAGTTACACTTTTTACGAACAATGTTGCACTCTTTTGTTCGATATTACACTATTTAATGACTGTCTTGCACTATTTTGAACCGTTTTAAAGAATATTGCACTATTTTGCTTCAAGTTGCACTAATGGTCCCGTTGCATGTCGGGTAAACTTCAAAATAAACCTTGGATTATTGATTTTTCGAAACCGCGAACAGCAAACATCGCGGGTGACGAATAGCGGGGGCGCTTTGGTTCCCGTACAGATGTATGGCAACTTGCGTAAGCCAGCGGGTGTGGCATTTAATGCGCTCGCAGAAGCCGTACGCTACGTATGCGTATACGAGCTAGAAAGCGCATACGTTTGGGGCGGAGGGCTACAAAGGGCATTTTGGTCAGAAATCTGAAAATCCGGACCGAATCTGCAAAAACGAAAAAAGCGGACCGATTTTGCAAAAGCCCAAAACCAGTGGATTTTTTATGCAAAAAGGCCTTCTTTTTTTAAAATAATTGTGTATGTGAGAAACGCTGAAATTTGATGAACGGTGGATATTTAACGGGGAAGAGATGGAGGGTTACAAACTCTTGGTCTACGGATGGCGCAGTACACATGGTCCAGGTAGTAGTTTCCAATCAGTGTACACCGAACGTGTTCTCGCTAAACTGCAATTTTGGGTGGTTAAATGGTATGTAGATCCCTCAACTATAAGTTAATCTGAAACTAGACCTTCAACTTTATTTTTTATCAATTATAGTTTTTAACTTTTTAAACTAAAATAAAAATTAGTTATATCTAATAACTCTTGCAGCTGGTATATCAGTTTAATTTGACATAATCACGGTAAAACATAAATAAATCAATAATTTAATGATAAAATAATTTTAAGTTAAAATAATAAAAATTTCAGAAATAGCCATTTTTTAAATAGCCCCCTCAACCTTTTTTGGTTGAAAATCATTTTTCATTTTTTTTAAATATAATTATTCCAGCAATTTTGGTTGAAATTTTTTTAAAGCCTAAAACTTTTATCACCTACTATTATAAATTACTTTAATTTAATTAGATATTAAACTAAGTAAATTTACGGGGGGGGTCATTTCCAAGTCACATGTAGTTGAGGGCGTCTCGTTGCATTTTTACCCAGCATCAAATTTTCAGGAAAAAATAAATAGTTGAGGGTACGTTTCAAAATTACCTATACTTTAGGGGGGTACTGTACAAATTGGCCTTTGGCGGGTTCTTAAAAAAAGAGTCGGTGCAAACTCGTGCTAGGATTCGGACACGTGTCAAACGATCGGCTGAGATGATCCGTCGATTTGATTGCATCGGGATTTGATTTGACGTGAGAGACCACACGCTGCGCGTGTGAACCGCACGTGACTAGTGCTATTTCAAAATCTCTGTCACGTGCTATGCACGTGCCATAAGTGTTTTTAGGTTAATTTTTTTAAAAAAATTGATTTTAGTGTCCAAGTTTTTAATTTATTTGATTTAAGTCAGTCAACAGCATTTTGACTTCAAAATTTGAATAAATCATTTATCATCTTTACAAGTTTCATGTAGGGGTGTCAACGAGCCGAACACGAGCCGGCTCGTTTAAGTATCGAGCCGAAAAATTCAGCTCATGTTCGGCTCGTTTATTAACGAGCCAAAAACGAGCTGGCTTACGAACAATAAGTTAAAAGGATTAGAAAAAAAAAATATAGAAAATAAATTTATGAGATCTTACTCACTAAACTTTGATCTAATGGTTGAAATTTTACATATAAATTGACTTTTTATAATTGAGTTGGGCTTTATATTTAAGTGGGGCTAAAAATTAAATAATAAAAATTTATATTTTTATATATAATTATTTATTTATATATAAAATATAAATTATATAAATAATATAAATATTAAATATATGTATTCGAGCTGTTATCGAGCCGAACATAAGCGAGCTGACCCCAGCTCGTGTTCGGCTCGTTTATTAAACGAGCTGAAAAATTCAGCTCGTATTCGGCTCGTTTACTAAACGAGCGATTCGATCTCGAGCTTATTTCGAGCCGAACACGAGCTGGCTCGCGAACAGCGAGCTGGATTGCCACCCCTATTTTCATGAGTACACTTCATGCAATTCTTGCAGTGATAAATTTATTATAATAAAAAGTTAGCTTAAATTTTAAAGTCTTAAGTATCGTTGACTGACTTAAATTAAATAAATTGAAAGATTGAATAGTAAAATTAAAATTATAAAAGGTCGAGTAGCAGATTCAAAATTTTTCATAACTCAGATAAATTCTATAAGATTTTTTTGTTTTTAGTTCAAGCAAGACTTTTTTTGTGTAGGCTTATTATATTTACGACTATTATTCATCGTGATTTGGTAGGAGTGTAATAAAAATAAAAATCATATAATATAAACCGATTCGACGAGCCGATTCGACGAGCCAGAATCGGTGATAACCGTGGGCCTACAGTTTGTTGTGTTGGCACCCTCTCATCCAATGAGGGCGCACTGACTCATCGAGCCGTTTTACTAGGGCTGCAAGTCTAGCTCGCCGCTCGCGAGCCAGCTCGTATTCGATTCGAAATAGGCTCGAAAATGACTCGTTCAAAATTGATTTCAAATATAAAACGAGCTGAATTTTTTCGCTCGAAAATAATTTCAAACCGAGCACGAGCAGGCCTCTGCTCGTTCGTGTTCGGCTCGAAATAGTTCGAATATATATATATATATATATATATATATATATATATATAATTAAAAATATAAAATAAAAAATATTAATATTATTATTAATATATATTAAATATTTTTTATTAAATATTTTTTATTAAATATTTTAATGCATTCTCTATGCACCGCATAGGCACGGACCCAATTCCACATAAAATTTCGAGTTATAAACGAGCCGGCTCGGAATCGAACAATTCGAAGCCAAATTCGAACATGGCTTGAAACTAGCTCGAAAAAAAAAAAAAACTATTTCGAGCCGCTCGAATTCGGCTCGATTTAAATTTCGAGCCGAACTCGAACATACCTTATTCTGGCTCGAAATTAATTAGAGCCGGCTCGAATTCGGCTCGAATCTAATACGAGCCGAATTCGAGCAAGGCCGCGCTCTCGCTCGTGTTCGGCTCGTTTGCACCCCTACGTTTTGCTCACCAAATAAAAAAAAAGGAAAAAGAATTTTTATAAAATAATATCGAACATAAAATAGTATGGGATCATTATTCGCAGTCGCTTGGTAGGGGTGTAATATGGGCCGTATAAGATTGACACATTCCATATTTATTGTGCTTTCTCATTGCATATAATATATTCTTTTCAATGTTAGATCTCGAATGAAAGAAATTTTAAATATTACTGAAAAGCCAGTATTATAAATATGATATTTGATTGGTTGAGCATAAATCTTCTTTCCAGTTTGAATTTTTTTTTTTTTTTTGGAAAGATATTATTTTGGCATAGTCCACACTTATATACAGTAAAAAAGTATAATAAAAATATATTCTATTTATTTTTGTAAACAATAAAATATTTTGCATATCACACGAAGGGACAGTTTTGGTTGCACGTACTTGCAACTGCACTGCAGTTGTAACTGCATGCAGATTCAAATCTGGTGTTTGTTTTGATGGATTTAAATTCAGTTGCTATAGTTGTAACTGCGCGAGGAAGCTGAACTGCAGCAGTTGAAACTATGCCCAAATTGGCTGCAGTTCTAACTACAGTATTATAGCATTTGGAGAGAGTAATTTTAAACAAAATTAAACTTACTTTCCTAATAACCTTTTTATAAATTTTTTTTCCCTTCGTCCATAGGGAGTAATCTCACCAATCTATATATAAAATGATAAAAATTCGTAAATGCACTCCTTAATCGCATGTAACCAAACAAAGTATTTATAAGCTGTAACGCTTTCTATTACATCCAACGAAATAAGATATATGAAATTATAATTGCTGAATTTTTAATTATATGTATTTTTAACTACACTGCATTTACAATTACGTCGAACCCTTAAAATATAGTTACTTCTAGAAATCGAAGAAATAAATCTTTACGTATTTTTGCTCGCCTTTCTCACTAGATTGAAAATCTTATTTAGGTTGGGCCAATTTCGTAAGTGGGCCGGCCCGGCCCGACCCACAAAATCACATGCCATATTTAGGAAAAGGGAAAATACCGCGATTTTAGGGTTTAGGATTTAGGGTTTAGAGAATCGGCCTGACCCGCTTAATTATTTAGGTTTAATTTCATTCGATCTCCTAAAATCATAAATTTTAATTATATTAAACCTTTTTTTGTTAATTTATATTGTTTGTGTTGGAACAGCGGACATATTTGTTATCATTTTATACATTTTAAATCAAGCACGCCAATTTTCTAGTTCAAGCTTAACACTCGCGATATTTTAGTTTGTTTGTAGGTTCCTATCTCGAAACACTCCAATACATACACTATTTTTAATGTATATAAATAAGTTGTTAGCATTAATACCATGAAATTAACCTCTAAACTTGAGTTATCTCAAGAGTTAGTAAATTAATGGCATAGTTTTTTTTTAAGCATCTCCTAGTAAATATTTAATCTTCTTTGGATTGGATCTTCATCTTAACATTAGATTAAACAATATAAAGTACATTTTGTGGGTGCTTAAAATCATAAAAGTACCACCCATTTTTCATGGGGAACAATAATTCCAAGTTATTTATGAAAAAAAAAGGGACATGACAACCACATGCCCTAATTCTATTGTGAGGAAAAAATAAAAAAGAGAAAAAAGAGTACCAATTATTCAACAACCATTCATCCAAAACTTAGAGTACATATTTTAATTGTAGACTAAAGAACACCTAAAATAATAAACTAAAAGAGAATGATAGGAGGCCATGTACAAAAAATATGTAGAGTAAGTACACCTAAAATAATAAACTAAGTATAGATGTCAACGGGTCGGATTCGGAGCGGATTTTCAGCCATAGTTATCCTGTAGTGGAGGTTATCAGTCAGAAAAGTCTAGTATTTCTACTGCTGTGAGAATATCTGATTTGAGGCTTCTAACTCTATTGCAAGTTTAAATTTTTAGGGTAAATTTGATATAGTGCTTCTCTCAATAACACTTTTCATAAGTAAATCATCACATAACAACTGTGTTCGATCATTGGCCTTAATCATTAATTTCAAAAACTCGAGCTGTTAGAAAGATGCAACCAATTCACTTAAAACGTACAAGCACAACATTTACAGGTCTCAGTTGTGACTCGACCCGACTAGCTTTCCATCACTTTAAATATGACTCGACCCAATCCGACCTCCCGTCATTTCGAACGTGCATGATTCAGTTCAATCCGACCTTCCGCCACAAGGCAAGATGCTGGCCCCTTTAAGCCAATACATTGCACCCTGCAACTTGGCCAAATAGACAGAAACTCTAGCTAAATAAAACAAACCCTAAAAGGGTGCTTTGGCTCGTGTAGTCATGCAAAACAACCGATTACTGAATACTTAATCTACTGAAAAATAATATTTTAATAATTATATTTAAGACTCTCCCTCTTGTTTGGGTTCGAGATTTTTTTTTTTGGTAAAGTCTCGAATTTTATGGGAATGAAACTAAATGAAATTTAGATCATGCTGGTTCAAACATAGGATTCTCTGCTTCGAAATCACGCGAAACAATTTATAATATTTCTAAAAAACTTAAAGTACAAAAGAATGATGCTTAATATTTTGGATTCAACATCTCATTAGTTGAAACACCCACAAAGATTCATTAAGAAAAAAAAACTAAGTCCTTTAATTTTGCTGAAAATGAGAAGGGATCTTTCAATACCTAATTAAAAAAAAAAAAAAAGAGAATGGGTTTTTCATAAAAAGAAATACCTTTATCATTAAGTAATTAGTTAAACCTTATTCTCATCCATAATATAATCTCCAATAATTGTGTTTTTTTTAATTATGTTTCTCATTTGACCTTGATCTTTGGTACCTTGGATTTATTTAATATTTAGAAGGTAAACCTAATCTACTATGTGGATGTAGATGAAACCAACAAAAGGACAAGAAATTAATGGCTTAAAGGGGAACTCTTTGATACAATTCATAGCACATATAATATATATATTGTTAAGTATATTATTGGGCTCGTTTTCAATTAGGTCGATTTTTTTAGTAATGTTTATATTTCTGAGCCAGTTCTAAACCCCCTCAGTTCCAACAGGCTCGGAGAGCCTGTTTGGTTCATAGTATATTCATGTACATCTCATTCCTCATAAAAATTTATTTTAATAAACTAAAAGGCGCCTTTCAAATTGTGATACTTACTGTTCTATTCAATGTAAAATAATGCATAATATAAAGAGTCCGGCTACGGTGCTTGTAAAAACACGAAGTACTCGGTCCTTGTAAGTTTTTCGCCGTTAGATTTACTCATTTGACCATTTTCATCCGTTAGATCATACTATTCAACCAACTACCCAATCAACCCTAGGGGATCACTATCATCCTGACCGCACATTCCTTAATCGAAGGGCCGGAAACCTACAAGCATCAATGACTTAGTTCTTTTAAAAGCATAGGAGCTCAATTCTAATATAAATATCTATTAACAAATATTATTATAGTAAACTTATTGATATGCGCCAGTTATTCCTATACTGAACCAAACAAAAATATTCTAGAATAATAATCCCTGATAATTTAAATTTTTACGAAATTAAACTTTGAATACCGCGAACCAAACCGGCCCTAATAACTATGTTATTAATTGCTTTTAAGTTAAAGTTTATAATCTAGTTGTCAATAAACTCAAAGTGAATGCACCTAGTTGGTCCCCTATATATATACTTCCTCTTTCACAAAAAAAAAGAAAAAAAAAGAAAAAAAAAACAATTATATCATATATATATATATATATATATATTTATTTATTAGTTGTCCCATAACTCGTTGACATTTTATGTATATTTATGTACAATTACCAAGATGATAGCATTCACAGGGCCATATAAAACCTCACCTGAGATCGATGAATACTAGCCTTAACAAAAAAAATTTGTTTACACCCAGTGCACCATGTCAGCACGCGCAGTGTACCCTCTCAGCCATTCATTTCATCTCATACTTTAATTTCAATTCGGCTGCTAACTCCTCGAATGCGTTCGACGGTGAGGATTGGCGTATGAACTGTGATCGATGGCTGAGATGGTGCGGCATATGAGGTGACGTGGCGCACCAAGTGCGCGAAACATTTTGTTTGCTTGGTCATGCATATCCTAATTAGCCATGTAGAACCTCTCCCAAGTTAGATATTACCCTAAAAATATTATTCTCTACATTCAATGCACCACGTCAGCACGTGCATCGTACCTTCTCAGCCATCCATTTCATGTCATACTTTCAATTCAATCATTAAATCGCTTAAACTTTTAAGCTGAGAAAAATATTGATACTCGCCAATGACTGGAATTGAAGTATAAGATGTGATCGAACGGCTGAGAAACTGCAGTGCACGGGGTGACGTGGCGCACCAAGTGCGCGAAATAACATTTTGTTCACTTGGTCAATACATATATCCTAAATATTAGTTAGGGTTAGCTAGAAAAGCCAATATCTAGTGTAGCTCTTTACTACATGTATATATATTGACCTTTTCATTATGTCTCATGGGCTCCCAATATAGCTACATTTTTTTACAAGCTTAAAAGCCATATTTTGCCCTCTAAAAAACCCTAAAAGTTACCCCAAGAGCCATTTTTATCATCATTTTATATATATATATATATACTTCTCTTACTATATTTGATTTGTTACTCTTGTTCTCATATTATTGTTCATTGTATACATGGAGAGATTGATGGGGAGGAGTAGTAGCAACAAAGAGAGGCTAGGAAAGAGGAGAAACCTAATCCTCGCGGCGATCGAGAGGTGTCGATCGTTCAACGGCCGTCATAAAGCCCCGAAGAGCCCGTCCACGGGGTCGGGGCCGCGGTGGCGGTTCAGACACTCCACGGGCCACCGGGTCGCGCCAGGAGGCTGCTTCCCGGTGCACGTCGGGCCGGGGCGGGAGCGTTTTCTGATCAAGATTGAGTGCGTGAACCACCCGCTGTTTCGGACGCTACTGGAGGGGGCTGGCGACCCCGAGAACGAGGCCGCGGGGGGGCCGCTGGAGCTCCCGTGCGACGTCGACGCGTTCCGGCGGGCGATGTGGGAGATGGAGCAAGAGGAGGATTGTAATGAGGGCTTTGGTAAATTGGCTTCCCCCAGAAGCAGCTTCTCCAGGACTCATTATTCAAAGTACCAGCTCCTTAGCCCCCCTAGGTCTATAGTAGTCGGCAAAAAGTGATAATTCGTTGCCGACTTTGTCATATATGTAGAAATAGAGATCACATGTGTGTGCATGTAAGGAGAATATGAATGTTTCTTTCGAAGTGGTTGTATAAATTGGTTGGAGGAGAAATTTTAACTCCTTTTCCATTTTAGTTGCTTTGAGGAGATTGATTCAAAAAATTAAATACCTTTTTATTGTTAAAAATACATATTTCTGGTTTCATTTTCTATCAGATTGATATTTTGGTAATGTGGTAAATATTTCTAGTCCCATTTCCTATATCTACTATATATTACATGTTCAACATTAATTTATTACACACAACAATGTTCTCTTATTTTTCAATGGTTTTTCCCCCCTTGATTTTCTGTTTTTTAGAATAATTAGAGTTATAATGTTTGCCAACTTAATCATTGATAGTATAATATATACCCCTATTTTTTTTTTTTAATATACTGCTCGTATATTTCTCCGTTTTAATACCCCGTTAAATCATCTCGGGTTAAATCCAGATTAAATTTCTATCCGAGTTAAAAAAAATTAAAATACCAATTTTGTCTCTAACTTAAGGGCGAATAAGAAAATTTGATGATGGTAGAAGGGTATATTTAAAAGAGCAGAAAACCAAAAGACTTCTTTTGCCCCTAACTTAAGGGCAAATAAGAAAAGTTAGTGACGGTATAAGGTTATATTTGAAAGGACAAAATAGTAATTTTACAGAAATAACGATTGTTTCTAACAGTTCACTAACATAATTTAACTGTAGAGATATATTTAAAATAATTTGAAACGTTAAAAGAATATTCTTAATATTAACCTTCTAAGAAAAATAAATAAGAAAATGGGTCGAAAACTTTTCAGAAGTATATAAGCAATTGTCCCCATAATAAAGGTGACAGTTTATGTACTTCTTTCTATATGGTCAATGTATAATTTAATGTGTATTATTGTAGCGTGCCCATGGACAAGTTAATTAATTAGCTTAAATTATTTGTATGATAAAATAATACAATAATATGGAATCCAAAGGTGTATCTAGGGAGTTGGAGAAATTAAATGTATTATTATTGTAGCGTGCCCATAGACAAGTTAATTAATTAGCTTAAATTATTTGTATGATAAAATAATACAATAATATGGAATCCAAAGGTGTATCTTGGGAATCTATTAACCTCAATAACTTTTACTACGTGGCGAGTTCTTATTCACCTCCACCCAATTAATGCATCTAATTAATGCATCTAAATGATCCCACTACTAAATTTTTAATTAATGCATCTAAATGGTTCTATTGTCATCTACAATCCTCACTTTTCTATCTCTAATTAATTCATCAGGACTCTTCCTCTTCCCTCCGTCAGACTTCCAATTAATGCATCCAAACGATTCCAAATTGTTCGCTGATATCTACAATCATCACTTTTCTATCTTCAATTAACTCATTGATTAGCTCTCCCTCGTCTTTTCCTGTATACCGTCACCTCCCTCCCTCTCACTAATGCGCGCCCACCTCCCCCCCTTCGCCACGGCTGAAGGGATTGTTGTCGCCGTCGTCGGACCCATCCCCGCCGCCAACAGTGAGGGACCTTTGGTGGGTATGGCAAATGAGGTAACACAAGAAAATGTTTGATGTCCTCTTATTATTAATTACTCTTACAGTTTCTACCCGCTGCGAAGCGCAGAACCCTTCACTAGTTGGAGAATTAAAAGGGCATATCTAATTGGAAGTTGAAGAATTAAAAGCTTTTGCTGTGGCAGAAAGTTGAAATAAGTTTTACGATCCCATTTTTACGTAGAAACTTTAATTTTACTACTTAACCTCATGTTCCGTTTGATTTTTAAAATTTTCATAAGAAATTATGTCAAATTAAGCTATTGCATTTTAAAAAAAAAACTCAAAATTTTGTGAAGTTACAGAATATTCCATCGAAAAAGTACAGGAAAAAAAAAAACATTTAGGGCCTGTTTGGATGCTCTTTTTTTTGGAGCATAGTTTAACTATGCTATGAGTATAGGAATATTTTCCTATAGGGTGTTTGGATGCTATAAAATGCACTAACTTATTGGAGTATAGTTTAACTATACCCTAAAAAACAGGGTAAAAGTAAAATCCAAAAATTTCTCCTAAAAAAAAAACTACATTCTCCCTCTCCCAAACCAGATCTAATTAATCCTCCCCATTTCCATCCTCTCCAAACCCTCCCATAGTCGCCCCCTGCTCACCTCGGCTGCACCCTCCACCCTCGCCACCGTCTCTGTCGCCGCTCGGCCGCCGCCTCCACGCCGCGCTCACCTCGGCCACCGTCTCCGTCGCCGCTCGGCCGCCGCCTCCACTCCGCGCTCACCTCGGCCACCATCTCCGTCGCCGCTCGGCCGCCGCCTCCACGCCGCGCTCACCTCGGCCACCGTCTCCGTCGCCGCTCGGCCGTCGCCTCCACTCCGCGCTCACCTCGGCCACCGTCTCCGTCGCCGCTCGGCCGCCGCCTCCACGCCGCGCTCACCTCGGCCACCGTCTCCGTCGCCGCTCGGCCGCCGCCTCCACGCCGCGCTCACCTCGGCCACCGTCTCCGTCGCCGCTCGGCCGCCGCCTCCACGCCGCCCTCACCTCAGCCACCGTCTCCGTCGCCGCTCGGCCGCCGCCTCCACGCCGCGCTCACCTCGGCCACCGTCTCCGTCGCCGCTCGGCCGCCGCCTCCACGCCGCGCTCACCTCGGCCACCGTCTCCGTCGCCGCTCGGCCGCCGCCTCCACTCCGCCCTCACCTCGGCCACCGTCTCCGTCGCCGTCGCCGCTCGGCCGCCGCCTCCACTCCGCCCTCACCTCTTTAATATATTAACTTTTTAATTTAAAGCCATTTAATATTTAATAATTTAAATTTAAAGTCCATAATGAGTAATTTTTGAACTAAGTCAGAAATCCTGTGGAATTATATAGTATGTATCCAAACAGCTTGTAAAATAAAACTGTGGAATGTTTTTAAAGTTATAGGATCCTCCATTTCATCAAAGCCAAAACCATGGTATTTAAACTCCTTTTAAAACTGTTCCAACACGGAACTTCATTTTGAAATCCAGCTACCACGATGGGTAGACACCCACACGATAAAACACAAGTCAAATGCTGATAATAGAAACTAAAATCCAATCTCATGCGTAATAAGTCATCATCTTATACGATTCATCATTAATCAGGCATAAATCATGATCATCTAACTGAACCATTTCTTTATCTAATTACTAATGCAGATAAAAGAAACATAATCAGGGTGATGACCGCTAATGCAGTCTAGCTAGATCGTCCTCGCGTCGAACCCACGAACTGAACTCCCCACCAGAGCTACCTGAAAAATGGTGGTGGGGGGATGAGAACATGTAAACATGTCTCTCCCTCCCAGTGGGTACCGCAAGCCGACGAAGGCAAGCGTACACACCGATAACCAGGAATAGATAGATACAACAATACAGTAGCCATGAAAGAAGGGAAACAAGGTACAACTGCACTAGTGCTACTGTAAATGACATGCATCAATAAATGAATACAGCAAATATACCCAATCTAGCCAGTCCGCAGACCTCAGGCTCATGCCACTCCTACTCTGCCAGCATATAAGTGCCCAACTGAGCTCACGGGTCGGACGTACGACCACTTTTCCGGAAAAGAACACCCTCTTGCGGGGATCAACCGCTGGTGGTGTTCGCGAAATGCGCAAGAGTAATGGCGATCAATGCAAGTATGACCAATAAATGTTGGCAAACAGCCAATAATCCACCCCTCCGGGTATACCGACCGTATAGGTCATCAGACAACCGTGTCAAGAAACCGACCAAGAAGGTCACGAGAAAATCATCTCAGATACAGATGTAATCATATCTACTCTACTGCTAGAACAAGTAAAGAATGCAAGTAGAGATCACAAGGTGCTATCTCACTATCACATGCATATATGTATACGAAGTATAAAAAGGGAGAGTGGAAGGAACGTCACCGAGCATGCACCACTAAACCAACTTCGGATCGAAGTACCCACCTGTGCGAATATCGCGTCTGTCTCCCGACTGTGGAGGATCGTCAACCGGACCTACGGAGGGTCCACCGGGTTAGTATCTAACCCACATATAAGAAATGCTAACTCACAAGCCCACACACGATCCCACGGGAATCGGTTTCCCAAAGCTGATTACCGTAACTCGCCGGAAGTCCCAAAATCATACCGGGACTCCGCCGGGACTCACGGAGTGTCCCGAAACTCACCGACTCATGCCACGAGTCAACCACTGCCCCAAAACACATCCCTTTGGGTGTTTGGGCAGCAAGCACAAGATCGAACATCGGAACGATCATCGTCGGACAATCGTTCCGATCCGGGTTCCCGTAAGTGTCGATTTCGACACCGGGACCCACTGTCTCTCACTGGACGTCTCTGAACATTCGAGACGGTC
The DNA here is from genome assembly GCA_016920855.1 of Puya raimondii. Taxonomy (NCBI): domain Eukaryota; kingdom Viridiplantae; phylum Streptophyta; class Magnoliopsida; order Poales; family Bromeliaceae; genus Puya; species Puya raimondii. The sequence goes on from JABWPP010000050.1 coordinate 97,378,267, forward strand.
CCCACGAGCAGCCAACAAGGCTCAGCGACCACTCTACGATAATCGATCGGCATCGGATAATTTACGAGCCGAATACCACGCTTCGCCGACGGATTTCGTCAGGAAACGCTCCGAAAATCCACTTTCGGACAAACGAAGGACAGTGGACCTTGGACAATCAGTCCACAGGTCACACGTAGTTCCTACATACTGCCCACAGGAACCACGCCATGTAAAATTACATAAAAGCCCTCAACATTCCATAAAATCACATTACTTTATGTGATTTAACGAACATTATGGATCGTTACGACAAACTGAGGGTATTCGGGGTCAGCCGAGACACACACTGATAGGTCTCGACATGCCGGAGGCCGTGCTCACACTTCGGAGCACAACCGGACACTGTGGAGCGTGCGGGTGTGACGCGAACTTCAGCGAACTATGCGCACAACACGATTATCGCGCTTATTCCGCGGATCCGGGAGGTGCTGACCACAATGGAGGTGAGCATCACGCTCAGCACTGACTGACGATCGCCGTGCTCACCTCCGGAGGCATCGGGACAGCCTCGGGATCATCGGAATGTCAACCCAAACCTAAAACAGTGTGCAGTCTGCATTCAACAAGGCTTACCGGGCTGAGGGAGCTAGGGCACGGCCGGCGGCGGCACGGTGGCGGGAGTGCCGGCGGGAGGCAGGTGCGGCCGACCGGTGGAGGTCGCCGCACACAAGCCGGCGGCGGGAGGCGGCCAGAGGCGGTGGCGGTGATGCCCTAGCTCGGGCGGAGCCCTAGGCCGAGCCTTCGTCTCCCCGGCGGGCGGCGGCTCTGGCGGCGGTCCCGTCGGCAGACGACGGATGCGGGAGGGTCAGGGGGGCCGATGCTCCGGTTGGTCGACGGTGGAGGGGCGGCGGTGGTGATGTTAATCCAACCCGCTCCCGCACAGATTTCGGGCTCGAGCTCGGGTGGTTCCAGCGGCCACGGCCGACGTCGGGGCACCTCGAGGCGGCGGCGGTGGGTCGCCTGAGGTAGGAGGAGGGTGGCCCGACAGGTCCCCCGAGCGGCGGCGACGCGCGGGAAAGAGGCCGAGCTCCCCACGGCCAGATCTGCACCAAGGTTGGTGCAGATCGGTTCCGGCGGTCGCGCGGCGGCGTGCAGGGGTGGCGGCGGCGGCGGTTGGCCGGCCGGGGCTCAGTCGCCGGCGGCGGGGAGGCACGCGGCGCACTCACAGGGATGAGGGAGGTCGGCTGGGGTTCTAGGGTGTCGAATGGTGGCTAGGGTTAGGGTTTGTGTAGAGGAAACCCTAAGACCACCAATATATATATAGGTTGGCAAATCGCACTTTAGCCCACCAACACCAACTATTTTTAGTTGAGTCCCTCACAGCGAGTGTATTATGCGCGTAAGTACCTCCAGGTCCAATGTCGTGCAGTTTGGTACATAAAATAAAGGGATTCCTCTTGAAATACCAAAAGTGACATTTTAACCCTTCCTCGGAAAACGTGCTATATCTTACGATCCGTCCGTCAGATTTCCGAACGGATTGCGCCAGCGCGATGAGCACTGCCGAGGCATCGAACTCACGATTTTGTTTCGTTCGAGTTAATTGCCGATTTGCAGATCAATAGACCCCTTTACCGTTCATATTTTTAATTACAATTTGGTCCCTCAACCACCAAGTAGGCTTTTCTCGAAAACCGTGCGTCAGATCCAAATTCCGTCAGTGCCATCGAGTCCAGAAGAATAATCGGACAGTCGAAAATGAGCTATTGGACCACTATGAACGGAGTCCGATACATTCCGAAAGCCAACTTTAATCATCGGCCTATCCGGAAAACCAGAGTTACTATTCACTTAAGTGAATTTTCAAGATCGCGTAACTCTTTCATTTTAACTCATTTTCTTCCGAAACTTGACGAGTGATTATGTAATTAAAATACACACATAAACATCGTCAACGGAGAGTTAAATTAAATATGAGAAAAATCTCGGTTCTTACATCATTCCCCCCTTAAAAGAAGTTTCGTCCCCGAAACTTGATTATATTTACTCCTCGAATAATTGTGGATAATATTTCCACATAATCGATTCAAGCTCCCGTAATGCTTCGCGTTCTTCATGATTAGCATATTGAACTAGCATACGGAATGCTCCGGTTCCGCAGTTGTTTCTCCTCACGTGCCAATATTCGCGTCGGAGCCTCATCGTAGGTCAGATCCTCCCGAAGCTGAATAGTCGTCAGACTGCTGACATGGGACGGATCAGAACTACGCTTCCGAAGTATGGACACGTGGAAGCCATCATGTACTTGGGCGAGACTCGGAAGTAGAGCCAATTTGTACGCCACCGGACCAACGCGCTCCTAGATTTCAAACGGTCCCACATATCTCGGGCTAAGCTTGCCCCTCAAATCGAACCGTTTGATCCCTCTGGACGGTGAAACCTTGAGCAGAACATGCTCGCCAACCTGAAATTCCAGGTCACAACGCCGATGGTACGCGTAGCTCTTATGCCGACTCTGTGCAGTCAATAATCACTCTCTAGCAATGCGAATCTTTGTCTCTGCGTCCACCACCAAGTCCGGCCCGATCACGCGGCGTTCTCCGATGTCGTCCTAACTGATAGGGGACCGACATCGACGCCCATATAAAGCCTCATACGGTGCCATCCCAATGCTCGCCTGATGACTGTTGTTATAGGCCAACTCCACAAGTGACTGGTACTTGAACCACCCGTCACCATCATCCAGGACGCATGCACGAAGCATATCCTCTATAGTCTGAATAACTCGCTCAGACTGTCTGTCGCTCTGGGGATGGAAAGCCGTATTGAAGTTCAGCTTCGTATCCAAAGCTTGCTGTACACTCTTCCAAAACTGGGACAATAATTCTTCACTCAGAAACTCAAGGTCCACCTAAATCTGGTCCACGTAGTAGTAACTAACTCAACTACGTCAAAGGTTCATGCAGGAAAAATTCCAGGACAATACCATAAGTCTGGAGTATGTTTTCGGAGTCCGAAACGACGCACTCCAACAAACAACGTCAACCTGCTCACAACGAGCGAAACCATATCGTTGTCCTAACTCCTGCATCAATAACATTCACCTCGGAGACCACAGTCTCCCACCAGTTTGTAATACAAACGGATCGAAGTCAAACCTTCAGCATCGATACCCACTTGCGGTATTCGACACTCCTATGTCTAAGATCTAACCCGTCCGCCTAGACCAAAAGGTCTAAGGCTACCTCAATCAGTTGAGCTCGACAAGTAAGCCTACATCCAAGTACATGTGATTCGACATAAAGGTCCACGGATGTCCGCAACGGGGTTGCGAATCGCTACTTACTATCACAACCATCAGTGATGCTCAACATCTGTCTCCACAATTTTGAGAGGAGCACACTAAAATCAAACACAGTATTATAATGTGATAGTAAAATCAAAATTTTCCACAATTTTCAGGTACTCATTTTAGAAACGCAACATGATTCAGAAAAATTTCATACATTTTTTTTTATTAAAGCGGAGTCAAAGAGGTTGTTTGTACTGGTGATGACTTTATTTTTTTGGGGGTTATTTTGACCAGTATCTATCTGAGGCAAGTTTACTACATAATTTAATGTTTTTTATTTGAATCTCTCTCTCTCTCTCTCTCTCTCCAACTCACTGGGATATGATTTTTGGTCAACCCTCATTTTATGATTTTTCTTTTTATGATCTTAATTCTTTTCCGTCTGGATTCAGCTCGTTGAATCGATGAAAGTTATTGGATCACGAGATCACATATTACATACAATAAGGGACCGCTTAATCCAACGGTCTTGCTGATTCGACAAGCCTATTCAGCTCGCTGTATCGGCAAATGTAGCACAGCTTTTCCTCTATGTACTAAAATATATTATTAGAATTAGTGCTCTCTCTTCTAAGCTAATGCAAGCAATGGCTACATTGGTTTCTCTTTTTTTTAATTTTTCTTTTATTTAATGCCCTTGAAAAGCTTGGTTTCTTTTATATATATATATATATATATATATATATATATATATATATATATATATATATATATATATATATATATGGGTTAATTGCATACATGTCCCCGCAAACATAGTGAATAATAGAAATATTCCTGCAAAGTCCAACTTTCATTAGTTATCCCTGCAAAATTCGTAATGTATGCAGATATGTCCCTACCGTCAGTCACCGTTAGAGAATTTTAGTTAACCACAGTTAAAATGCTTAACCATGGTTAATTAATAAGTTGAAATTACATTTTTACCCCTCTCCATCTTCTTCACCCTCTCCATCTTCCTCATCCATCTTCCTCACCCTCTCCATCTTCCTCATCCTCATCCGCCCCCCCGGCCCCTCCTCCGCCTCCTCCCCGCCGCCGCCCTCTCCGCCGCCCTCTTCCTCTACTTCTCCTCTCCCCGTCGCCCCTCGTCCGCCCCCCCCCCCCCCCCCCCCCCCCCCCTCCTCGGCCCTCCTCCGCCGCTGCCGCCGCCTCCCCGCTGCCCTCGTCCGCCCGCTCCGCCGTCTGCGGGGAAGCGGGAGCCCTGCCGCGCGCCGCCGCCGCCGCCGCCACCGCCGCCTCTTTCTTCTTCCTCGTATCCTCCTTTTGGAGGGACATATTTGTGAGGGCAAAACGGTCATTTCACATCCCTACTGTTAAAAAATAAACAGATTTCAAACGGCAACAAACCAGAGGGACATATCTGCATACATTACGACTTTTGCAGGGATAACTAATGAAAGTTGGACTTTGCAGGGATATTTCTGATATTCACTATGTTTGTGGGGACCTGTATGAAATTAACCCTATATATATATATAAAGAAGATGCATTGAAACTAATCTGATAACAACCAGTGTTACAGTCCAGTTCATTCCATATATTTCGACTAATGCTGTCGACGAAGAGTAACTTCGTCGCAGTAACCACGACTAATGGAGAGTACTCATCATTATTTTGCACTTACAATGGACAAATCTCTAGTTTATCGATTCAATCAGAAACTTGAGCTACTTTTTTTAAACAATCGGAAGGCGATATGAACTGAAACTTCAATCAGAAGAAAAAAAAAGAAAAACACATCTTTGATCGTTATCGTGTTTATGTACAGACCACAATGCTTCATTCTTTACGAGCTATCGGATTCTCAGAGAAAAGGACATGAGTTTAGTGAACACCAAGTTTCCTAATGGACCGAAATTTCTTAACAAGTGAAATGGGGTTAAAACAATTAAATGCTACCTCAACACTACTTCTTGCACCTCTTTTTCGAGGTATTTTGGTTGGTTTTTCCCCGACCTCTCTTCGCAGGTTTGGTTTTTTCTTTTGCTGCTGGCTACTTTGAAGAAGTAGAGCCTTTGTTAACCGGTGGATTTTCCTCGGGCTTGCTCTGTGCCTCAGTACTATCTTCTTCGTCTTTTGGTTCATTGTTTTCATGAGCAGACTTGCTTTGTTCTTCTTCTTCATCGCCGCCGTCTTCTAGTTCATCTTCATATTTTGGCTCATCATTTTCATGATCAGACTCGCTTTGATCTCCTTCTTCTTCGTCGCCGCCGTCTTCTACTTCATCTTCATCTGTTGGCTCGTCGCTCTCATGAGCAGACTCGCTTTGTTCCTCTTTTTCATCGTCGCCGTCTTCTCCTTCATCTTCGCTTTGAACTCTTTCCTGATTCTGAAAATCAGAAGTTGCTTTTCTGAGTAAGAAGGCAGCAGGTAAAAGATATATGCTTATTTATTGAAAACAACAAAATTTGTACAAGAATGAGGGCCATCATATTTATCTTCCCACACTTGCTCTTTAATTTATTGTGTTTTGAAGAAAACTCTATCTAAATAACCCTTGTTTAAGGTTCGAGAGAACATAGACTTGCTTCTTCGACCGTTATCCCATGAACAAGAGTGTTAGCCTCAAATTTCCTACCATTAACCCCAATTTCATGAAATCTAATAATTCAATCATATTAGTACTACAGATATAAGAGAATGATTTCCAGAACTATTTCGCTTAATACGTTTGTAAATAATAAACTCAAAACTATTACGCCACACGACCGTTATCCTAACGGTGACTTTGCGGGGATAGATTCTAAAAAATAAAAAGGGCTTTTGATTCTGTATCATCGACAGCAAGCTATGTGCACACTGAATGGTCAATAGCCTGTGATTAGGAATAAGTTCAATAAAACATCGATAGAGTTTCAGTATAATACTCTAATACATGTCTCTCGAAATTATCCAAACAAATATTTAAGAGAAAAGAGGTAAGAACGCAAACCTCCGCATCTGTTTCAGGATCTGAACTCCTCTCTTCGGAGATGCCGCGCTCGCTGTCATCCTATAACAACAACCAACATGCATCTCATCAAGAAACTCGTGTATAACAAGCAACCACGCACAAAGAATGTGCCAACCAAATCATCTGAACTTCAAAGTAGTACAAGACCTCTGCATTTTCCTCAGATGTATCATCATCATGAGGACACGGTAATTCCAAGAATTCGACCAGTTCATCCACAATGCCAAGCTAAAAATATAACAGAGGACGCTAAATCTTATTACAGCAAGTTAAAAGAACCAAAAGTCAAAAAAGAAGAAGAAAAGAAACAGAAAAGGAAACTCGACTAAACTCTACTTCTTATCTGCCAACCTTGCTCATTTTGGGGTTATTAACACCAGGGATGTCAAGTACATTGCAGAGATATAGCAATCGACTGTCGGGACAATTAACAAGCTTCTCTCCAGCATTTCTTTTCATCCTTTTCTGTAAACCCAGAATAAAAATTTATTACCACTCAAGCAACTGTACCCAGAATCATAAAATTAGAACTTTTCATTTAGAGATCTCGCATGTGCTTTGATTCGACTACTATTAAGTATCCGACATGTGTGATCGTGTTCATAGTTTTCCAAATGTGACCATCTATAAGTCTACTCCAATCCTAGCATTGAGGTTTAAAATTTAACCAAATTTACCCATACATCAAAGCAAAAGAAGTTGAATTGAGTACCTCATTATGTTCACCCCCAGAAAAACCAGAAAACTCCAGTATGTTCTCCATCAAATTTTTAGCCTGAGAACGACCACCTTAAAACTTCAAATGCTCATAGCGCGAGAACAGTATAGTTCTAAAGAGCACCTTCTTTGTTCCATACAGAAGTTGGTGTAGAAATTGCATATTTTTATCGACTTCGGCCTTTGACAGCTTCTCAGACACTGTAGGAGTACTCAATGTTAGAGTTATTACTAAAAAAGGATGCTATAGATGATCAAATGAGTAAGAACGCTTAATCGAATCAAATTAATTGTTTATTCCCACTGAATTAGTCCAACTGAACACAACTTTTCAAGAAAACAACGGTTTTATTGTAGTCGTAGGTAAACGAAATTTCCTTGAAATACAAGATGAAATTCTCAAAGAAAAATAACCTTTCTAAAGTTCCTCAGCATGTTGAAAGAGTCCATTTTATTGAAACTCGAGTTCCAAACATTTACGAGCTGTTTAGTTTCAGAAGTACAATAGGATAAAGCAAAAGAAGAGGTAATCATCTCGACGAGTATTAAGACCATCTAACGCCTATTTCTCGGCCAAATTAAGACAAACTAAATCAAACCCCCAATGATTTACAATAATGTGAAATTCAACAGGTTATCCACTGCCCAGATAGCGTGATCTAAGATTATCATCGGCAAACAACACAGATACACCTGAGTCATTAACATCATCCCCCATAAGGCTGTCTCAAGTAATGATCTCTAAATCCGCAAGATAATCTACTCCAGCTACAATCCTATGTCGGCCTAGGCGTCACGGACACTGACACGGGACACGACACGACTCGAACACGGCGACTCAGCAGCTTTTCAAAATATTAGGACATAGACACGGCATGGACACCACTAACAAAATATAATATTATTAATATAATAATATATATTTGTTGTATATAAAATATTAATTTGAGTAAAATATTGTTATATTTCTCATACGAATAAAAGTTAGTAAAATTCTCCACCATACATAATTTATTTATATTGTCTATAAAAATTTATTTACAGTAATCAAAAAGCTAAAATATTTATCATCTTACATTATATATGCGTAAAAAAAGTAAAATAAAAAAATGTATATATTTTTCTTAATTGTTTGCGCTATGGATCGGCATTGAACGCGCGTGTCCGACACGAACACGCGAGGCTTATAGAAGTGCCCGTGATACATAGATGTCGGCATCTTGCCCAGCTAACTTTGCTATGAGTGAGTACCAAATCCTACGACTCAGAATAGATTCTCTACCCTAGAATCTAAAACCAAAGCCAAATTCAGCTTCTCTGGGCCTAAAAGAAACAATTCCGCGCAAGAATCGATTCAAGATTCAATTTTTCTTCACTAAACAACTAGAGAATTCGATAACAGGGCACAGAATTTACCGAATTAGATCATTCCACTCACCCATCTCAATTCCTTCGATGCACAGAAGAGCACATTTTGTAATAATATAAGATCGAATTAGGGATTTACCATTTGGGATCTCCTTCAACTTGAATCCAGGACCCTGAAACCCCAAGCCACATCAACATCAACATCAACATCAACATCAACATCAACACCAACACCAACACAAGATCGATCACCGAAGATTGAACAAACTGGGAGAGAATTCGATCGCACCTCCTCGATGTCGAGAGGCGAGAGGGCTCCTCGCTTCGTGATCTCGGGCGAGGGTTTCCTCTTGGGGTTGGGGGTTCGCTCGGGTGTGTTTGGTTCCATGTAAAACTACTCCGAAAATTCTTTTTCGGTGGAAAAGTAGAGTTCCGATGTTTGAATTTTGATTGCTCGTAAAAAAAAAAAAAAAAAAATCGATTTTTGTTTTTTGTTTTTACAGAGTCAGAGATATTTTCGTTTAAAACGAAAACCTACGCCGCGGGAAAAAACGCGGCGTTGGAGGCAGTGGGCACGCGGTCCACGAGGTACACTGCACCACCTCGTGGACCGCGTGAGAGAGGTCCACGGTGGACCTCTCTCTCTCCCCCTCTTTTCTTTTATATGTACATATATATAAAAGATATATTCTTATATGGTAGCCCATATATATATATATATATATATATATATATATATATATATATATATATATATATATATATATATATATATGTATATGTATATATGTATATATGTATATATGTATATATGTATATATGTATATATATATAGAGTCCGGCTACTATCCTTTTAAGAGGATAGAAGTTTTTGTCCTATCAAATTTTTGGCCGTTAGATCTAACTTTTAATTATTTTCAACCGTTAGATTATACTATTCAACCAACCACCCACTCAACCCTAGGGGGCCCACTATCAACCTAACCGTAACCACTCTCATCCTAGCCGCACATCTTTTCATCCGAACGGTAGAAAACTTAGGAGGATGAAGGCTCCCATCCTCCTAAAAGGATAGTAGCTGGATTCTATATATATATATGTATATATATATATATATAGAGTTGAGCTGTAATACTATCGGTAGCAAACGGGCTTCGTTGCCACCCATTTGTTTTCGATGATGGAGCCTCCAAATCGACGATCAGCACCGTTGAACATGATCTATACCACTTGAAGTATCTAGAAACCAAATTTCAAATCTTTTCGACATCATTGACCTAATGATCAAAGAGTTTTAAAATTTGTAATTTTAATGGTCGATATGAGGCGTTTTCTAGTTTAACGGTGTAAAAATATCCAAATCAATTGAATTTTGGTTAGAAAATTCTTTAAACTATTTAGAACAAGATTTATACTCTCGATCTTGATTACAAGATTCCTATCATCACTTTTTAAAGGATATTCATTCTCAGCCGTTCATTTTAGTGTCCACTTGATGGATAAGAGAATAATATCCAAAAAGCATGAAATTTGGTTTCTAGATGGTTCAAGTGGTATAGATCATGTTCAACGGTGCCGATCGTCGATTTAGAGGTTCCATCATCGAAAACAAATGGGTGGCAACGGAGTATATATATATATATATATGTTTTAAAGATAGTATTTTATTTTTAATATAAATATACTATTATATAATATTTTATGTATAAATATTATTTATAAATATATAGTAATTTATTGTATAGTATTAAATATATACTGTTATATATTATATTACATACTTAATTATTGTATAATATACTTTGAGTTTTGCTAGAATACTATCGGTAGTAAACGGTTCGATTTACTATTAATTTATTTTCGATGATAGAGCTTCCAAATTGACGATCGGCACCGTTAAACATGATCTAAATCATTTAAACTATCTGAAAATCGAATTTCAAGCTTTTCCGATATTGTTCTCTCGTCCATCAAGTGAATAAAAAATGAATAGCTGAAAATGAATATCCTTCAAAAAGTGATGATACAATTTTTGTATTTAAGATCTACAGTCTAGATCTTGTTTTAAATAGTTTAAAAAAATTTCTAACAAAAATTTAGTTGATTTAGACTCTTCTATACCATTAAACGAGCAAACGCACCATATCATCGGCCATTAAAATTACAGATTTTGTGACTCTTTGATCGTTCGTTACTGATGTCAAAAAATCATGAATTTTGATTTCTAGATAGTTTAAATGGTCTAGAACATGTTCAACGGTGCCAATTGTCGATTTGGAAGCTCTATCGTAAAAAACAAATCGATAGTAAACTGAGCCGTTCACTACCGATAGTAGTCCAGTCAAGTTTTATATATTTTATTTATAAATATAAACTATAATACTAATATATGTAATTGATAATTATTATATATCAATAAGAACCCAGCGACTATCATTTTAGGGGGACGGAGGCCTTCGTCATCCTAAGTCGTTTTAGATGATAGGAATTTCGAATCGATGATCGGAACCGTTAAAGTTGATCTAGAGTATTAAAAGTGTCTAGAAACTAAATTTCATGAATTTTAAAAATTATTTATGTAGTGATCAAAGGATAATAAAATCGATAATTTTTTATGGTCTATATGAGCCGTTTACTTATTTAACGGTGTAGAATAATCCAAACAGCTTGAATTTTTGATAGAAATTTTTTTATACTATTTAGATAACGTTTGATAACTCCGATCATGAATTAAAAAAGTCTAACATATATTTTCACAAGATTATTCGTTTTTGACCATTCATTTTTCGACTCTTCAATGGATTTGATAACGAATTTTAAAATGTATGAAATTTAGTTTCTAGACGTTAAAAATACTCTAGATCAACTTTAACGGTTCCGATTATCGATTCGGGATCCCTATCATCTAAAACGATTTAGGAGGACGAAGGCCTCCGTCCTCCTAAAAGAATAGTAACCGAACTCTATATAACATATAAAATAAGAGAAAATATGTATAGTAGTTTTCTATTTATAAGTTTTTTTATTTCTTTTCAACCAAACAATCGTAACGGAAAATTATTATTTTTTCCTACAAATCAAACACTAGAAAGCGTAAAATTTATTTTCCTCCGATTTTTTTGGCTAAATTACAGAAAATCCCCTTGTCAATACCCGCTTTTTCACTTCCTCCCTGTCATTCAAAAACCTACACTTTACCCCCTTAAAAAATAAAAAATATTCACTTCGCCCCCCGCCGTCAGTGTTCCGTTAGGGTTCCGTTTATATTTTATTTTTTATACCCAAAATACCCCTGAAACCCTCATTCATGCCCACACATATGCCCTCGGCCGCCGCCTCGCCCTCGCACGAAGTCGGAGTTGGGGTCAAGGGAGGCGTGGGCGAGGTGCGGGATGCGGGATGAGCTAGATTGGGGAGGAGGAGATGAAGAAGATGAGGGTATTTTGGTCATTTTGTAACACTGTACCCTCTGTGAACATTTTTTTTTTTTTAAGGGGGCAAAATGTAGGTTTTTGAATGACAGGGGGGAAAGTAAAAAAGCGGGTATTGACAGAAAGATTTTATGTAATTTAGCCATTTTTTTTTCATAATTTTACGTGGAACCGTACACACCCTTAGCTCCTCCTCCCTGCAACGTCGCCATTTTCGCCCCTTCGCTGCTTCTATGGAGCTTCTAGGGGACCGTTTGGTTGGGGGTTAAAGGGGTTATCCCCCCTTTATCCCCAAACAACATTTTGGAGAGGTGGGGTTTGTTAACCCCACCCCAAAAGGGTTATCCCGGTTTAGGGTTTAGGGTTTTAGGGTTTAGGGTTTAGCCCTTTTGTGGTGGGGTTAACAAACCCCACCCCCACCATGGAATTGGGGTGGGATTAACTAATCCCACCCCAATTTAATTTTTTTAATTTAAATTTATAATTTAAATTTATAATTTAAATTTTAAATTTTAAATTTAATTTTTAAATTTAAATTTAAATTTAAATTTTTTAAATTTAAAACTTTGTAATTTTAAAATTAATATTTATATTTTTAAATTATTACTTTTAAATTCTCAATTATTATTTTTAATTTTTTAATTTTAAAATTTGATATTTGATATTTTTAAATTTAAATTTGATTTTAAATTTTAAATTTAGAACTTTAAATTTTTGATTTTGAGATTTAAAATTTAAAATTTTATTTAAATTTTTTAATTTTTAAAATTATATATTTAAATATAAAATTTTAATTATAAAATTAAAAAATTTAAATTCAAATATAAGGGGCAATATCATTATTTTCCATTTATAACTACCCACTATTCTTCTTATTCCATCTTATCTATCCAAACGCTATTTTTCTTAATCCCGGGAACAACTCAATTATCATCCAAACGCAAAATTGGTCTATTTCAGGCTTAATCCTGAACTTAACCCTATCTCTGGAATAATTAGTTTTTACTTAACCCCGAACCAAACGAAGCCCTAGGGTTTTAAGGGGAAGAGAGAGAAAAAGAGGGGCCGAGTGGATGACGTAAGCTTTCCCGCGCGGGTTTTTTTTGAAAAGAAAAAGGAAATTTACCCTTAGAACTGGTGCACCATCATCGTTTTTTTCTATTTTGTTAGAGATTTATTGGAAGGTGAAGATCCGCAGGGTTGGAGCAACCGACGGTGGATTCACGGATGACGTGGTGCATACGGTTCACCTAATTATTTTCGTCTCAATCAACTGAGGCCCAGTTGTGGCCCAACCCAATGTTTCCTACGTCCATACCACTCCTTCTTCAAGCCCAAGATAAGCCCAGGATCTGTCCACGTGTCATCTTATGGTTGGCCTACTTCCTATTCGCTGTTTTAGCACACGTGTCAAATTCTTATTGGTCCACTTCCTGTTCGCTGTTCCATCACTCCCTCATCATCATCAGATACGAATCTCAACGATCGTTTGAAGTTTCCAGAAGCTTCCCGCCAGATTATCTCTCCCTCTCCTTCTCGAACTCGACATCTACGCCTTCTAGAAACTCCGCGATCGTTCCCAAAATACCCCCAATCCCCCAAATTCATGTTTATATATTTAATTTATGTAAAATACCCTTTAAAATACAAATGTGAGGGAATTGAAGAGTTGCAAATTGAATTTACCTAGCTTCTTCATGATAACCCCAGGAACTCGCCTTTCTAATGCAAAAAATGATTCTAGTTCTTAGTAGAACTTCAGGGAGGAAAAGGAAAAAAAAAAAAAAAAAAAAAAAATTGCATTGAAACTAATCTGACAACAACTGCAGTGTTACAGTCCACTTCATTCCATATATTTCGACTAATGCTGTCGACGCAGAGTAACTTCGTTGCAGTGACCATGACTAATGTAGAGCACTCATCATTATTTTGCACTTACAATGGAAAAATCGATAGTTTATCAACTCAATCGGAAACTTCAGCTACTTTTTTTAAACAATCGGAAGGCGATCCTGCGTAAATTTCGTAAGGAGAATGAACTGAAACTTCAATCAGAAGGAAAAAAAGAAAAAATACATCTTTGATTGTTATTGTGTTTATGACAACCACAATGCTTCATTCTTTACGAGCTATCGGATTCTCAGAGAAAAGGACATGAGTTCAGTGAACACCTAGTTTTGTAGTGGACCAAATTATTTCTTAACAAGTGAAATGGGGTTAAACAAGTAAATGCTACCTCAACCACTACTTCTTGCGCCTCTTTTTCGAGGTACTTTGGTTGGTTTTTCCCCGACCTCTCTTCGCAGGTTTGGTTTTTTCTTTTGCCGCAGACTTGGGCCCCCTCCTTGCTGGCTCCTTTGAAGAAGTAGAGCCTTTTTTAACCGGTGGATTTTCCTCGGGCTCGCTCTCTGCCTCAGTACTATCTTCTTCGTCTTTTGGTTCATTGTTTTCATGAGCAGACTCGCTTTGTTCTTCTTCTTCATCGCCGCCGTCTTCTAGTTCATCTTCATCTTTTGGCTCGTCGTTTTCATGATCAGACTCGCTTCGATCTCCTTCTTCTTCATCGCCTCCGTCTTCCAGTTCATCTTCATCTTTTGGCTCGTCGCTTTCATGAGCAGACTCGCTTTGCTCCTCTTCTTCATCGTCGCCGTCTTCTACTTCATCTTCATCTTTTGGCTCGTCGCTTTCATGAGCAGACTCGCTTTCATGATCAGACTCGTCTTCTACTTCATCTTCATCTTTTGGCTCGTCGCTCTCATGAGCAGACTCGCTTTGTTCCTCTTCTTCATCGTCGCCGTCTTCTCCTTCATCTTCGCTTTGAACTCTTTCCTGATTCTGAAAATCAGAAGTTGCTTTTCTGAGTAAGAAGGCAGCAGGTAAAAGATATATGCTTATTTATTGAAAACAACAAAATTTGTACAAGAATGAGGGCCGTCATATTTATCTTCCCAAACTTGCTCTTTAATTTATTGTGTTTTGAAGGAAACTCTAAATAACCCTTGTTTAAGGTTCGAAGGAACATAGACTCGCTTCTTCGACCGTTATGCCATGAACAAGAGTGTTAGCCTCAAATTTCCTACCATTAACCCCAATTTCATGAAATCTAATAATTCAATCACATTAGTACTACAGTAAAAGACATGAGAGAATGATTTCCAGAACTATTTCACTTAATACTTCTGAAAATAATAAACCCTAAACTATCATGCCACACAACCATTATCCTCTTTTTTTTTTTTTGAGAATAGGTAGCATGCTAACGCTTCATTCATTTAGAGGATGAACTAGGCTACAATCTGAGGCAACAGGGCCTCTGTTTTTTTTTTAAAAAAGGCTAGCAGACAAGATTCCAGGCATCCCTAAGCGAGTGTATCTCAGTCGCTAAGAGACTCGCCGTGTGTTTAGAGTTCTGAAAAATTCTTCTATTTCGCTCCAACCAAACAACCCATCACGTTGTGACAATTGTCGCTACTTCCCTTCCTCCCAGCGCCCCACCTTTATGTCTGCTCTCATCCCAGAGCGAATTGGCAGTATAACAGGTACGAAGAGCTAGCTTATTTGGGAGAAAACCCTCTAGTAGGACCCTGATATATTCACATCCCATGAAAAGGTGGCCCACAGTCTCACTCTCGTTAAGGCAGAAGACACAGCGTTCGTCGCCACTCCAGCCCTATTTCCGGAGGTTGTCCGCAGTGAGCACCTTTCTTTTCAATACTAACCACACGAAGATCTTGACTTTCAAGGGAGATTTGATTTTCCATAGTTGGACAAAGCTCCTATCTTTTACTCCACCGTCTTGCAGAAATTTTTAGAGCGATTTTACTGTAAACTCCTCCGACTGGGTCCATCTCCACCTGACTTCATCTTTTCTATTAAGCAGAGAGATCGCGGAAATTGACTCTTTTAGTTTCGAGATCAGGTCTTGGTCACACTGGGAGCTAGGAGTAAAACCTGCCAAGATTTTACGCTTTATCTTAAGATTTTTATTCACGGCGTTAACGTAGCTAGGGGGACAGTCCTTTATCTTAAGATTTTTATTCACGGCGTTAACGTAGATAGTGGGATAAAGAGTTCGAAGGGAAGCTTGATCCCTCCAGATATCGTTCCAGAAGCTTACACACGATCATTATCCTAACGGTGACTTTGCGGGGGTAGATTCTAAAAAATAAAATGGCTTTTGATAGAGTTTCTACTCTAATACATGTCTCTTGAAACTATTCAAACAAATATTTAAAAGAAAAGAGGTTAGAACACAAACCTCCGCGTCTGTTTCAGGATCTGAACTCCTCTCTTCGGAGATGCTGCGCCCGCTGTCATCCTATAACAACAACCAACATGCATCTCATCAAGAAACTCATGTATAGCAAGCAACCATGCAAAAAGAATGTGCCAACTAAATCATCTGAACTTCAAAGTAGTACAAGACCTCTGCATTATCCGCAGGTGCAGCATCATCAGGTTCATGCGGGTATTCCAAGAATTCGACGAGTTTATCCACAATTTCAGACTAAAAATATAACAGAGGATGCTAAATCTTATTACAGCGAGTTAAAAGAACAAAAAAAAAAAAAAGAAACAGAAAAGGAAACTCGACTAAACTCTACTTCCTATCTGCCAACCTTGTTTATTTTGGAGTTATTTACACCAGGGATGCCAAGTACATTGCAGAGAAATAGCAATCGACTTTTGAGACACTTAGCAAGCTTCTCTACAACATTTTTTCTCTTCCTTTTCTGTAAACCCAGAATAAAAAATTATTACCACTCAAGCAACTGTACCCAGAATCGTAAAATTAGAACTTTTCATTTAGAGATCTCGCATTTGCTTTGATTCGACTACTATTAAGTATCTGATGATTGTGTTCATAGTTTTCCAAATGTGACCATCTAGTAGTCTACTCGAATCCTAGCATTGAGCTTTAAAATTTAATCAAATTTACCCATACATCAAAGCAAAAGAAGTCGAATTGAGTACCTTATCATGTTCACCCCAAACAAAACCAGAAAACTCCAGTATGTTCTTCTTCAAAGAATTTTTAGCCTGAGAACGACCACCTTAAAACTTCAAATGTTCATAGCGCGAGAACAATATAGTTCTAAAGAGCACCTTCTTTCTTCCATATAGAAGTTGGTGTAGAAATTGCATATTTTCATCGACTTTGGCCTTTGACAGCTTCTTAGACACTGTGGAAGTACTCAATATTGGGATTATTACTAAAAAAGGATGCTATAGTTCGACAAAAATGAGTAGATATAGACTCCGTTAGCAGTAATTGTAAGAACGCTTAATCGAATCAAACAAATTGTTTATTCCCACTGAATTAATTTCAAACAAGCAACTGCAAGGTTCCAACTGAACACAACTTTTCAAGAAAAAAAAATGGTTTTATTGTAGTCGCAGGTAAACGAAATTTCCTTCAAATCTGAAATGAAATTCTCAAAGAAAAATAACCTTTCATAACATGTGGTGTCCATTATATAGAGATTTTATAACCCAATTCCAAACATTTATGAGCTGTTTGGTTTCAGAATTACAGGAGGAGAAAGCAAAAGAAGAGGTAGTTATCTCGACGAGTATTAAGACCATCTACGCCTATTTCTCAGCCAATTTTAAGACAAACTAAATTGAATCCCCAATGATTTACAATAATGTGAAATTCAACTAGATGGGATTCGTAAATACTCACTGCCCAGGTTGCATGATTAAAGATTAGCTTCGGGTGTTAATATCATTCCCAAAATGCTGTCTCAAATAATGAGCTCTAATTCCACAACATAATCTACTTCAGCTACATTCCTACGCCGGCATCTTACCCAGAGAACTTTGCTATGGGTGAGTACCAAACCCTATGACCCAGAATCTAGATTCTCTACTCTAGAAGCTGCAACCAAACCCGAATTCAGCTTCTGGGGCACCAAAACAGCTTTTTGCAGAAGCTCCATCTGGGCCTAAAAGAAACGATTCCGTGCAAGAATCAATTCAAGATTCAATTTTTCTTGACTACGCCTACAGTTAGCCCACAAAACAGCTTAGAGAATTCGATAACAGGGCACAAAATTTACCGAATTAGATCATTCCACTCACCCATCTCAATTCTTTCGCAAAAAGAAAGAGGTGGATACGCGAAAGCGCACATTTCATAATAAGATCGAATTAGGGATCTACCATTTGGGATCTCCTTCAACTTGGTTCCGGGACCCTGAAACCCCAATCCACATCAACATCAACATCAACACCAACACCAACACAAACGCACCCTAGATTCAACAAATTGGGGGCGAATTCGATCATACCTGCTCGATGTCGAGAGGCGTGAGGGCTCGTTGCTTCTCGCGATGGCCCGGCGGGGTGTAGATGCTAACCGGGGGCTTCCGATCCCGCTTCGTGATCTTGGGCGAGGGTTTCCTCTTGGGGTTGGGGGCTCGCTTAGCTCCTCCTCCCCGCGACCTCTTCCTCCTCTTCGCCATTTTCGCCTCTTCGCTGCTTCTATGGAGCTTCTAGGGTTTCAAGGGCGAGAGAGAGGATGAGTGGATGACGTAAGCTTTCCCGCGCGCGGGTTTTTTTTTTTTGAAAAAAAGAAAATTTATGCTTAGAACTGGTGCACCATCATCGTTTTTTTGTTTTTTTTTGTTAGAGATTTAGAAGGTGAAGATCCAAAGGGTTGGAGGAACGGACGGTGGATCTGGTGAGAGTTCACGGATGACGTGGTGCATACGGTTCACCGAATTATACCCATCTCAATCAACTGAGGCCCAGTTGTGGCCCAACCCAATGTTTCCTACGTCCATAACACTCCTTCTTCAAGCCCAAGATAAGCCCAGGATCTGTCCACGTGTCAAATTATGATTGGTCTACTTCCTATTCGCTGTTTCAGCACACGTGTCGAATTATTATTGGTCCACGTAATCACGCCCTCATCATCATCAGATACGAATCTCAAACGATCGTTTGAAGTTTCCAGAAGCTTCCCGCCAAATTATCTCCCTCTCCCTCTCCTTCTCGAACTCGACATCTACTCCTTCTAGAAACTCCGCGATCGTTCCCAAAATACCCCCAAGTCCCCCAAATTCTCTTCCCTATATAACCCCCCCAAACAATATATCGCATCTCACATATCGAGAGAGAGAGTTATAGAGAGAGAAGAGTTTTCGCAGAGAGAGAGAGAGAGAGAGAGAGAGAGAGAGAGAGAGAGAGAGAGATGGAGAGCTTCTTCTATGGCGATCCATGGAACCCTAGACGCCCCCGCTACGCCGCTCCGATCCCCGATCCGAAGCCGAAACCGAAGCCGAGGGTCGTCTCCATCCCCGTCCACTGCGTCGACTCCGCCGCGGCGGCGCCGCCGGCGCGGCGGAGGGTGGTGCGGGAGGAGGAGGCGGCGGTGAGGATACAGAGGGTGTTTCGCGGGTTCCTGGTGCGGAGGAACCTGGAGCGGGTGCGGCGGATCGCGGCGGAGGCGGAGGAGGCGGAGCGGAGGATCGCGGCGGAGGCGGCGGCGATCGGGGCCGACGCGAGGGAGAGGGTGAGGGTCGGGGAGATGCTCATGCGGCTGCTCCTGCGCTTGGATTCGGTGCGCGGGGTTAGGGAGTACCGGAGGAAGGTGATCCGGCGCGTGATCGCGCTTCAGGAGGCCGTGGATTCGATCTCCCCCGCCGCCGATTCCGCTGTCGAAACCCCCAATTCCGAAACCCTAGAGGACGCCGCACAAGAAGAAGAATCCGAGGCTGGGGACGAGGACGGCGCTTCCGACTCGGCCCCAATGGAGGCGGAGATCGCCGCAGATGACTCCTCCTCGCAAAGATCGGATCTTTGCGGCGGCGGCGTCGGCATTGCCATGGGGGAGGAGGAAGGGGTGAGGAGGAGGAGAGGGTGGGAGGGGATGGAGAGGTTGGTGGCGGAGCTGCGCGAGAGGAGCGCGGAGCAGTGCCGGATCATGGCGGGGTTGGTGGAGAGGGTGGAGAGGTTGGAGCGTGCGATGCGGAGGATGGAGACGAAGAAGAAGACGAAGAAGAACGCCGCAAAGCAATTAGGGCACAAAAAGGTGTGCTTTTAATAACATCATACATACATACATACGACGACGATGACGATGATGTGTTTTAGATGTGCAGTTTTTTTTTTAATAGTTTTTTTGAAATATTTGGATCACTTTTTTGGTTTTCTTAAATGCGCACATTTTTTACATAGGAAAGAAGTTTTTGAGTACGATTTTGCGAATATTTTCGGTTTGTGTTTGAGTTGTTTGTTTGATGTGTTGTTACATTGAAGATAGGGATGTCAATGGGTAGATACCCAAAAATTTATCTGGAGCGGATTTATTTGATGCTAAACGAATATGGTTTTGAATATAGATATAAAAATAAAAAACCGACGGTTATGAATTCGGATATGGATTTTGAGTGTATCCGAACTCGAACTCGACACGAACCCAAATTTATTTTATATTATATATATTATCTATATAAATAGTTGGAATTGAGCTTCTATGCTTTTAAAAGCACAAGGTCATTAGTGCTTGTAAGTTTTCGATCCTTGGATTAAGGGATGTGCGGTTAGAATAATAGTAGTTTTCTAGGGTTGAGTGAGTGGTTGGTTGAATAATATGATTTAACGGATAGAAATGATCAAAGTGGTAGATCCTAACGGCGAAAAATTTACAAGCACCATAGCCGCACTATAAATATTTGATGTTATATTTAAATTTATATGTCTCAATCAAAATAATTTTTTTTTACTATTTATTTATATAGCTGTGGATTAAAAAAATTTGGATTTTCTTGTGTATTCGACGACAGACAAATGACAAAAGATGAAACTATAAGAGATGGATAAACAAAAAAAATTTTTGTCGAAGATAATTACATTATTTGGAAAAGTTTGAATTTCGATCAAAAGTGAAGGTCTGGTGATTCAAACAATTGTACTGAACAATTACGACTAAAAATTACTCCACCCTTCCCGCTCAAAAGAAAATGAGAAAACCACGGTCAAAAGCTAAATTTTCACAGCCTTCAGAACTCAAAATATTTCATACAAAAAAAAATGGGATAACTTCAAATACCATCCCTGTGGTTTCGTGCTTCTCACTTTAGTATCATGTGGTTTAAAACGTATCACTTTAGTACCATGTAGTTTGGTTATTCTCTTTTTATGTTATCTTTTCGTTAATTTTTTCGTTAAATTATACAGAAAAACTTTAAATATCCCACCTATGATTTATCGAATATTCATTTTACTATCCTGTAGTTTTAACTTTCTCATTAATTTAACAAAAAAATTAACGAAAAAATAACAAAAATAAAATAACCAAACCACAGGGTGGGTACTAAAGTGATACGTTTTAAACCACATGGCACTAAAGTGAGAAAGCACGAAATTATATGGGTGGTATTTGAAGTTATCCCAAAAAAAATAGATACAAAAAACACTTTTTTCCCCCAAATAATACAAGGATGGTTATTACAATAACACACCAAAGAGTTGTATTCAAGAGAACAAAACCCCACTTCAACACATCTCTGTCACATGTGGTCTATGCCATTCTCAGCACACTTCCATTTTCCTCTTTTTCTTTTGCCCTACATTTTCCTTAAACTCGACGAACATGCACGCGGAGAACATTCACCGAGCAGAAAAGTTATAAGAAAACTCGTAAGTGACACCGCAGAAAAGGAGTGAATTTACGAAAGCATTTATCATCTGTGACTCGGAAGATTACATTGATGATGTGTTATTCGTCGCTGTTAGTTTCCTCGCTCGGCAATTCTCTGCACCATCTGCGACCTATCATATCGTCGATAAACACTATACTATACTATACTTCTCTCCACGATATCTATGCTTGACCGCATTTTCTTAAACAGGCGATTCCCTCTTCTTGGTACTCTTGCTTTGTAATCCAGAACTCGGGTGCGTCCTGCTCATATTTACAAACAAAAAGGCAACACATTAGCAGCTGTTTCGGCAATTTAGCTCATGGATATATCTCGGAGGATCAACTTTGCTGCTAACATGAGTAATTTTTGGTCCAATTTGATAAGCCAAGTTAGCATCTTTACTCATCTTTTGAGCACGAAGAATCCACATAAGAATCTGAGTTTTACTGAATTTGTCTCATAAAATAACTGTAGAGAAATGAGAAGTTGTAAATTGAATATAACCTTCATTATTCCAGCAAGAACTGCCCCGCCCAAGTAGACCATGTGCTTTCTCCGGGGAGGGTCCTCGATTCGCAGCCTTAATTTCTGTTGAATTAGAAAAGAACCATTAGAATGTGCAAAAAAAGAAACAAATTTTATCCTAACCAAATCTTTCATGCTTCCTCTTGCTAAGTTTCTTCTAGTAGCTTCGAGGAAAGATATCGCGAGAGGTATCTAAGCTCAGAGATTGCAATTTTCTAAAAGGGAAAACCTCCAGGGTTTGTAATTTAATAACCATCAAAACGGTAGTAGTTCGATTTAATATAATAATGCGAATAAAATCAGCTGCAATCCGATTACTCTGCTATATGTTACTTGGAAAATGGAGGGGTAAGGACAGAATTAAGTATTAAAAAGAACATCAAAATAGCACTATGCCCATCAGGTTCTGTAACACAATTACATCTTCTCTCTCTTTCCTTGGATATTTTTTATGTAGCATTTGAAGGCCACGTTCGCATCCAAGCTCGGGAGAACGTACCATAGAATAAATTATAGGACTAACATAAAATGGGAGTATCTCTTACAATCTTAAAATTTTTGGGTTAGAGCATGAAAAGATGATAAATTTGACAGAAACTTAAAACTTGTAAAAATAAAGGGTACTACCTTTAATCCATCCTTGTTCCCTTTCAGCACCACGTCGAGATATCGGTCAAGAATTTCCTTCTCCAAGCTGTCAAGACATAAAAGCATCTACATTTCAGCTGACAGCCGGCTGATTATAAATTAGATATTTTGATACTAGTTAATAACTATGAAAAAGAAAAAAGAGAATCAAATGTACTCTATTGGCACGTTTGGCATTTAGGATTGGATATGATAGGATACGATGAGAAGGTGATGCTGGGGAACAGGGGTTTAGCGACTCAGAGGCATGAGGGGTTTGCGAGACGTGGTACTATCCATAATCCATTTAGGTCGAATAATCCTATTGGGATTGGGATTAGCAAATCCCACCTGAGAAATTCGCACCGAAGAGGATTGGGTTAGAAAAACTATGTTGTATTCCACCAAACACTTCCTTAGCTGACGTGTCCCAGATATCTCCGAGTCGCTGAACATTCTTTAACTTCGCACTCTCATCTTATCTTATCCATACCAAATGAATCCTATGTTCATTTTTCCCAATCAGCTATCAATAAGAAAAAGCTATAGGAAATTTTAACTAAATAGGGTATATAGACAGATCCGAGGGAAAAAGTGAAACTTAAGGCCCTTCGGTCTTACCGACTTGGCAATCCAGGATACATGGTACTTCCTCCGCTAAGAACGATATGTTGGTAAAGCTGGGGAAAGTAAATTAAACTGCATATCAGAAGACTTTTGCGACAACAATCTTTATTGCTATCCACTCGAGAAGAGAAAATAAGTCAATGAAACATCTTTTTTTTTTATGCACTAAAATTTATTGATATAACAAAGATCAAATACCATCATCCGGTTGTCGATGTCCATTTCCTGTATGCAGCGAAATGCCATGTCGGCCATTCCATCTCCCTCAACATCTATGAGTTCCTGCACCGTGATAAATTTAGCCAGTAACTCTCTTCAATTAGGTGATAATTGAAGCAACAGTTTTCATTTAATTGTAGGACCTTATCCTCCAGACCGAAAAAGACAGTATTCAACACAGGCTATAAAGGGGTCGAAGAAAAAAGCACTGTTATCTACACTAGAATTTTACTTGCTATTTGAGTCTCTTTCAGTTTTAGGAGAAGTACCAAGATTTTCTCTATTAGTCGCTTAAGTTATTGCATATTATCTGATGCCGTTTCATTCAACAAATGACGAACAAATAATGAGGTTATATCAATAAAATGAATATACTTACAGGAGTAAAAAGAGCCTCAGGGGCTTGGAACCTTTCGGTGCCAACTTTAATAACTCTTCCATCTGGCAGCTGATAAGCTAAAGTCAGGAACGGAAAAACGAAGCAAACCGATACAAGGAGAAAACCTAGTTCAAATGTACGACAGAGTAGTGAAAAGAAACACTCTGAAATTGCACGTAAAATCAATTGATATATATATGAGGAGTTTAAGAGTGTCATTTTTTAGTCACCCTACTTCTTGTAAGAGTAATTGAGCAGGAAGTAGCACCAAAGAACTTTAGCATTTATTAATTCCTTTAGTGCAGTATAAGACAATAATCCATAGCCCATAGGATGGTCGTATCTAAAAAAGGAAGTGAGCAAAGTTCATCTACAAGAAAAATAGAGAAAAATAAAATCCAACTTACAGTATAACTTTTAACAAGAATTGTGGTTTCTAAACCAAGTTGATACTCGCGTTTGTAGTCATAGCTGCAAATAAGTTATCCCAGACAAAGTAAATAATAAAAGCACTAAAAGCAGGTGACCGGATGAGAAGTTCGCAACTTTTACCTGGTGTAACATAACTTCTCCTTTATTTCCCTCACAGTTTCAAAATCTGCAGATTTATTCATGGAGTACCTTTTGATAGAGAAAATTAACTTATCAGCATGATGTGAGAGCTATTCGCGAAAAATGTTGTGCTATACATTTATGTTAATAAGTCTCACCCTCTTCGAGAGAGTAGGTCAACAAGATACGATGTTATGTGCCGGCCAGCTACATTCATTCGTTTCGTAAGATGTGGATATGAGTAACCATCAACCACCGGCACCTAGGTGCAAATTGTTCCTCTTATGTAAATCATAAAAGAGTTTCACATAGCAGAAATATACTAGAAAAATATGTCTACATTGTATCCATAGTTACAGTTCAAATTCCTGAACTAAAGCTTACAAGGCAATCCAGCACCAAAAAAAGAAGAAGAAAGGGACAAATTTTGACAAAAAAGGTCAATACCTGCTTTGTATTTCAGATTCAATGTTTTTTTAAAAAAAAGAAGAAGAAAATTAATGGACAGGAGAGGCAGTGAGCAGACTGCGATGCCATAGAAATAAAAGCACAATCGTCAATGTTGTCTAGAAACGAAACATAAGTAACGTAAAGAGTTGCTTTCACTCAACCAGTTTTATCTGTTACACATTGCTCAGCAGGAGAGTAGTTATTTTCTATTCATTTGTTCAATTATATTTGTTGAGCACAGTTAGCAACCAATTTATCATCACAATGTAAATCCGACAATCTTCTGCCCGTAGGACATGGTAAGATCCACATCAACAAAAATCTACTAGTTCAAATTATTGTTGCATCTTAATAATATATATGGCATTAACACATTAACACATCGAGTATAGCATCTACTGTTATACGCGAGACAAAAAAAAGAAGCACATCATGCATAAGAAATAGTGATTCTAGGAAGCAACTTGTCCTCAATATCTTCCAAATAATGTCTCTGGAAGAACAGCAGATGGAAGTTTAGCATTTATTACACTTCCCATAAATCATGTTTTTAAGTTTTAACTACTTGACTTTCCATAATAACAAATATAAAGATTTAGTATAGGACACATACCACATGAGTGACACCATCTCCAGAGTCAATAACAAGGCCAGTTAGCAAGCCTGCCGAC
This sequence comes from Puya raimondii, assembly GCA_016920855.1. Classification (NCBI taxonomy): domain Eukaryota; kingdom Viridiplantae; phylum Streptophyta; class Magnoliopsida; order Poales; family Bromeliaceae; genus Puya; species Puya raimondii. The sequence goes on from JABWPP010000050.1 coordinate 97,403,776, forward strand.
CATTTTTATTGATGGCAAGAAAGAAAATTAATGTCAGATAAATGGACAAAAGTGTTTAAAATATCAAATTATTCTTCGAAGAAAGGTCAGAGAGGTGCATTGGCAATTATTCATCATTTTTCTCAGATCGAGAAATCACAATTTGTTAATTTGCAATGCAAGAAATGGTCTTTGTAATATGACTTATAAAGTCCAAATATTACCTTGAGCATATAATGTAAGAACAGCTTGGATTTGAATAAAGACACCAGAAAAGTTGTACTTTTCGAACATAGTTTCAACCTATTAAACATGAGCACAAATTTTTAAGAATTGGCTTTTATGTACAGTGAAATAATAAAAAATCGAGTATATAAATATGAGCTAATAGCATATATAGCCAACCATTTTTTCACGGTTTTTCACAGGATTGAGGGGCGGATCTGTAAGTAATATTTTGCACTCAGTTGGGTCTATCTGGAACACAAATAAGAAAACATAGTATAACTCATCTCTACTCAAATATTTTCTTTGAATGATGCGACGATCAAATTAGAATAATCAATTATCTGCACCTTTAGTTCGCTGTAAAATGCATGATCCCAGATATGGCCCATATCATCCCAATTCTGCACGATTCCATTATTTACAGGATAAGAAATATCTAGTTGGTGCCGCAGTTCTGCACAAGCTGCTCCTACAACAATATCCTGAAAAAGAAATACAGCCGCTATAAAATGAAGAGCACATGTTATTCTCTTGGGGCTTATTGCATTCACGGGGGCATAGATGATACGATTCGCCCATCGGAGAGAAAAAAATGGTTTGGCAAGTAAAAGAAGTTTCAGCCAATACAACTTTGCCAACTTTTTATCAAATATTAACGTAAAAGTTGAAAACACATTACAAAATGAATTTTGTAAATGAGTTTTTTTTTTGCTTCTTTTTATGCATTTTTAGTTCGAAAAGATAAAAAGTAAACTTGTACATGATCTTCAAGTGACTCTTTAAAGTTAGTGACTCTTCACAACATGCTTTTCCTCGTTGATATTGAAGAAGCATGTAAAGGATTTAACCAAAACCAATATCAAGAAGAATTAAATTGTGTTCCGACCGTGAGTTCTTGCTCCTGAAGCGACTCCTCATAGCGAAGCAACGGCCTTCCAACGACACATGGAAAGACTGATGTAGGAAAGTTCTCGCCAGCGAACCCACACTTCACATACTGCACAGCAAATGTAGCAGTTAGAATTATCCAACATTGAAATGTGCTCGATATTTACATAGCTCTACTCAACTTCAAATTTCTAAATAAGGTATAGTAAGATTAAAAAAGAAGAAGAGAGCATTGAGACGATTAGCCGCGCAAAGATTTTTCTTAAAAATCCCCTTTGAAGATCTATAATACTATATGTCTTTATTTCATTAGCATTAAAAATATATATAGCTCTACCTAAATTAAACTTCCATTCCACAAAAAGTTTCCAAAAATTAAAAGAAAAAAAACCTTTTGGATTTGCAAGAACTTCATATGTTTGAAGATTTTTTTTTTCCCCTTAATTCATTGCAATGTTAGTTATTTAAGTATAGAAAACACTAAGAAGATGCGGAAAAAGGGAAATGTTATCCACAATAATATGCCCTAGATAACACGAAATTTAATATTCAAATAATTTTTTTTATCCGAGCTCAATTTATGAATTATATGATCTTTTACACGATTTCAACAGTTTCCTTCTATTATGATTGAGCTATACTGAGTTCATACATAAAAATCATATGCAAAAAAAATCCAATAAAATGCACCAAAAAAATTCAGAAAAAATGAAAATCTCAAACTGAATCCACGCCATTCAGATCAATTATTTAGAGATTTAGTGCTCCGAATGAAAAAAAAAAAAAATTAAGGAAAAAAATTGAAAATTAGGTCTTTTTAACAGGAAAATTGGGCATTTTGCATTTTGTTAATCGATTCGATTGATTAAGTTCATATAGATCGGGAAACAAGAAATGGGATTAGATCCTACAGATCCCACCGAGATCGGATACAAATGTAATGAGATAAAACAAAAAATATATATAAAAAATTTTAAAAAAAAAGAAAAAGAAAAGAGAGGAGATTAAGGGATCTTACCCCGGTACCATTGTCGCACACCACGACCTTCCTACTATCCATCTCTCTCTCTCTCTCTCTCTCTAATCTCTCTCTCAACTTTCTCTCTCTTCCCTTCGAAGCCACGAAGAAGACGAAGAAGAGTTTGAGCGCGTGCGAAGCTCGCACGTGTGTGCGAGGGGAGTCGCTTTTGCACAGACACCCCCTCAACTATGGACAATTCTAAACAAACCCCCTCATATATATATATATATATATATATATATATATATATATATATATAAATTGCACAGAACTTACCTGAATTATGGACCATTTTAAATTGGTCACCTAATTTTTTAAAATTTTAATTTTATTATCTAATTTTTTAATTTGTTTGATTTGAATCACTCAATGGTACTTTGACTTTAAAATTTAAGCAAATTATTTACTTAATAAATTTATAGCTGCGATAATTACATGAAGTATAGTAAAGCGCATTAAAATTTTGAAATCAAAATATTGTTGACTAATTCAAATCAAACAAATTAAAAGATTGGATAATAAAATTAAAATTTTGAAAGATTAGGTAGTAATTTCGAAATGGTCATTGAGTTCTAAATTCTTAAATATATTTATTCAAACTTTTAGAAGTTAATTTGTAAATTTATCCCTAGGTCGGATCATTATGTTTTCTCATAAATATACTATTTGTGTGAAAATTTAATGTTCATTATATAAACGAGGTTGATTAATTTTAAGCCTTAATGTGCAATTCTACTAGTTTGCAGGGATATCTATGCAATTTTCTCAATTGGGCCGGGTTGGGCCATAGCAACTCGATGCCTAATACAAATTGCTCGGCGTCACACGGATACCCGAAATTTTATTCGAACCCGAACTCGAACGGGGCGGCTTTATCCGATACTAAATGAATATAGTTTCGAATACATGTATAAACAACGAAAAACCGACGGATTGTGATTCGGGTATGAATTTTGTCTATATCCGACTTGAGCCAGAACCTGACCTGAACCAAAATTGATTTTATATCATATAATATAGGTAAACATTTAACGTTATATTTGAATTTGCATTTTACAAATTCAGGTTTAATGTAATATAATATATTTTAAAATATGGTAAAGAGAATTAATTGTTTCGGATTCGGGTTTGGATTTTTGAAAATCCGCCCTGAATCCGACCCGATAACATCCTCTCAACATCCTGAGAGGATCAAAATATGTCGCAACCAATTAGGGGTGCAAACGAGCCGAACACGAGCGAGCACGACCTTGCTCGAATTCGGCTCGTATTAGATTCGAGTCGAATTCGAGCTGGCTCGAATTAATTTCGAGCCAGAATAAGGCCGGTTCGAGTTCGGCTCGAAATTTAAATCGAGCCGAATTCGAGCGGCTCGAAATAGTTTCTTTTTTTTTAAAGCTAATTTCAAGCCATGTTCGAATTTGGCTCGGAATTGTTCGATTCCGAACCGGCTCGTTTATAGTTCGAAATTCTATGTGGAGTTGAGTCCGTGCCTATGCGGTACATAGAGAATGTATTAAAAGGTATATTTAAATTAAAATATCTAATAAAAAATATTTAATATATATTATTAATAATATTAATATTTTTTATTTTTTAATTTTAATTTTATATATATATATATATATATATATTCAAACTATTTCGAGCCGAACACGAACGAACAGAAACATGCTCGTTCTCGGATTGAAATTATTTTCGAGCGAAAAAATTCAGCTCGTTTTATATTTGAAATTAATTTCGAACGAATCATTTTCGAGCCTATTTCGAATCGAACACGAGCCGGCTCGCGAGCGGCAAGCTAGACTTGCAGCCCTACAACCAACACTAATGTTCATTTTATTTTATCACAAAAGTGTTCTCATCTAAATCACACAACTCAATATCACCAACTACGCATACAAATAATGAAATAAAAACAAGCAAACAAGCTTTCCCTGCTAAGCACTCCATGAATCCTGGAAGAGTTGAGAAACTGTTCTTCCCAAAATCCACTCCACATCCGCCGTCGTCGACGACGACGACGACGACGCGGGGATCCGCCCGGCGAGATGCGAGATCGCGTCCTTCGCTTCTTTGTACCCGCATTCGGGAACGACGTAAGGGAAGTCGCTGCAGAAAAAAAAAACAAAAACAAAAACAACCAACCAAGTTTTAATTTCGTGAAGTTCACGCAGAATATGCGTCGCTTGCTTTTTTCGATGAATATAACAAGTATGAATATCGGCTATGCGCGGAATATGACGAAAGAATACCAGTGGTAAAGTTAAAACCATAGAGTACTAAAGTGGAAAATTGGTAAACTACAGGGATGTATCTGAAGTTTTTTCTATATGCTTTAACGGAGAAGTTAACGGAGGAGCTGACGGAAAGAGAAAAAACGAAATCACAAGGTACTAAAGTGAGAAAGCGCTAAACCACAGGAGGGTATTTGAAGTTTTTCCTAAATTATATGAATCTATCAGAGAACAGTGTTTTTAATATTTATAATAGAAAACGAATTTGAAGCTTTTTTGTAGCAGTGAAAGTACCTTCCCCACATGACGCGGTTGGCTCCGTAGCTCGCGATCACTTGGGCGAGAAGGGGGGACGTGTCCTCGAACGGATACGGTTCTCTCGAGAAGCGGAAAATCGCGCTAAATTTTATGTAGACCTGTTAAAGACTCGACATTAGTACACGCTAATCACATTAATAGAAAGAAGCAGAAGCCTCAAAACCAGAGCTTCTGCTTTTGGAACCCAACAGCTCATTTCAGCTTCCTATCACAGCAAAATCTACATGCATACATTCACCGAGCTTCGTGGCTTACGAAAGCTTATGCTTTCTGAAGTAGAGAAGCTGTTCGACCACGTAATTAAACAAGAGCGCGTGAGGAAAAGTGATAGTTACCTGCGGGAATCGGGATAGCCGAAGCAACGAAGAGAAGGCTTTTTGTTCCTCATCATTTCTGTATATACACTACTTAACTTCAGTGCTGTACAAAATCAGTTTCCGCGGGCAAAGGTTTGCGAGCAAAAAAGAAGCTTACGTCGGCGGCTTGCAAAAGGCCATATGATCGAGTATAACCGGAGTCGAAGGATAATTCGCGCACAGCTCCTCTATTTCCTCGATATGTAAGTTAAGTCCCTGAAAGACAACGGTCGCGTAAATGATCAATTTTATCACTTTTACTAGAAAAAAACTCGAAGGGGTCTACCTTTGTGCACATAAATCCCACTGGCGCGCCGAGTTCGCCTGCTTTAGCGAACATCGCCTTCCCGATTTCATTCGTCATCTGTTTCACGAGAATAATTGTAATCAAGTTCTACGCTTGCGCGAATGTTTGATTCAATTTTCACATAATTACTTAGATACATTAAAGTTAAAATAGCAACCTTTTCGCCTGAGGGCCATAAATACGGGTTGAATCGAACGGCACGGTATCCATCCTAAAAAAGGGAACTATAAGTGTTAAAATGAATCTTATGATGTTGATACATGAATGAAATATAATGCTATTTTTCTGAAACATTATTACCTTCACAATTAGATCTTCGAGTTGCTTAATACCGCTTCCGTCTTCGGCAGGATTCGCGAGCAAACAACCGACGAATTTGGACGGATGCTTCTTTAGAACACTACAAACCGACCGATAGATGCGGTGAAATAATATGATTTGCGAGGTTGAAGCGCTCTTTGGCCTGGTTTCGAGAATAGCTTCTCTATTCAAGGAAGCAGAAGCTTTTAGGCCGGTAAAGCAGAAGCTCCAATTTGAAGCTTCTGCTTCTGCTGTAGCAGAAAGCTAGTGAGGTGACTTAAATTAAAAAAAAAGTGATTCGTGCTTCTTCAAATAGTTCTAGTTAAAGAACGAACATCTTTACCTAGTCACATAAGAGTGGTCGAACTTATGATTTATGGGTTGCACAATAAGAGCTCCATCCACTCCTGCTTCTGCCATTTGCTAAAGACGTGACAGCGACAAAATCAGAGTTGGATTATGATTTGGCTATTTAATATATTACGTGATTAGACGAGTCGCATATTCGTTTATATGTAAGTCTCAAAACTCTGAGAATTTCACAAACTTCAAAAACTTTGGATGTAACACCCAATCATACGAAATCGATACAAACTTATAAATGGTGGGCACGAAAATCCCCAGAGTCGAGTATCAGCAACCTGCTTATGCGCACAAATCCTGTTTTATTTCTGAAAAGTTGGTTTGCTCGAGAGAAGGATTTAGGCTAAAAATTTAATGTAAAAGCAGCCACCAGGTTAGGCTAAGTGCGAGCTTGTCGAGCCTATTTGTGCTTCTACTTTCACCTATAGCTACTTCTAGTAAAGTGTCGGCAAATGGAATAGTTTAAGTACTTCTGCTGTGGCGAGAAGCCAAAATCAGTTTTTTTTTTTTTTTTTTTTTTAACTAAAAGAGCAAAGTTGTTGGGGAGATTTCAATATAGTTTTTCCTCCCGGCAACACTACAGGCTCAAACAGCATTTTGTCCAACAGCACTAGACCTTACAGCAAGGCCAAACAGGCTCGAAACCGTTGACCTAAAATTGGAGTAAAAGAATTCGAAAAGATCATAGAGGCATGGTCTTTCTATATATATAGAGAGAGAGAGAGAGAGAGTTGAGCTGGAATGCTATCAGTAGCAAACGGGCTCCGTTGCCAACCATTTGTTTTTTATGATGGAGCCTCCAAATCGACGATCGGCACCGTTGAACATGATCTATACCACTTGAAGCATCTAAAAACCAAATTTCATGTTTTTTCAATATTGTTCTCTTGCCCATCAAGTGGACACAAAAATGAACGGCTGAAAATGAATATCCTTTAAAAAGTGATGATAGGAGTCTTGTAATCAAGATCAAGAGTATAGATCTTGTTCTAAATAGTTTAAAGAATTTTCTAATCAAAATTCAATTGATTTGGATATCTTTACGCCGTTAAACGAGAAAACGTCTTATACCGACCATTAAAATTACAAATTTTGAAACTCTTTGATCATTACGCTAATGATGTCGAAAAGATTTGAAATTTGGTTTCTAGATACTCAAGTGGTATAGGTCATGTTCAACGGTGCCGATCGTCGATTTGGAAGCTCCATCATCGAAAACAAATGGGTGGCAACGAAGCCCGTTTGCTACTGATAGCATTCCAGCTCAACTCTCTCTCTCTCTCTCTCTCTCTCTCTCTCTCTCTCTCTCTCTCTATATATATATATATATATATATATATATATATATATATATATATATATATATACTAAACAGTACCTTAACGACCGAGCCCGCTAGTATTAATAGCTCGTTGCACTCTAAACCACCGACCCAAAATGCTTAAACCCTGTTATTATTACTAGAGTCTCATTTCTTATCCAATGTGGGACAAATGTGGGACAATTGGGATGTCACAGTAGCTCTAACACTCATTAATACACTACATAAGTCATTTATTCAGCTTGATACTATTTGCTTAGATATACAAAGTAAATACATCAATAAATAAAATTTGGGCTATTGTGGAAATTGAACAGGCCAATAGATTTTATATAAAACCCCAAAAATTAGCAAAAGGAAAGAAAATGGTGAGCAAAGTTAATATAAGTACCTCAAGCAAGAAATCGACATCTCCGCGAAGTGAGGGCTCATTTCCTGGGAAATAAGGGTATTTCTCCACAGCCTAGAAATTTTTTTTTTTAAAAAAAAAGCATCAAAATATGGTATTTTCAAGTAACAAAAAATCAATTTAAGCATCATAATTTCATCTGTTGAGTACTCACACACCAATTTAAGCATCAAAATCTGATTCAATTTAAGCACCAAAATCTGATCTTTCTGAGTATTTAGACACCAATTTAAACATCAAAATATCATCTTTTAGAGTACCCAGAAACTAATTTAAGAATCAAAATCAATTCTTTTAGAGTACCCAGAAACCAATTTAAGTATCGGAATCCCATCTTTTTGAGTACTCAGAAACTAATTTAAGCATCAAAATCTCATATTTTTGAGTACCCAGAAACCAATTTAAGCACCAAAATCTGATCTTTCTAAGTATTTAGACACCAATTTAAGCATCAAAATATCATCTTCTAGAGCACCCAGAAACCAATTTAAGTATCAGAATCCCATCTTTTTGAGTCCTTAGAAACTAATTTAAGCATTAAAATCTCATCTTTTTGAGTACCCAGAATCCAATTTAAGCACCAAAATCTGATCTTTCTAAGTATTTAGACACCAATTTAAGCATCAAAATACCATCTTTTAGAGTACCCAAAAACTAATTTAAGCATCAACATTAAATCTTTTTTTAGAGTACCCACAAACCAATTTAAGCATCAAAATCCCATCATTTTGAGTACTCAGAAACCAATTTAAGCATCAAAATCTCATCTTTTTAACTACCCAGAAACCAATTTGGGAAAGATAATTTTGCAGCACATATATACCTCTTGGGGAGTGGCCCATACATGGAGATGAGAGTCTATAACCTTAAAAGAAGAAGAAGAAGAAGAAGAAGAAGAAGAAGAAGAAGAAGAAGAAGAAGAAGAACCCTCCTTGGCCTTAGAAGCCATTGTAATGGCCAAAGAGAGCAATTTGGAAGAAGAAGAAGAAGAAGAAGAAGAAGAGGGTGGTTTGGAGAAGATGATTGAGGAGAGAGTGGAAGAGAGAGTAGTAGCAATAGTAAATGCCATTTTATGTAATTTTTATTAATAAACATAATATGTACTGTGGAATAGTACTATTTTGCTCTCCCTTTTTCTCTCTCTCTCCAAATTGCTGTTTCTAGTAAATATAAAAATTATAAAACATAATCTCTATCGGCTTAAATTTATGGGATAATTTTAAAAATCATCCCTGTATTTTCGTGCTTTCTCACTTTAGTACCATGTAATTTTAAAGTGTATCACTTTAGTGTCCCGTGATTTCGTTATTTTTCGTTAATTTTTTCGTTAAATTATATAGAAAAAACTCCAGATACCCCACCTATGGCTTATCGAATATTCACTTTACTATCCTGTGATTTTTAACTTTCTCACTAATTTAACGAAAAACTAACGAAAAGATAATAAAAAGAAAATAACGAAACCACAGGACACTAAAGTGATACACTTTAAACCACATGATACTAAAGTGAGAAAGCATGAAACCACAGGGATGGTTTTTGAAGTTATCCCTAAATTTATAGAGAAAATAGTTATTTCGTATTGGTATCAGAGCAGAAGTTTCTAGTTTCGAGCTTAGACATGAGAAAAGGTGTTAAATATAAAAATATAAAAATATAATTCTCTACTCGCTTAAGCTTTTAGAGAAAATAATTGTTTCGTACTGACATCAGACTAGGAGGTCCTAGTTTCGAGCCCAGACGTAAGAAGAAGTGTTAAATATAAAAAATATAAAAATATCATTCTCTACCGGCTTAAATTTTTGGAGAAAGTAATTGTTTCATATTAATTATTTAACATTACAGACTTTCTTTTATGAATTTTCTATGGTAAAAATGTAAAGAATTTATCTAGACTATAGAGCATTTTGATTCGACTATTCAGTCTTTCAAAATTTTGATTTTAACGTCCTTTCAATTTGTTTGATTTAATTTACTTGATAATTTTTTCGATGCAAAATTTAAGCTAATTACTTGTTTTAATGAATTTATAGTTACATAAATTATATGATATATAATAATTAAATTTGAAAGATAAACGACGCATTCAAATTTTAAACTTAAAAAGTCGTTGTCTAACTAAAATCAAATAAATTACAAGTTTAGATAGGAAAATAAAAAAATTTAAAGGTTAGATAGTCAGATCAAAATTAGTGATTGTTGAGGTAAGTTTCGTACATTTTTGTCTTTTTTTAATTACATATGCATTCCTGTAAAACAATAATTTTATATATTTATCCTACAAAATTGCAGTTGTGGGATATATCTCTACAAATTTGCATAGTTAATATATATACCTCCCCATTAATTGACCAATTAAAATTAACTTTTCTTCCGTGAAATAATTATTTTACTCTTAGATAAATATTTTTGATTATATCTAATGTTATTTTTTACTACTTATATTTGTAATCTAACTTACATGTTATTTTATCTAAACTACAAATTATAAAGGCTAAATTACATAAAACCCTCATGTCAATACCTATTTTTTCATTTCCCTCCTGTCATTCAAAAACCTACATTTTGCCTCTTAAAAAATAAAAAATATTCACAGGGGGATATTGTGTGACAAAATGACCAAAATGTTCTCATCTTCTTCATCTCCTCCTCCCCAATCTTGCTCATCCTGCATCCCGCACTCTCGCCCACGCCTCTCTTGACCCCAACTCCGACTTCGTGCCAGGGCGAGGCGGCCGAGGGCGAGGCGGCGGCCTAAGGCATATGTGTGGGCATGGATGAGAATTTTAGGGATATTTTGGGTATAAAAAATAAGATATAAACGGAACCTTAACGGAACACTGACGGCGGGGGGCGAAGTGAACATTTTTTATTTTTTAAGGTGGCAAAGTGTAGGTTTTTAAATGACAGGGGTGAAAAGTAAAAAAGCGGGTATTGACCGGAAGATTTTCTGTAATTTAGCCAATTATAAAATCTAAAAAAGGGTACTAACCATAGCTAATGGTGAACTAACCATAGTTAATCTGCAAGAATAAATTTACATAACTGTGAGATCTGTAAAAAGGAATACATTCGATAATTTAAATTTTACAGGGATATATCTGTAATTTTAAAACTTTATGAAGTATATATGAAATTATCCCTTTACTTTGCCATGGAGGATGCTTGTCGAATCTTGGCCGTCCATTTTTGCGATCCAACGGTTGAATAATATCTTACTGGAATATGCTGTGTATTAATTGATGTAGATCTATTTTTTGGGATTTTTTTTTTCTTTATACAAAATTATAAGGTTAAAGTATAGAAAACCCCCCATTGTAAATACTCATTTTTTCATCTTTTCTCCTGATTTTTAAAATTTACATTTTATCCTCTTAGAATTTTAAAAATATTTTTAAAAGATTATGGCATTAATGAAGAGGGCAAAATGACCAAATTACCGAACTTATTTATACGAAAAAATAAGTTTTAATTTTTTTTGTCATTTTTAAGGAGATTATCGATATAAATTATAAGAACTAAACGGAATAGTCATGAAATCCTGACAGAGGGGGGGCTAAATGCATTAGCATAAAGTTTTGAGAAGGTAAAATAAAGGTTTTTAAAAGTCAGTAGGAAAAAAATGAAAAAACGAGTATTCAACATGACATTATAAATATTTAATTATTATTTTTAATTTTATTATAAAAAATATTATTATTTTGGTATTATATTTAAATATAAGATATTGATTTTTACACCAAATTAAGTGGATAAAAGTTTTCATGTTTCACTTTTCACAAGATCAATATGTTATATATAATGAAATATAAAATCAATACAAATAAAATTCTTAAAAAGTTGACCTAGTTTTAAGCTGTGGATCTTTGATCCGACTTGATTAAAAAATCCAACTAGTTTGTTCAGAACCGGACCGATTCACTGGTTGGCTGGTTGAACCATCAGTTCGAATGGGTTAGAACGGGTTTTGACTTTTCCGATTCGAAGAGTTGAACCGATGGAACCGCTCTATATACTATGTCACAGCCAAATCAGTCGATTCGACCCAAATTTTAAAACATTGATAAGAACCAAGCACATCGGGATTGAAAAAAATGAATTGAAACATGACTAAATCAAAAGAAACTGAGCCGCAGTGTGCCATGTACCAAACTCTTCATATTACGTATGTAACACATCAGCAACTCATAAGCGCAATAATCTTTTTCGTTAGTTAAACTGAGGAGACTTTGTAGGAATCTTGGCTTAAGACCTTGTTATACGTTGTCTATATAATACGATATAGTATTGTTTGATAAAATATTACCTAGTTTTAAAAGAAAAAGAACATTATATTACAATTATTCAATAATTACTCTCTGCAGCAAAATTGGAAACTTATTAAGTTGCATTATATGTAAGTGATCATGAATATGAAGAACATGAAAACATATTGACTCTACAATACCAACACATTAGGTGAAAATGTTAGAAATTTTTAGGGGTTTTTGTTAATTATATACCCCTCACTACTCTTAATTTTTTTCAGATTTATTCCTCTATTTCAAAATACTTTTTTAAATCCCAAATTCAATAAATAAACTCTAGGTAATTAGGGGTATATTTGAGGAAATTTTTGCAAATTAATAAAGTCATTTCGGTGGTCCACCAGAGAGATATATTAGATATTATTCCAAATTTTTTTATGCATGTTACAGATATGTAAATAGCAAAACTCTTTGAATGTACAGTTGGTTAAGAACTTAATGGTCGATACTTGCTTGAGGTTCTAAATTTGAAGCCTAATTGCTTCGCATTTCTAGCCGAGTGCATTACTGAAAAGAATAAAAGAAGCAGATAGCTTCCTGACTTTCTTTCTCTCTCTCAATGAAAAAGCCATGTATGTTGATGTGTATACACTCTACTTGAAAATTAGCTTAATAAGTGGAGCTAGGCTGCAGCTATGCTATCAGTAACACGGAGGCCTCCATGCTACCAAGTTATTTTTAATGATGCGGCTTGCAAATCAACGATCGGCTCTGTTAGACTTGATCTACACTATTGAAAGTATTTGAAAACTAAATTTCATAATTTTTGGCATTATCATGCCTAATGATCAAAAGGTCTCAAAATTGACAATTTTAATGGTCGATGTGATGCGTTTGTGAATTTAACGGTGTAAAACAATCTAAATTTGATAAATTTTTATATTTTTTTTTTTTACTATTTAGAGTAAGATCAGTACCTCTGATCTTAAATTCAGGTCATTTATCATCATTTTTTATAAGATTTTTATTTTCAGTCAGTTCATTTTTAGACTATTTGTTTGATAGGTAAATAATGTTGAAAAATTATGAAATTTAGTTTTCAAATACTTTCAATTAGTGTAGATCAAGTCTAACTGATCGCCGATCGTCGATTTGGAAGCCGCGTCATTGAAAACAATTTGGTAACACGGAAGCCTCCGTGCTACCGATAGTATAGCAGCCGGACTCTAATAAGTGTATATAATACACCACCAATGTCATATCTTATATGTTCACTACTAGAATTTTGACATACAGCGGCATTATTTGTTGCAATATTTAAGTAAATATTGCTAAATACAAAATTTATTGGCATTTATAAAAGATTGTTGCTAAATATATTATTTATCGATATTTATAAATTATTGCTGGTAAATAAGAATATTTAGCAATATTTAGTTTTAAATGCCGGTAAAAGATAGTTTAAATATCGGCAGTTAAAATTAATGCCACTAAGAAAATTTAATTACTAGCATTTAAAATTAAATGCCGCTAAAAATCTTAAATCCTCATTTATATCTAAATAATGTGGATTCCCAATACGCCTTATTAATTCTCCCCCTTCATTTATATCGGCAGTTATTTTCTTACAATTTTATTAAATAAAATTTATGCAATATTGATAATTTGATATAATTTTGATCTTATATGGTTGTTTAGAAATGCAATTTTATTTTATTTTTTTGCTTGTAGATTTTAAATTTTATCTAAATTACTTATTTAGTTTAATTTTAAATTTTAATAAATTTAATAATTTTATTTTCTGTTTGTTTTTAATTGGTTTAATTTTATTTAACAAAAAATAAAAATATTAAAGATGGTTGAATCATTAATTAATTATTTTTTAATAATTTTTTTGACTAAATTAATAAATTAGATGTTAAAATAAAAAAAATTAAAAACAAAAAACAAAGAAAAGAACTATTTTAAAGTAGATTATAAGTTGAAGGGCCTAAATAAAATTTTCCAAAAATTTTTCACATCCCGCCTAATATCCTCCTCCTCCACGCCGTACGGCGCCCCATCCCTCTCCTGTGTGCTTAAGGTTCATTCTAGGGTTAATTTTTTTACTCTCTATTTTTTATTTTTCTATTTATCTTCTCTCCAAGTAAAAAAAAAAAAAATTGCTCTTTCCATCTTCCAACCGCAGGATACAAGAAGAGGATTTTCTCCATTGTCTTCTATCAACAAGGAGCCCCACAAACAGGACCCTACCAAGAAAAAGGTAGGTTGATTTAGATTATTTTTTTTTATAAAAGTATTTGCTTAATTTCTTTACCTTGAAATAGATGGGTTGATTTAAATTTTCTGAAAAAAAAATTTATATTTTTTTATTTTAAAATTATTATTTAATAATAGATTTAATTATTTCTAGGTTGTATGATTATGTAAGAAAGTAAATAATATGTAATAGTTATTTTTTCTCTAAAGACTAAATAAAAAATTAGATGGAACCCACATTTATTTATGTGCTTAAGTACAAAAAAAAGGATGAAGGTGACCTCCTCCCATCTACAATTTTTTATTTCTAAATATAATGGGAGAATTTGCAAAACAGTAAATTAAAATAAAATCGATAAACCTTTTAGAACAAATAAATCTAAAATTCATTGAAATTTACTGTAAAAAAAACTTTTATATATATATATATATATATATATATAGTGTCATAAGTTGAACGGAGGAAGCACCATCATCATCTCTTTATTTTTTAATATGGTAACTTCTATAAATTAGAAGACTAGTCTCTTTATATGGACTGTTGGTTATGATAAAAACTTTTTGCGAAAAAGAACTATTTGGATAGGTAATTAAATAAATTTTTGATTGATTTATCATTTAACAGGTGTTAGGTATCCTGGCATATTTTCTCAAAGGAATTAAGTTGAACCGAGAAACATAAATTGACTTTCTTGATCGAACTGGAAGGTATGTACTTTTATTCATTTTATATATTTTTTTTATTGCATGTTGTGAGACTCAAATTTTTGCTAATTGCTTTATAAAATTTCAGTCTAATAGTTTATATTTGCTAGTTGCTTCATGAATTATCTCAAAATAGCTTTCTCTCATTTACTTTCTTTTTGTAGGCTGCAATCAAAAAAATTTCATCTCATAATCTAGAAATTGAAATTGCACAAAAAAATGCATCTCGAGATGATCTTTTAGTGATGGCTTTAGGAGAAGAAAAATGGGGAAATTATGTTCGTTGTTACGGGTTGGGTGCTGCTCCCTCAGAAGTCTTTGGCGCAAATCCAACTCGTGCTGAATGCTTGAGAATGCTCTTCGAAACTAAAAGGTTAGCCGAAGAGGAGAAACATACAATGCAAAAGGAGATTGTTGAAATGAGGCAAGAAATATCGATGATGAGGACAAAGTTGGAATCAATGGAAAAAAAATCACAAGACTTGAATATGATTGAAGATAGAGACATTCCATCTAATCCAGTAGGCACATCTAATCCAATTTGCAGTCCACAAGTAAACCCGAGTTGTACTTATATTTATTTTACTTTATAAAAATGATCATCTAATTATAATGAGATAAATCATCTAATCATGTTCTTCTTCTTTTTTTTGCAGAATGGTAATAATAATAACATTCTCTTTGAAGAACCGCCGAGTAACGAAATACAATCTTCTGAATCTAGCTTTGAAGTACCACGAAATCAGGTAGTTTTTTTTCTAATTAATTTATCTTAGTTTTCTTGTATAAAATTATATGCACTTAAGATCAACATAGATGTCCAACATATACTATATTTGAATGCAGGGTTATCGAGCAAAAGTTGTTGGAAAAGATATCCAAACTATGTTAGATAATGGGGTTATCTTCTATTACTTATTCTGATTCTTCTTATTGCTTATTTCTTATGCATATAAATCACAAGTTTTATTTTATTTTTTCAGTTATATTTTAATATTATTCCAATATACTTTTTATGTCATTAATAAAGAATGTTATTATGATCATATGATACTTGCTCACTAATGCAAATTAGTCTTAACTTTTTAACTGTATTTATTTATTTTTTCTCAATATTAGGGTGGAATTGAAGTATATTTGAAGAGTTTGAGAAAGCCTCACAAGTACATTGCGCAAGGTTCTTTGTTGAGTACAAACCCAACTACTAAAATAGGTGGCGTCGAGTTAGGATCACAATGCTGGGAGGTGCAAATAAATGTTCCAATAGAGCCTAACGAGCCGTTATTAAGATCATATGGAGGTTTTCAAACAATTGGAGATGCTGTGGGAGCAACTGTGGCTTGGCCATTTACATTTGTATAAGACTTATGTTTTTATCCTTCAATTGATTTTATCATTTAATATATAGACTTTTGACTCGTTGAAACTAACTCTTAACTTGTTCTTTTTTGACAGGTTCAACGCAAGTAATGATACATTTGGAATTCAAGAAAATCTAAATCATTTTA
The DNA here is from genome assembly GCA_016920855.1 of Puya raimondii. Taxonomy (NCBI): domain Eukaryota; kingdom Viridiplantae; phylum Streptophyta; class Magnoliopsida; order Poales; family Bromeliaceae; genus Puya; species Puya raimondii. The sequence continues at coordinate 97,420,222 of JABWPP010000050.1, forward strand.
TGCTATTTTGTTATGTTCGCAAACAACTTTTATGTCATGTGACCATTTTGTATTTGGATGTGTTAATTGTGTACGCATTAGTACTTTTGTGTTTAGAAAAATTTGTGGTATTTTGTTACTTTTTTGGATGTTGAATGGACTACAAGATTTTAACTTATTTGTTTGTTTAATTGGAAATGAGCTTAGTAAATAATTTTTGTTATTTTGTTATGTATGACCTATGTTACTTACCATATGAAAATACTGAAATCTTATATTATTTATTGAAATTGAATTTTTTTAAAAAAAATTGATAAGATTTAATTATTATATGATAGTGCAAATTATGATTTATTTATATTTTTTTATTTGTTTAAAAGCATAATTTAAAAATATTTAGAATTAGCGGCATTTATTAATGCCGGAATCAATAATAGATTACCAACATTTGTATAATATTACAAATAAAATAATAATTACCGGTATTTATTAGTGCCGGAGATAATTAACAATACTGGCATTTAATAATGTCGCTAATAGGCACATCTATAACGGCATTTGTTTAATGTTACAAATTACTTAATTTTAACGGCAATCTATTTAAATGCCGGTAGAAGATTCACCAACACGAGTATAAGCGGCATTAAATTCTTAATGCCACTAATAGTTTCTACGGCAATTTTTGGACTTTAGGCGGTAATTACTGAATGCCGCTAAATCACCATTTTTTTGTAGTGGTTGGCCACAACAAGGAGACAAACTATGGTCAAATTAGTCACACACATGGATCCCTTTATTATGTAACTTGTGTCTCAAGGACTCAAACCAGGGGCAATTGACCAAATTTTTTACATTATTAGTTTTTTTTTTCTTTTTTCGCATAAATTTATCCTTTATAAACATTACTTTTTTCTTGAAATTGTATAAATATTAATATATTGATCATTTTCAATCGTGCATGCTCTTGTATATATGTTCTGATACATGCAAAATAAAAATGACTTTTAGGAATAATGTTAATTTGCAGTTTCACTTATTTGGAGAGGGTATATATATCTATAGAGTATATCTCATGTGTTTTCGAAAGTACGGAGGCCTCCGTAATTATAAATTGTTTTCAATGATAGGACAATCCGATTCGACGATCGGCTCTGTTAGGCATAATCTATGCTATTGAAACTATCTAGAAATCAAAATTTATAATTTTTTGACATCATTTACTAAGTGATCAAAATGTCTCAAAAATAACTATTTTAACGGTCGACGTGGCACGTTTTTAAGTTCAACGATGTAGATTAATCCAAATTTCATAAAACTTTAATAGAAAATTATATTTAACATCAATAGCAAGAGCAATACTTCTGATTTAAAATTGAGTCTTTTAACACTATTTTTTTATGAAATTTTTATTTTCAGCCATTCATTTTGAGGCTACTCGTTCACTAGGCAAATGAAGTCAAAAAATTATGAAATTTGGTTTTTAAATAGTTTCAATAGCGTAGATCGATTATGTCTAATAGAATCGATCGCCGAATTGGATGTTACATCATCAAAAATAACTTACAAGTACGGAGACCTCCGCACTTTCGAAATACCATGTTGATAACATAACCAAAACTGCATGTGTTGCACATTACAGCTAACAAGCAAAATTAAAACAACATCAATATCTCTAAACTACATGCACCCAAAACCTCATACTACAATAACTAGCTAATGCTACACACATATATATATATATATATATATATATGCATGAACTTGTAATATATTGTAGCATGGCCATGCATGAATATATGCATGATAAATATTATTATATATTGTTCTCATGAGCAATGTTCAACTTGTAAGCTCGCAGGGGACATCTTAAATGCCCTATCCCATGAGTAGTGGAACTTAACCGTTGCTGAGCTCGGGATCCGATCGCCGTCGTTGACGAGGTATCCGATCCCCTCACGACGGAACAAGTTCCGATCGACGGGCATGGAGCTCGCGAACCCTTCCGACCGGAGGAACACGCTCGTCGTCGCGCAGCGGCACGAGTTCCTGACCTTGACCTCGAACACGGGATCGTATCCGACCTTCGACCCCGTGTTGGTTGTTGTGATCTCTATGCTTGAGAGATCACAAGGTTGGCTAGTGTTCCCTATAGAGAGGAAAAAAAAATTAAATTTTGTAATTAACATGGGTGTAACATTAATTTTAGGAGAAATATATTGTTGTGTATATATATATATATATATATATATATATATATATATATATATATATATATATATATATATATATATATATATATATATAGAATAACAATATGAGATATCTGGCTATAATATACATATATACATGTTCATGTACTATATATTTTAGAATAAAACTGTGGTTAAAAGTATACCATTCATGATAATATCTAGGTTGTGCATGCATGGCAATATGTTACTATGTAAAATAGATTAGAGAGAGAGAGAGAGAGAGAGAGAGAGAGAGAGAGAGAGAGAGAGAGAGAGAGAGAGAGAGAGAGAGAGAGAGAGAGAGAGAGAGAGAGAGAGAGAGAGAGAGAGAACCATGCACTAATCTAAGAAAAGAAAATTGTTAAGAGATTGAAGTTCTCATGCTATGTTATATATATAAATATATGATTTTTGATGGAATGATAAGATAAATAAATAGATTAAACATGGTTAAGAATACTAACTTTACCTTTTGGAAAGATGGAGAGGAAGAGGAGCAAGGAAATGAGTAGCTTGAGAGGAGGTGCCATGTGTGTTAGATTAGGGTTAGAGAGAGAGAGAGAGGTTTCTAAAAACCTCTTCTTCATAAGTGGTATTTATGAGAGAGAGAGAGAGAGGGGAGGGGGTTTCTAAAGCCTCTTTAAGGGGTATTTATAAAGAGGTTTAATATGCTTAATTAATGATTGTGGTTAGGTTGATATTATTAAAGTTATTCTCAGAATATTTTTGATTAAATAGACTTTTTAGTAATATATGGCATCAAACTTAATTCCAAGTAACATATATATATATGTACATGGCTCTCAATCCATGGGCTTAGTTTCCTTTTCATTTATAGGTGAAAACAGTGGCTTAATTTGTACCTCTTTTTATTGATTAAATAACATTTTTTTAGTTACTGAGTGGGGTTCCCTTTCCTAAAATTGAGTTGTTTCTTGTGCAAGTGTAAAAGGGTGGTGCTTTTTTTTCTTTCTTGTATCATCCCCTTCTTTAAAAGCCAACATGCATGATTGCTTTATAAAAGGCTTTATTTTATGCTTTTTTATCCTTGGTAGTGCTTTTACAATATAAAGTGATTAGACAGATTTATTAAATTTAGTTTAACTAAGTTTAACGTATTTTCACTTTACCATTCTGCGATTCAAAAAATCACATCAAATTATTATGTATTTTTAATTTTGCTTTACCGTAACAACCTGCCGTAAAACAAGAAAAACAAAGAGATCGATAAACTGCATATTATAAGATAACAAATAAATACTAATCGTACGTACAATACTGCAGTTTGCAAACATATCATTTTACTATTCTGTTTGACAGTAAGTTCTTACGGTGAAACGAAAACAAACCACAGTACAGTTAAATATAATTGTTTGAACTACCAAATAGTAAAGTGATAAAGCGCAAATTAAAGTTCACCCTAAATAATTAAAAAGATGATTTTAATATGCAATTGAGGTGGCTGGTGAAGTTGACTCCCACATCATAGTTTGCTTTTAATTTGGTTTCCTTGAAGAACCAACTTTCCTTCAACTCCCCCTCATGGATGAATCCATGTGTTCTTGTCAAAAAAAGGAGGCATCTCCAAGTGAAAAAAGAAAAGAAAAAAAATATCAGTTCTTTTTGACTATTTTCTCTTGATTATAAAAATACAAAAGGTTGAGGAATCTATTTCAAAATGTGCTATATTTGAAGGGGTCTCCATACATTTTTACCTATGGGAAACTAATACAGTGATCTTGAGTTACTATTTTGCCTTTTCCCAACAAAAAGTGACAATAAATACAATTAAAGCATGGAATTGGAAAGGAACAAAGTGTTTAATTACTTATTAATTTTAAGGCCACCCAACACACTTAGTTAGGCCCAAACCTTCTATCCAATCCAACCCAAACTCTTTTAAGGCATGGTTTCGTCTGCTTCTGCTTCTGCTTCTGCTTTCAGCAGTAGTCATATTCAGCAAGTAAACAAGATTCAAGTAAATTAGAAATGTAATGTAAAATTATACGTAAATATATATATATATATATATATATATATATATATATATATATATATAGCTAGTCTCCTATACTATCTATAGTACCGGGGCTCTGGTACTATAGTCGATTTTTCGATCTTAGGGTGTTCAAATCAACGATCCACACCGTTGAAACTGATCTATGATATTTGAAGTTCTTAGGAATAAAATTTATAATTTTTCGACGTAGTTTACTTTGTGATCAAACCGTTTCAAAATTGTCAAATTTCAATAGTTATTATGGCGAGTTTGTAGTTTAACGGTGGAGAAGAATCTAAATTTATTCAAATTTTGATAGAAAATACTTTAAACTACATAGATGAAGGTCAACATCCTTGATCTTGAATTCGAAACTCCTATACTCAAATTTTAAGAAATATTCAATTTTCACCGTTCATTTTGACATGATTTATTTACTAAGTAAACGATATCGAAAAAAACTAAAATTTTATTCCTAAGAACTTCACCTACCCTAAATCAGTTTCAACGGTGTGGATCGTTGATTTGAACACCCTAAGATCGAAAAAGCAACTATAGTACCGGAGCCCCGGTACTATAGATAGTATAGTAGCCTCATTCTATATATATATATATATATATAATTTGAGGGAAATTTTTATCTGTTAGCTTAAATTTTTGAATTGATTCGAGCGACAAAATCATTACATCAGTTAAATCTTATTGACCCCATTAGCTAATGATATGTTAATCTTGAGAAAAACCATAAATAAAGTTTAATAAAGATATATATATATAGGGTAGGGCTACTATACTCTTATGAGTATAGGACCCTTCGTACTCATAAGTCGTTTTCGACGATAGAGCTTCCGAATCGACGATCCACACCGTTAAATATGATCTAGAGTATTTAAAATTTCTAGAAAATAAATTTCGTAATTTTTCGAAATCGTTATAAAGTCCATCAAGTGGGCATAAAATGAACGGTCAAAATTAAACGACGTCCTAAAAATGGATGATCGGATTCTTCAATTTAAGATCCGAGTTATTGATCTTTATCTACATAGTAAATAGAATTTTCTATCAAAAATTCAACAGATTTCGATTCTTTTACACCGTTGAACGAGCAAGTATCTCATACCGGCCGTTAAAAATTGTCTACTTTGAGATCTTTTGATCATAGGGCAAATGATGTCAAAAAATTATGAAATTTAATTTCTAAAAATTTTAAATGCTCTAGATAATATTTAACGGTATGGATTGTCGATTCGAAAGCTCCATCATCGAGAAAAATTTATGAGTACGAATGCGATCATACTCATAAGAGTATAGTAGCCGGACCCTATATATATATATATATAGTCGGGCGCCTACTATATTCTTATGAGTATATATATCTCTTTGTACTTATAAGTTTTTAGCCGTTAAATCTATCCCTTTGACCATTTTCACCCGTTAGATCATACTATTTAACTAACCAACACTCAACCCTAGGGGACCACTATCATCCTAACCGAGAATTACTATCATCTTAACCGCACATCCCTTCATCCAACGGTTGAAAACTGAGTACAAAAGAATTTATATCATACGAGTATAGTAGTAGTCCTAGCCTATATATATATATATATAGAGTCCGGCTACTATCCTCTTAAGAGGATAGAAGCCTTTGTCCTATCAAATTTTTGGCCGTTAGATCTAACTTTTAATCATTTTCAACCGTTAGATTGTACTATTCAACCAACCACCCACTCAACCCTAGGGGGCCCACTATCAACCTAACCGTAACCACTCTCATCCTAGCCGCACATTTTTTCATCCGAACGGTAGAAAATTTAGGAGGACGAAGGCTCCCATCCTCCTAAAAGGATAGTAGCTGGATTCTATATATATATATATATATATATAGAGAGAGAGAGAGAGAGAGAGAGAGAGAGAGAGAGAGAGAGAGAGAGAGAGAGACTTAATCAAGGGGCCTCATTTCTTTTTTCCTTTTTTTTGCACCAAAAAAATAAAAAAAAGAAACCTTGACATTTACTCACTATGTGGTTGGTTTGTATGGAATATTTGGATGTGTCCAACAAAAAGTCACATGGGATGTAGGATATTAAAAAAAAAAAGAAAAAAAAAAGAAGAAGAAGAGGGGCCCATTAATAATTATCTCCTTAATTTGTACCTTTTTGTAGGAGAAAGTATATGCCTAGACCTGGTCCATACACCACAGCTGTAGACCATGAATAATTATCGCCTACACCAGGTGTATATATACACTCCATACACCGCATCTTATATTGGATATCAAATGTACGTCGTTATATACATTTTATGCGTCCAAAAAGTTATATTTTGATTTTAAGATCTTTATCTTAAAGATTTAACATCACACCTTATATTCAATGACAAATATTCTTACACATATTTTAAAAGTTAAAATGTATAAAACTTATTTGAACTATGAACCATTTTGATTCAACTGTTTAACTTTTCAAAATTTTAATTTTACTATCCGGCTTTTCAATTTGTTTGATTTGAGTCAGTCAACGATATTTTGACTTCAAAATTTGAATATATTATTTATCTTTACAGATTTAGTTAATATATTTCTTGCAATGCTCGCAGTTATTAATTCATTAGAGTACGCAATTAACTTTAATTTTGATGTCTAAGTGTCGTTAGCTAATTCAAATCAAACAAATTGAAAGGCTGGATAGTAAAATCAAAATTTTAAAATATTAGACAATCAATTTAAAATGGCCCATAGTTCAAATAAATTCTGTATAATTTTACATATCTTTAAATACAACATTTTCAAGTGATAATTGATCGGACACACTAAGCAGAATATGTTGTTTAACGCTGTTTGAACAGAGCTATTTAAATAAATATAAAATTATTTTTATTAAAATTCTCTTAACATCAGTCCTATGCAACTTCTTTAAATTATTTCGTTACTAAATCGTAAGTAATATTTTTTTTACAAAAGTAAATAAAATATATTTTATTCCATTTTCTTATTATATATAACATACCTTTCGCGCAATTCCAAATAAAGCCTTAACCAAATTCTCTCTCTCTCTCTCTCTCTTAATGCTATTCTTAGGCATTAAGGAAGTGTTTGGTTCCGAAAAAATATCCGAGAAAATAATTTTCTGGTAATAAAACTATGTTTTTTCTTTAATTTTTTTTTTCTAGATTTTCATAAAAATTTAGCGTTTTTGTTTTCCGAATATTTTATCCAAAAAACGAAAACTACATAATTTTTTTTTTAATAACAAATTATATTTTTTAAAAAAATTAATTTTTACACTTTTTGAAAGGACCAAATAGTCCCTAGAAAACCACTAAAAAGGGGGTCAAAGAAAAATAAATAAATAAATAAATTATTATGAAAAATGATGTCTCTCTCCGCTTTAGTTGCCGCATTTCCCGCTCAATCCGTGGCCTTTTTTTTGTTCTCTTTATAATTAATTAATTATTTATTTATTGGTCACAGTGAAGCATTAATTAATTAATTAATTAATTAATTAATTAATTAATTAATATAAAGACCACATTAAATAAAAGGGACAATTGGTATCTACCCCGAAAAGTTTTTGACTTTCTTATTTAACCCTTGAACAGTTAGGAACATCAGTTATTTTTGTAAAATTATTATTTTGCCCTTTTAAATATATATTTCTACCATCACCAATTTTTCTAATTTGCCCTTAAGTTAAGGACAAAAGAGGTATTTTGATTTTTTTGTAATTGTAGTAGAAATTTAATTCGAATTTAATCTGAGATGACTTAATGGGTATTAATAGCGGGACTATTTTTGTATAACGAAGATATATAAGGGATATATTTGAAATAAAAAGGCTATATAGAATATTTCAAAAGTTTTGAAAGGTATATTAGATATTATTCCTACATAAAAAGTAAATAATAATAAAGTAAGGGACATTTGTTGCAAAATGCATGTTACGCAACATTAATTATCAACCGTAAACTCAACGACCTTTATTAATTGCTATTTTAATGTAATAATAACTGTTGCAGTTTTTGTTAAAAAAAATTAAAACTATATAAAAATTTATGGAAATGATTTAAACTCGGGTAAATTGCTTGTATGGTCTGAACTTTTAATATTATTACAATCAAGTTCCATAAGCTAATTTAGCTAACTAAATATTAACGCATTATTGATGTAAAAATTATTTTCTCTTTTCGTATTTATAAATTTTTTCTAATTTTTCTCCTCATATATATTTCAATCCAAATGAGAATAGATAATGTTTTTTTTGCTTAAATATTTTATCTTTTATCTTTATTGGAGCACAATATAAAATGATATATGCTTAATTTGTGAATACCAGCATTATAACAACAAACAAATTCAAAATTGAGAAATTTGAGCTCTTTTTTTACTTTTACAGCAAATTCACGATATTTTAAAATACTTTTACGAAACTTCAATGTATAAGACACAAAGCCTTTTACGAAATTTTTTTCACTTTTGGCCCCTTAATTTTGTAATATTTTAATTTTTTTACTATACCATTTCTTGAGTTTTTTTTTTATATATATAATTTTAAAAAGTTGAAGGAAGCCATGGCCATCGTCGCCTTCTGAACTCTAAACTATGTTAAATTATATAAACCCTTTATCTTCAAAAGCTTAAGTTATCAAAGAATGATGTTTTTAATGTTTATATTCAGCACTGTTCCTCGTATCTAAGTTCGAGACATTTTGATAGGCCAAAGACGTGAACTTAATTAAGTTGGAGAAATTAAATAATGCCGGGGGTTTTGGTAGGACTCGAATTCAGAACCTCCTACTCTGATACCATATTAAATTATGACTGAAATTATAATAAAATAATTTTTTTAATATTTATATTCAATAAAATGTACCCAAAAATGATGTTTGTTTGGTGTGGAAATTGTACAACCCTTGAAGGGATGGTTGGTGGATGTTTTGGTCAAATTTTACTTTTGTACTTTTAACCACAAAGTGGGAGGGACAGCATTATTTTGGCATGCATTCATTGTATGATGTTTAAAATTTTGTGTCACAAGCCAAATAATAATTTCATTTCCCCACTTACATGATGTACCCAAGAGTGTAGCTTAGTAGGATAATTGATTCTTTGGCGTACATCGATACGCGCATTTATTAATGTGTCACGTACAGATTGATTTGTACAGTGCAGATTAATACGTTAGATTGCATTGGAATGAAAAATAGAATGACGAATCATTCAAAAATACTTAATTGGTTTATTGTTGGAATGAAAATCAAAATGGACTACTGAGACATTTATAATTTTGATAGAGTGGTTGCGATTAAGTGAGAGGAGAGCGATCAAGGGAGAGAAGAGGGAGGTGTTTGCGAGAGAGGATTTTGAGTGGTTTACTCTGGAATGGATCAACTCAGGATTCAAACCTGTATTGAACCATAAATAAATTAGGTTATTTTCATTTCAGAGTGGACTGAGAATCGAAATTTGATTCCTGTAAAACAAACAACAACTATCGGAACCGGTAAATCTCATTTCGATTATATAGTCTAAAATAGATAAATTAACCAGGCAACAAACCCTTACTACATGTTGCGATTCAGCTATCTATATAAAATGAGGGTTGTTTCTGAGAGTTAATGATTGTCTTTTAAGATACGCTTCACCTCCAGATGGATAATAAGATCAATCAATGCGCAATAGTTTTGTTCACACTGAATCTGCAGAGAATAGTCACTCTATCTAGATAATAAAAATAATAATAATAAAAAGGAGAATAGAATATGAACAGGAAGAAAAAGAAAATCCAATGGAGGAAGTTTCCAATTTAAGTTACATTGCACCATTCTGTATCCATTCTCTCCACTCTCATTTGAGGGAGCTACAAAACATTCAAACCCAAAATGACACCCACACACACCTAAATATTACACACACACAAACACACACAAAGCCACCTCCACACCCTTTATAGAAGAGGAGAAAATGCGTGTAACTTATCTGAATTATAAATTATTTTGAAACGACTACTCAACATTTCAATTTATTTGATTTGAGTCGATCGACGACACTTTGACTTTAAATTTTGAAGTCAACGTGTCGTTGACTGACTCAAATCAAATAAATTAAAATTTTGAAAGAATAGGTAGTCGACTCAAAATGGTTCATAATTCAGATAAGCTCTGTAGCACAAATTACAAAGAAACCCCTTAACTTCTCACTAATTAGTACTCACTACTACAAATTATATGTATGTGTATAGGTATAGTAGTAGATATTAGCAGTGCACCTTGGTGCTTATGACTGGGAAATCCTGGGGAGTCATCCATGCGTAGGTGAAGCGCACCGGGGCGGCGGCGGCGTCGGCGGGGGGGAGGGCGCGGCCGCCGGCGACGACGCAGCGCTCGCCGCCATCGCCGTCGAGCGGCCGGATGGCGGCGGCGTCGACGGGCTCGACACTACTGAGGCCGAAGCAGCGCAGCACCACCGCCGACTGCGCGCACCCGCGGCAGCGGTTCCGCACCGCCACCGCGTACTCCGCCTTCCCCTCCACCACCCGGCCCGTCGGCTGCTGCGTCACCACAATATCCGCCGGCCCGCCGCACCGCGGCCGCGACGGGACGGGGCGGAGGGCGGAGGATAAGGAGAGGAGGAGAATCAACTGCAGCAGTAGAAGCAGAGAGAGAAAAGCACTTCTTTTCGCCATTGTTGATAAGAAACAACACTTCTGCAACAGCACTATTTTCTATAATTTCTTATCCACTTCTCTACCCTCTCTCTCTCTCTTTCTCTCTCTTTGAGACTTGGAATTTTGTGATGTGAGAGAGGGGGAAATGAGGATCTTGTGTATTTATAGTGGAAGTTTTCATAAGAGTTTGGATTTGATGGATATCGTTAGTGCTGTTCGATAAAATATTATTTAAATAGTATGGTTGTTATTATAAATTTACTATATTAAATTTTTTTCAACGATTTTACTTTACAACAGAATTATAATAAAAAATAATTTTTTTGTTATGATGGTCTTTTTAATTTAACTTTATTTTTTTATGAGTGAGAGAAACACTATAACAATTTTATTCTATTACATCAATTAAATTGCATCGAAAATTAAGTTGTTATAAAATATATTTTATTATAACAATTTGTGCCGTTGTGATAATATAGGTCATATTATCTAGTCATTTATTACTATAAGATTTATAGCAACGATATGTAACAATCCTTATTTGTTGCAAAAAATTATTATTGCAACTGATCATTATCCATTACAACAGTATATATTATTGGAAAAGAATGAATTTCTAATAGCGTAAGCGTGAAATATAGTAAAGTCTAATTTACTTCTTCTGATTTAACTGTAAACACATATCGTTACACTAATGAATAATATTTTAGATAACACTATACCATATAGCATGGACAACTGGGTGGAACTAACCAATCGAGTACTTAATGAATAAGCAAATTAGATTGCTTATTTAATGCATACTTCTTCTAATTTTACTGTAAACACATACCGTTAATCTAATAAATAATATTTTAGATAACACTACACCATACAGCAGAGACAACTGGGCCGAACTAACCAATCGAGTACTTAATGAATAAGCAAATTAGATTGCTTATTTAATACATACTTCTTCTAATTTTACTGTAAACACATACCGTTAATCTAATAAATAATATTTTAGATAACACTACACCATACAGCAGAGACAACTGGGCCGAACTAACCCAATCGAGTACTTAATGAATAAGCAAATTAGATTGCTTATTTAATATATACTTTGCACATGGAGTTAACTACCACTTTTTGTAGGAGAATAAGGACTCTATCTTCTCAATATATGGAGCTCCATGAGAGCATATTATCACATCACTTAATGTGAATGCACTAAGTTGAGTTCCTTTGAATTAATGAGAGGGTATTAGTACATTGCATGAATGATGGGCCCCTATAATAATAATAATATATATATATATATATCCTATGGGATATGCACATATTGTGGATTGTTATTGCTTAGTTAGGTGGAGTCACATGGCATGTGGGGGGTGACATGCCCCATGTTTTGGACTTATGGAGGAGCTCATTTTCTTGTGATGCATGTGAGGGGGAAGTGGAAGTATGTGTTTTTCTTTTTTTTTTCTTTTTTCTCTTTCTAAATGTGGGCCATGGAACTAATAATTTAGATGTGGACTATGACTTCTAATGCAGTAAACTTCTATGTAATAGGGAGTAAAGAGCATGTAAAAACTCGAGCTTGTTGTGTCTGGATGTCGGAATAAGTTATTTAAATATTATTTATTTTGTATAAGAATTTTTTAAGTATAATTGTAAGTAATGAGTTATCTATGATTTCATGGAATGGTATATTTCACTTGTGAGATAATTTATTTTATTCTGATTATAATATTTTATTCTAAATATTTGCTGACACTCCTTATAATTCTTAAGTAAATTAAAAAAATATACCGAATAAGATATTTATGCATCTAAATAGGACCTTACTGTTTGGTTGAAAAATATCTTTTTATAGGATATTGATTCTCGGAAAGAATTCTAGTTTCAGACGCTTTTCTTATCCTGTATTGAATAAGATAGGGACATAGATTGAAGCAAGAGGGAGACAAAGGAGGATAGCAGGGGATCATGGCCCTATGGCCCCCTCCTTCATAATGCTCTATTTAACCAAACATCGAGATATCACTGACCGTCCCCATCGCAAGTGGCTAAGGGGCTTGGAAAAAACTTCAGTGGGAAGCTCCTCAACGACACTTTGCTGAGAAAGTCCGATCCGTTACTATGTATCAGTTTTGTCTCTATCCAAAGATTATAATCCTTCCCTCTAGAGTTTTTTTTATTTTTAGTTTTAGTATTAAAATATATCTAACACACTCTTTGATTGAGGCATAATTAACACGGGAGCAGATCAAGGGCTCCCCAATGAGGTGTTGTTTAGGAGCTTCCGATTGAAGTTTTATCCAATGGGCTTGATTGGTTGGTTTCCGATTGAAGTTTTATCCAATGGGCTTGATTGGTTGGTATCCTAAGTCCCAAGTTCAAAACATATGTTTTACATTTCTAGCTAAATTCATTTTTGAAAAAATTAAGGAAGCGGGTAGCATGCTATTTTTCTCTCTCAAAAAAAAAAAAAATCAAAATTTATAGCAGTAATTCCATTGGGCGAGATTGGCATAGGGATGGCAACAGGATTGGTTCGAGACTTGGTGGTTTATTTCCAACTCCTGATGCCCCAAATAGTCCTACATTGTATGAAAACGAAATTACAGTAGAAAAATATAAGGATAAAAGGTTCTAGAAATAATAACTGAGCTTAAGCATTTTGAGTCAATGATTTGGGCCTAATGAGTTATTAGTGCTAGTGGGCCGAATCGTTATATTTGGAATCAGAGCCGATTTGCCAGTCGGAAGTGTGAGACGAATCTCACATCGCTTGGTGATCCTGGATTAGAAAATGAAATCTAACTAGGAAGTCGGGGTCTACATGGGGGAGTCTGTGAGGCACTAATAGTGCCACATCGTATGAGATGGAAAGTACATGAGAATATAAGGATCAAAAGCTCTAATAATATCAACTAGGCTTAAGAATTTTTATACTGTGGTTTTGGTCTAAATGAAATACGGAATTTTGTGACCGCAAATTTATGGCCTTTTGAGAAAGCTCCGTAGGTGGAGCTTTCTCAAAAAGCCGCGCGGTGCGGTCTACAAGCAGCGCTTTCTCAAAAAGCTGAGCAGTGTGGCCTGCTTGTAGGCTCTTTTTTAGGTATGCAACTGGGGCGGTTCGCGGGCCAAACTTTTTAAAATTAGCAATGTTATAAAAAAAGATAAAAATATATAGAATTTATCTGAACTATAGATTATTTTGAGTTTGCTATCCAATCTTTCAAAATTTTAATTTTATTACCCAATCTTTCAAATTTTTTTAATTTGAGCCGGTTAATAGACTTTGACTTCAAAATTTGAATATGTCGTTTGTCTTTACAGATTTAGTTAGTATACTTCATGCCGTTCTCGCAACTATAAATTTGTTAAAGTAAGTAACTATCTTAAATTTTAAAATTAAAGTACTGTTGTCTGACTCAAATCAAATGAATTAAAAGGCTGGGCAGTAAAATCATAATTTTATATGTTTTTATCTTTAAAAAATTACTTTTCTCGGCCCAGATCCGGCCCGTCCGCATCGTTAAACAGAAAAATTTGGAGCTTTTGATTTGACGAGTTATTATGAAGTTTCGTGGCGTCGCGAAACCGTAAAATCCAATTTGGGGCTTCCTCTTTTGCAGCGAAGCGAAGCTCCAGTATTTTGTCGAACAACATTACACCGTACAGACTGACCGTCCCTAGCGCAAGTGGTAAAGGGCTTGGTGGTTGGTATCCGAGGTCTCGAGTTCGAATCCTAGTTGATTCACGTTTTCAGCTAAGTTTATTTCTAAAAAAAATAAACGAAGCAAGACGAAATAGGGCCGTGAATAAGTTTATTGGTTTTTGTTAAGGCCCGTTATAGTTTGGCCCGACCCGTTACAAAACATCGCGAATCAGGCCCACACATTAGCAACCTTTTTAATCAACATTGCAATTAATGCTTAAATAAACAATTTTTGCTCCAAAGAGTTCTAGGAAGGAAAATGATTCAAAATGTGGAGAAATATTCAAATTAGAGTAGATTTTGAGTGCAAATTAAGTATAAAAAATTTAAGGATAATGCTTTTGAAATTGTGCTTATATATTTCTATTGCTAGTTTTTGCGTATATGCTCTTCAATGTATACGTATTTGTCTGTATAATCTGAACTCTTTTTATCTAAGAAAATTCCATCTCTTAACTTTTCAAAAGGGTAGTGATATGAAATTAAGGCATTTTTTTTTCAAAATTTTAAACACCTTATTTAAGGTTATAATCTAGGGCTTATCTACATGTCACATCTTATCATCAATACATAGAGAGCCAAAAAAGTACTAGTATATTTAGGGATGAAAACAGTCGAATTCGGTCGGATTTTTGACAAACCATATCCACATCCATATTTTTCTTCTACTATGAATTCGGATGCGGATATATGTCGGATGCTATATTTCCATTATGATATCTACTTAAAACGGATTCGGATTCAGATATGAGTCGGATTTATATTCAGATATTACTCGGATAATAATATATACTAATATACACATATAAATATGAACTAAAATTAGCGCAAATAAAACACACAATGTAATTGAAGGTTCACATTTCTGTTCAAAATTTTGCATACGCATATTTTATTCAATAAAACTTTATATTTTAATAAATATAAATGTAATTTTAAAATGAAATTCATAATAAAATAAAAATGACGAACATAACAGAAACTACTTTATTCCCCTACAATATATATTATTATCCCTCTTATCTCTTAGGGGTGAAAACGGTTGAATACGATCAGATTTTGTAAGAAACCATATTCGCATTAATATTTTTTTAATTTTTTTTTCGAATACGAATTTGGATAAGAATATGTATTGAATACTAAATTTTAACATCCATATTCGCATCCTATCGAATCTGGTGTCGAATTCGATCGGAGTTTATCTTAGCCACTTTCACCCCTAAGTATATTGCAAATCAAATTATATGCACCATTGTGTGCTCAATTTTGTTTCAATTGTTTTTTAATTATTTTTAGCTTTGTACTTGGATTTGGTGAGCTACTATTGACCACATTGTCAAAATCCTTCAACTAATTAATGTAGCTTTTAGATTTTTGATTTGTTGGAATCCAAGTACAATAAAAAATGGTGAACCTTTTTTTTTTTTTTTTTTTGTTAAAGTGAGCATTAACTCATTGACTTATTTGACTTTGTGCTTTGAGATGTGAACTCATTAAATCATGCATTGTACCCAACCTTATTTCCTTTTTTTTTTTTTTTCCCCTTTTAGTTTTGTGTTGGTTTGTCTCTTTGAGACACTTCATTTTAGTGGACATTGCTTTGTTAATAAGGTAGTAAAATATGTTCGGTTCGCGTGAAATATATAGTATTATTTAATAAAATACTGTTTTTGTAGTGTTATTAGAAAAAATATGACTAAATTACAGAAATTTTTTTTTATAAATATTCGTATTTTTACTTTTCCTCCCTAACTTTCAAAAACCTACATTTTACCCCGCCAACATTTCAAGTTGTTGCATTTATCCCCCCTCCGTCAGAGTTCCATCATTATTCCGTCAATTTCTTATAATTTATACCGAAAATATCCTTCAAAATGACAAATATATATTAAAAAATTATTTTTTTCTTATAGAAGAAGTAAGGGTAATTTAGTCATTTTGCCCTCTCTATTAACGCCGTACCCTCCTGAAAATATTTCTGAAATTTTAAGGAGGCAAAATGTAGATTTTTGAAAGTCAGGGAGGGAAAGTGAAAAAATAGGTATTTATAGAGAGATTTTCTGTAATTTAGCCAAAAAAATATTATAATAAATTATTGATAATTTTTTTTTTTACAGCACAATCAAAAGTATTAAATATAAGTTTTTGATTTCGATGCTCAAAATTCAGTTATGTTTTTAGCTACAATATAAAAGCGGAAGCAAAAGCAAAAGCAAAAGTAGATTAAAAAAGAATTAATAATTAATTAATAATAAATTATTTAATTAGTAATTTAATTAAAATAATAAATTAATTACTCAAATAATTAATTAAATATTTATTAGAGTAAAAAATTAAGTAGTTAATTACTCATCTAGTTAATTAGTAAATAAATTAATATATAAAACATTAATTAAATAATAATTTATTATAAATCTAGCTTGTATATTTTATTATTTTATTATTAATTAAATATATTATGTCTATATAATTTATGTTTAACTAAATTTATAATCTTAATTAAGTTTGGTATTAAGCTTGGAATAGCGCTATTCCGTCAAAAGGGTGGAATATTTAATCACAGCTATTCCGAAATAACCGAGAACAATAAAATTTGATCGGAATAAAATATTCTGACAAAAAATCATCCCGTTTTGCGGAATAGCGGAGATAACTAAAGTTACCCCCGAACCAAACGGGGCTAAGAGTCCTTGTTTTGTAGCATTTATATGTTTACACTCATTAGTTATATATTATTAATTTATTATTACTTTTTTTTTGTTAAAAATAATAAAACTTTTTGTGCTTGGTGTTTTGTTAAAAGTAACACTATGCACTTTGTTGGTGCCTTTTGCTTTCCTAACCACAATTTTTAAATTTAAAATTTAAATCTAGAAGAGTAATAATAAATTAAAACCTACTTTTTGATATGAGACCATTTCCACGTAGACTTGTTGACCGTTGACTCATTGACTTATGTTTCTTATCAAGTAAGGAAATTGCGTTCAAACTTTATTCTTCTTTTTATATTATTTTATTTGTAATTAATTTAAGGGATAATTGCATAAACACCCTCCTAAACTTTAAAATTTTGGTAAAGAGCCTACGGACCCCATAAATCACCCTCTTTGGATAATATATGAATCAACAACATATACTAATTTCGAATATCCGAGTCCGAATTCGAATCAGAATCTGAACCCGAATCCGAAATAATCTTATGTATCTATATCCGTATTCGAATTCAAAAATATTGTAAATATAGCATCTTACTTCGACTCCGAATTTGATCGAATGCATAATTTGAGATCCTTATTCGCATCCGATTGAATCTGGTGTCAGATTCGACCAGAGTTTATCCCAACCACTTTCACCCCTAGATGTGAACACAAACACATACAAAAGAGTAAGGAAAGAATCATAAATTTGACCTTTTTGAAAAATTAAAAAAGAAAAAATTTGAATTGGAATGGTAAAAAGTTTGACTACAAGAGAGAGAGAGAGAGAATGTTTGACTTTTTATTTTTTAAACAAGACATATATATTAGGGTTTAGCTGGCTCAACAACTGTCTTATGTTGACATTACTCAGCTCGTACTGACTCAGCAACTACACTAAGAGGATTATAAGTATAAACACTTATACGAAATATAAAATGTTAGAATATGTATTTACACATCTAATAAGAATACCTAATTTGCTATTTACTCAAAATATATGAATATTTACACAAATATATATACAAGTTTTTAATCTAAGATTCTATTCAAAGTAGAGAGGCTACAAATCATGAAAATATTCACAAAAGCTAAACTAAACTACTACTTCTCATCATCTATTAAATTTCTAATGCGAAATTTTTACATCGGGTTCACGAATACGACCGGATCGATCGAAAGCTCTCGAACCGGTTCCCCTTGAAGAAACCGGCGAAAAGAAAAGCAGTAAAGCTGAGTATAGCAGGGGGCTTGTTGTTGCTGCTGCAGCTGCTGAAAGGGTTGTGTTTGATCCTCAGGATCTTGTGGCCGACTCGCTCGCGAATCGACTCGATCGTCTTGGCGTCGATGGGGTTACCGGCGTTCTCGGTGAGGTAGAACGTGTCGAGCACTTCCCCGCCCCGCGTCGTCGATATGTTGGCTCTTCGAATCGTCAAGCCGCTCTCGCGGAACACCCTCGTGATCTCCGATAGTAGCCCGACCCGGTCCTCGGTCCTCACCTCCAATTCCAATCCCTATAAACACACAACAAGAGAGTTGTAGAACCGTTACGACATTTTCAACAAAACAAAAGTTGTCACTTTCGATGTCGATCAGTGCTGTAGGTCATAAGAGGGATCTCGATGCAATTTCATGTGATAAAGTGATGTTTTCGAGTTAAAATTGTATAAGGATCTCCCCTGGGAAGCTAGGGCATGGCATTTCGACTCTTTACCTCCGAAGTTCTTCGCTCGATGGCGGCCTCGAGGCATTGGATCAAGCGTTGTCGCTCGGCCTCCGATCGTACCGGTAGCCCGTCGACATGTCGTATATAGTACTCCTGCAACCGAATAAGAAACTATGTTTTGGTTCGCGCGAAATAGGGTTTTAGAGAAATGTAAATGGAGATTTTTTATACCTGGTACGCTTCTTCCGTTTGCGTGTCGACCGTGCCGTGATACACGACATAGTCCATGTCGGTGAGCGTGCAAACCGTGTCGAAAAGAAGCTTGGGCCGATCCTTCGATCGGATGATCACCACCGTGTAGTCCTTCTCGGGGCAATCCATCACGGCGACATTCGTCCTCGAGCTCGAGCTCTCGCTCTCAAACCTCTTTCTCGCGTAGTCCCGATCGTCGAACATCATTTGGTGAAGCCTCCTCTCCTTGTGCGTCCCCGCCATCGAGACCACGGTTTTCGCTGCATCCGACTCGTGGTCGCCGCCGCTCCCCTTGAGGATGTTGCATAGGCTATTCCTGATCACGGCGACCCGCACCTGGTCCTCGACAGCTAGACCAGTTGGATCGTCGGCGACGTGCACGACGGCCGCCACGCGGTTGTTGTGGGTCCAAACCTCGGCGCTCACGACGCTGCAACCGAGGTTGTTGAGCACCGCGCATATCTCCGAGAGGAGGCCGGGCCGGTCGGGGCCGACGAGCTCGATCGACGTGCAATCCTTCGAGCTCGAGGGGACTATGCCGACCGAGTTTCGGAATTTCGGGAAGAAGAAGCATTCGTCCGACTCGAGGGTCTACACGTACAGTTTCGATCCAAAAATACTTTTCATAAGCGAATCATATACAAAACATGACAAGATAAGTCGAACACGCACTTCGATGCAACGCGTTCGTATATTAATTGAGCAAGGTTCTGAGTTCAGATCCCGCTAAGTACATAGAACGAAAACACAATAGAAACTCGTGCCTACGCTTAAAAATATAAATAAATAAATAAATAGTTTTATAAAAGGATTAAAGAGCGGGAAAATTACGGTTTGAATGAAGGAGATGATCTTCTTGTCCAGAATTTTGTTGCCGTCGCAGTCCGTCACGTTGAACACTAAAACAATCAAAAGAAGTGAAATTTTTTTTGTAAGTATATACAAAATTTTGATAACAAAAATTTGAATTTGAATTATTTTTTCAAATTTTTTTGAATTTAGTTTGAGTTTTTCGAAACTTTACCATCCATAAACCAACTCCCATCAGAAGAAATATAAGCTTTGGTGATTACAAGATTCAGATCAGCAATCACTTGCACAACCTCAAGGAGAGTTCCATGCCTACTTACACTATCAACCTGTTTCAAATTTTCAAAAATTTTAAAAAATTAATGAAATTCAAAATTTTTGTAACAAATGTGATAATTTGAATGATAAATAAGATCAAATTTACCCGAATTACCGTCGCGGTGTCGCAAGCATCATTGTCTATCACAACCCTAATTCACAAAAAAAAAAAGAAAAAAAAATGATTAGTGAAGGATTAAGTATATGATGATTTAAGAGGGAATTAACTAATCAATTTATTAACAAATAAAAATATTTCTAAAAGTAGATTCTTAATTTAGAAAAGATATAAGAATAATACAAAAAATAGAATGCAAATTAATTTAGAAATTTTGAAGCAATAGAACAGGAATTTAATTTAAGTTCCCATGATAAAAATAACACACTTATTTAGGTTTTAAATAAAACTAAGTAAAAAAAAATTAATTTAATTTAAAATAAGATGAAAAGAAAAGAGTATGTAGAAATTATGGAAAAGTTTCAAAAACTTTGCATAAAAAAAGGAAACAAAAAGAATAAAAATTTGAAGTAAAATTTACTTTAAATAACACAAATCTAAAATCAAATCAAACAACAAAAAATAAAACAACAAAAAAAAAAACAAACTACCAAAAAAAAAAAATCTAAAAACAAAACTCCCAAAGAAAAAGATAAGAATCTAAAATCAAACCAACACCTTAATTGAAACAACAAAAAACCAAAATAAAACTACAAAAAAATACCCCCAAAAACACCCAAAAAAAGATTAAGAATCTAAAATCCAACTAACACCAAAATTAAAACAACAAAAAATTCTAAATTCAAACTACAAAAAAATACCCCCAAAAACACCCAAAAAAAGATTAAGAATCTAAAATCCAAGTAACACTAAAATTAAAACAACAAAAAATCCAAATCATACTACTAAAAACACACACCAAAAAAGCCCAAAAAAACATAACAATCCAAAAACCCAACTAATACCAAAATTAATTAAAACAACAAAAAACCCAAAAAAGATTTAGAATCTAAAATCCAACTAACACCAAAATTAAAACAAAAAAAAACCCAAATCAAACAACAAAAAATGCCCCCAAAAAACCCAAAAAAAAAAGATTAATAATCCAAAATCCAACTAACACCAAAATTAAAAAAACAAAAAACCCAATTCAAACTACAAAAAATTGCCCCCAAAAATCCAAAAAAATAGATTAACAATCCAAAAATCCAATTAAAACCAAAATTAAACCAACAAAAAACACAAATCAAACTACAAAAAAATACCCCCAAAAAACTCAAAAAAAAGATAACAATCCAAAAATCCAACTAACACCAAAATTAAAAAAAAACAAAAAACCCAATTCAAACTACAAAAAAATATCCCCAAAAAAACCCAAAAAAAAGATTAATAATCCAAAATCCACCAACAAAAAAACCATATCAAGCTACAAAATATTATCCCAAAAAACCCCCAAAAAAACAAAAAAAAAATTACCTTGGTGGGTTCATCTTCCTTATGAGCTTAGAATATTCATCATCATCCACTTCTCCAACTGTTGAGCTCCCCATCTCCTCCCCAACACCACCAAAAATTAAATTAAAAATTAAAAACCCCAACTTTAGAGAGAGAGAGAGAGAGAGAGAGAGAGTAGTGTTAATGTTATGAATAGTGTGTGTGTGTGTATGCGTTTTGAAGAGGAAACAGGGGAGTATAAAAAGCAAGGGCCTTTGGAAACGGCTTTTGGAATTTTTAATTTCATTAATTTAATTTAATTGATATGATATTTTTTTAACTTAAATTTTGACTCATTTTCTTATTTTTGTTTTTATTATTATTATTTTCTTTTAATTTTAATATGCGGATTTATTTTTGGTATTTTTATTTTGGGTATATTTATTTATTTCCAAATAGATAGATTACGTTCTCACCACCCACCCACCCACGTGGTGACGTGTCGGATTCCCATTGGTTCCGGGTTCTTTCTTCGGTGGGAGAGTGATATTTCCACTCCCCTGGTATTTATTACGCTGTGATTTGGAATTGGTAAAATTGTAGGAAGAACCCTGAACTATAGAACAATTTGAAATACGTATAAAAAATGTTTTTTTCCACCTATTTTAATTAAAGTTTTTTATGTAATTGAATTATTTTTTTAAAATAAGGGGCAGAGTTTGAAACTTATTATATGATGAATAATTTATTTATATTTATTTATAAGAGTTATAAAAAATTAGGAAAATGGGCAGAAAGAGGGGAATAAAGCTTACATGAAAAAAAAAGTAAATTAAGAAATGAAAAAACAAAAAAAAATTGTTGTCAAATGTAAGAAAATTTATAATACGATTCATTAAAAATTAAAAAATAATTAAAAATAATGAGATATCCTCTTAAGGATGGTTATTTTTTACGGAAAGAAAAATAATCATGTTTTAATACGAGGGTCGACCCTTTCGGTTGAACCGGCCAGACCATGACTCAGTGCTCAAACTAATTCAGTTCAACCCATAAAACCGGACTAATTTAAAATCCACTTTGATTAATTCAGATCAGTAGTTCAACCAGTAAGCTAGCGAACTAGCTCCATATTACAAAGATCTTTATATTTTAATTATAATTTAAAAATATGTATTAGTTTTTTAATAATCTATACTTTAGATTTTTTAATTATATATAATATAATAATGTTTAAGAATAATGTGGAACACTATACTTAGTATATATTTTTTATTTTATATATATATATATAGTATGAAAAAATTTAAATATATATAATATCATATTGATATCGAATCATTGATCAAACCAATGACCCGTGACCTCCCAATATTTTTGAATCGTAAAAAATTCTGAATTTTAAAACTCTGAAGAATAAAAGTCAAGAGCCTATCTCAAAATCTTCTATAGCTGCGGGTCTCAATGCTATTTCACCTTGGTACGAAGTAAAAAATAGAGATGCAAACGGGACGGATCCTGGGGCGAGAGCGGTTCCCCACCTCCCGCTCCATTTCTTGTCGGATCAGGGCGGATTCTGAGCGAGTTAATTTTAATTCTATTTTGGCTCTCATTTATCGCTTCATTGGGGGCGAATCACAGCGGAAGCGAATTTTAACGAATTTTTAGTGGATTTGGACAGATCGAAGGAAGAAAGTAGTTTTCCGTCTCCCGCTCTATTAACATGACAGATCAAAGCGGATTCGGGTCGGATTATACTTTTTTATATTTTTCGTTCTCACTTACCGTGGGGCGGATCGGAGCGGGAGCTCCACCAACCAGGATCCATTTGCATTCCTAGGGAGGAATGAGTGTGGGTGAGAATATCAGAGATTAGGCCGGTCCCACGCGTGGTCGGACCGGCCTAATCGAACCGGACCGGCTCCCGCGGTTTAGGGGGGCCGGTCGACCCGGTCGGACCGGTGCCGGTTTTTTCGGGGGCAAACCGGGCCGACACCGGACCGGGTGTCCGCTTCATGTTGGACTCATGACCCACCCAAACACTTCTATAATTTTTTTTTTAAAATTTTAATTTTTTTGGTAAAAATGTATAGAGACCCCTCAATTATAAACCGTTCTGAAAAAGCCCCCTCAGTGGCTACTTTTTATTTTCGATTTTTTTCCTTTCATAGTTGAGCTATTTTTCTAAATTTAATTGCAAAAAGTAACTTGAAAACAATAGAATTATAAATGTAGAGATGTTGTTATTATATTTCGATAAGACGTGTTCAGAAACTAGTAAAATAATTAGGTAAAAATATACAGAATTTGTCTGAACTATGGACCATTTTGAATCGACTATCCAACCTTTCAAAATTTTGATTTTACTCCCTAATTTTTCAATATGTTTAATTTAAATCAGTCAACGACGCTTTGACTTTAAAATTTGAATGCATTATTTATCTTCATAGGTTAGTTAGTATATTTCATTCAATTATTCTTGCAATTATAAATTCATTAAAAAATAATTAGCTTAAATTTTGAAGTCATATTTTAGCGTCCTCAGCGACTAATATGTTTAAGTAGAAGTATAACATGCAAATCACAATATCGGGATAGTATAGGGACTATGTATATATTTTTCACATGTTATTTTTATATGAAAATAATAGTGAATAATATTCTTTTCCATAAAAGGATATGAATATGGATATATTGATAATATATTATTAGATAATATCTCAAATTATTCTCTTCTATAATAGAATTATATGTTATATATTGCAAAATTTGGTAGCAAATTTTATCTCAAATATATGGGGGAAAAACATGCTAATTGTTACAATTGCTTCTATAATTGATTTATTTAATAATAAATTTAGGATAGGAATTAATTTATTAATTTTTCCTTCATGCATATCCAAAAGTAAAGCAAATTAAATCAAAGAGTGTTGTTATGTGTAATTATTTCTATAACTGAAATTTTTATAAATTTGGAAACCATATATGAAATTTAATGCAATTAAGATAATGGATTAATTGTAGGAATTAAGGTAACTGAGCAATTAATTAAAGGAAATAAAAACAAATATGTTGAGAGATATTTAAAATTGAGTGGATAAAGAAGGAGATTTAGTGCCATATATAGGGAAAAAAAATAAAATTTAAAAAACAAAATTAGACCTAACAATTTGAGAGATTCAATTCCCACATTTATAGTATCTTTAGTTAATTTGTGGAATTAATAATTGAAGATTCATCCAAAAAAATAAAAGGAGATTAATGAAGAATAGTTTCCATTTTGTAGAGGTGATAATTAGGGATGTAGAATTTAGAATTTTTAGAGTTTTTAATTTTTGTGGCTTAAGGGAAAAATAATAATTTAGGAGAGAATTATATGTAGAATAATTGCTTCTAAAATAATTTCTCTACTGTATAAAGGTTTAAAAAACCAGCTGCGACGAAAAGCTAACGTGTTTTTTCCTCGAAAAAGCGTGTGAACTATTTTTTCGGAAAAATAGTTTTCCATGGAAAACGTCCTTTTCCACTGTTTTTGTTTTTTCGGATTAAAAATTTGAAAAATGAAAACACTACTAATTTATAAAATTTAAAAGATTTTTTCAGAAAAAACTATCGTTTTCTAGAAAAGAAAGAAATAAAAAATATTTTTTCAGCCAAAAAATTACTTTCTGGATTATTTTTTTGAGAAACCAAACACCCCCCTAAAATAAGTTTCGAAACTTTTGCTTCGATTGTAGGAAGAAAAATGTTGGTGAGATTTGCACCAAAAATCTAGGGAAAATTTTTCTGAGTACCCTTTCAAAAGCTCATATTTATATAAATGCCCCTCTAAAAATTGAAATATCGTAAATACCCCTCCATACATGAAAAACTTTCAAAAATACCCTCTAAAATAATTTTTCGTTAAAAATTTAACTAACGGAACTATATACCAGTTTTACCCTTATCATAATTGCCCTTATAAAAATTTCAACGGTCATTGACTTGTTATAATTTTCATAAATGTCCTTCAAATTTAAAAATATCACATCGAATTTATTTGGCTCAACGGTCATTCTTTCAAAAATGCCCTCCTAAAATTAGTAGCATAATCATTCTTTCATGCCTTTAAATAAGAGCATTCTCCTCTTCTCTATAAGAATTTACGGGAGTTGCTCCCATTTCTCCTCTTCTCTGAGAATTTACAGGAGTTGCCCCCATTTCATCAAAATGAGTCAGATAAGTGCTCACTCTGTTTCCTCCTCTTATCAAGTTCCATCTTGCCATTGCAACACACCATCTCGAGTTTGGGTATCGATGCAACCACATAGTAGAGGTAAACGATTTTATCGTTGTTCAAACTGGGGGGTAAGTCAAATTTGACCACTTTAGTTTCAAATAGTTTTAATCTCTAAATAAACTAATACTTTGGCAACATGCATAGGTTGAGGGAAAAAGACATTGCAACTTTTTCTCATGGGTGGATGATGCTCACCGTACAACAATTGACTTGAAGTACCAGATCGAAGGGTTGGAGAAAGAGATTGAGCAAAGAATCTCACATCTCGAATGCAAAGTCATATTCTATCTAAAGATGTTGATCTTATTGTAATACTTATATTGTGTAAGACATTTAGTTAGAGAAAAATTATAGATATGAAACCTAATACTTATATTGTGTAAGACATTGTAGTAATCTATATCCACATAATATGTTCTCTGTCTACCAAGAACATATTTCTTACCTTTTTTCATCTCTTTAAAATATCCTCCATAATTTACTCTAATCATAAAGGTAGCATCCGGATCCATTCTAAAAAAAACAAAATGAAACATAATAAATTTTATAATCAAATGCCATAAGAAAATCACGAATATGATTTATTACAAATAGATATTGAGGAAATTGCTTAGTAAATCAAAATAATTGTAAAAAGATCCGATACTGTCTAAAAATTTTTAAAAAAAATTGACAAATCAAAAATATTTAATAGACAACATAAAAGTAGAAATCTTAGTGGTTTATTAAGTTTTTTTCTAAAAATTTTCTAAACTAGAAAAGTTAATTCTAATATATATGGAAGTAGACTTATCCAAGTGGAGTTGTCATATTCTCACACTCACAGGACTACCAAAGCTCAACCGATCATTTTTATGAGCTTGCAAGAATAGAAAGATGAAGAGAAGAGGAAGAAATAAGGTGGAAAAAATTCTAATCCAAATTCTTTCCCGCCATTTTCTCCCGTGGAGAAGAAAAAGCAGAAGTGTAATTTTTAACCCTTTCTGAACAGTCACATCTAATTAATGCAAAAAACTACCATTAGTAATAGGGTCCTCCAAAAGCTCCTAACTCATGGGCAAAATAGGTATTTCAAAATTTAACCTTGGGTAAACCACCATCTAACTAAGGTCAAAATAACTTGAATAGACGGAGTATAATGGCGAGGGCATTTTTGAAAGAAAGTATGCATTTGGAGGGGTAATTATGATATAACAAAATTTGTAGGGGTATTTACGATATTTTGAAAATTTAGAGGGATACGGATGAAATTATCCCAAAAATCTATTAGTACTTCTTCAAACAGTTGTATTCAAATAAAACTTTTGTAGAAAACTTTATATGCGAAAAAAAAAAATGTCGGTGAGATTTGCACGAAAGGTCTGTTGGTGCTTTTCTGAACAGTTTCATTCCAATAAATTTTTTGTATTAACTTTTTTTTGAAAAAGTTGGTGTTTAACAGCTTAATGCGAAAACTACGAGAGCTTATTAGAACATTAGAACCTTCCAACATTTTTTTTTTTTTTTTGTTTATAGAAGCTAGCTATAACTTTTCACAAACAATTAATAGAAGCTCTAAAACTTTTGTTTGTCGATGATTCAATGATCACTTCTAGAAACTTCGTTTCAGGAGCCATGCCAAAGAAAAGCAATTTTGAAAAAAAAAAATATTCAAATAGGAATTTTCAAGAAGCCATGCCAAAGAAAAGCAATTTTGAAAAAGAATTATTCAAATAGGAATTTTCAAGAATTCCATTTAGTGTTCAACCCACATTAATTAAACACTATATATTTTCTTCTTTTTTTTAATTTTCTATTTCTTTTTTTTTTCTTTGGCATACTTCAAAGTGAGCTATTTTTTCTAAGTCCAAGATTCACATGAAGTTGAATTTTGTGTTTTCAAACCAAAAAAAAAGGTCAAAAACAGGAATTTATGGCATTACATGTATACATATCTATCAAGCATCAACCTTAATTTGTCATTAAAGATGACTTTTAGGGCCATAAAATGTCCCTTTTTTCAAATTTTGATTTGTTCTCAAACCATATATTTCAAAATTTTCATTAATTATCAAAAGCTCTTGCAATGCTTCTTTGATCTCTTCTTGATTGTTACTTGGTGAAAATGATAGATTATTAATGTCTCTAAATCTCCAGCAAAATCTAGAATGAAAATAAAAGCAGGAAAAAAAAATATTAAAAAAAGAATGAAAAAAAACTCTTTCACGCTACAGAAGCTTCTCTAAAAGTGCTGTTTGAAAAAGCTATATAATTTTTTTTGCTTTTTGCTAATAAAATCGTCCCTCCAAGCACTACTATATATGTTAAATATAAAAAACACCGTTCTATATCAGCTTAGGTTTTTGGAGAAAAATATATATCGTTTCATATAATTTAAGGCTTCTGTTTTTAATATCCAAATTAGAACTCATTTGAACATCCTACTATAGGGGAAAAAAAGAAAAAAGAAAAAAGAAAAAGAAAACTTGTGAGTTTTATTTGTGAAAAAAACTAACTTTTATATTATAATTAGAGCTGTTTCAAAATCCTAGTTAAAGAAAAGAAAAAATAACTAATAAAAAAGAATCAACCTTAGCACCCTTGAAATATATATATATATGTTAATTACTTCATATTATTCATGCATGTTCCTTTCTCCAAATTAAGAAGTGTGCTATAACAAGTTAATTACGATTTTAATTGGATAAATTAGTGAAACTTGTAGCTTAAATATTTCTTCCGAGTTGAATTAATTTTATACTTAATTATTCTATATCAAACACAATTTGATTAACATGTATACTTATTCGTTAATATTTCTTCTTAATTGAATCTTAATTTTATACTTAATTATTCTATATCAAACACCTTTTTCCCCCCCTTTTATTTCACATTGTTATATTTATATTTATGCTATAAAAACAAGTTTATATTAGTATCGCTTCAAAAAAAAAAATTCTAGATTTGTCGCAGAATAGAAAAACACCAAATTAGAGCTTTTCTGTCGAGCCCTACGATCTCAAGTTCGACTTTCAATTCAGCGAATACTCTATTAAAAAATATTTACTGATACTGAAAAAAAAAAAACCAAATGAGCGCTAACCTAAAATTAAAGATGATAATATAATAATAATCACTAAACCACGAAGCACTTCTCATTCTTAGATGATGATAGATATGAATACGATGCAATAAAAGAGCACATGAAAATGAATGATAATTAATACATGAAAATAGATATACAAATATTTATATTTTTATATATTTATATTTAGGCCTTTTTGCATAAAAAATCCACTAATTTTGGGCTTTTGCAAAATTGAGCCGCATTTTTCGTTTTTGCAGATTCGATCCGGATTTTCAGCAAACTGACCAAAATACCCTTATTACTTTTTCTCTTTCTCTCTCCTCTTTTTTTTCTTTCTCCTCTTTTTTTCTCTCTCCTCTTTTTTTTATCGTTCTTTTTTTTTCTCTTCGAAGAAGGCGGGCGGGGTGGTGCGAGCGCAGGCGGGGGCGGGCGGGCGGGGTGGTGCGAGCGCAGGCGGGCGGGCGGGCGGGGTGGTGCGAGCGCAGGCGGGCATGGGGCAGGGCGCAGGGCGCAGGGGGCGCTCCCTGCGCCCCCTGGGGGCGCGTGCGCAGGGGGCGCACCATGCGCCCCCTACGCCCCCTGGGGGCGCGTGGCCCTGCGCCCCCTGGCCCAGGGGGCACAGGGGGCGCAGGGCCCTGCTCCCCGCGCCCGCCCGGGCCCGGGCCCCCGCCCCGGCCCGGGCCCGGGCCCCCGCCCCGGCCCGGGCCCGGGCCCCCGCCGGCCCCCCCGGGTGGCCCGCGCCCCTGCCGGCTGCGCCCGCGCCCGGCGCCCACGCCGGCTGCACCCGGGCCCACACCCGTCGTCGTCCTCGTCGTCCTCCTCCTCCTCCTTTGAGGCTTCCTCCTCGTCGTCGTGCTCCTCCTCCCCGCCTCCCTCCGGATTCCGAGTGCTTCCTCCAAATCCGCCCCGCGCCGCGCGGCCCGGAGAGGGAGGTGACCGGATCGAGGTTGGGAAGAAAGAGTGCAAAGAAAGAATGCAACGAGAAGAAATAGTGCAACGAGATAGAAGAAGAAAAAAAAAATTGCACTCTTTAGGCCAACGTTGCACTATAAGAAAGAGTGCAAAGAAAGAGTGCAACGAGAAGAAATAGTGCAACGAGGTAGAAGAAGAAAAAAAAAAAAAAAATTACACTCTTTAGGCCAACGTTGCACTCTTTAGGCCAACGTTGCACTATAAGAAAGAGTGCAAAGAAAGAGTGCAACGAGAAGAAATAGTGCAACGAGGTAGAAGAAGAAAAAAAAAAATTACACTCTTTAGGCCAACGTTGCACTCTTTAGGCCAACGTTGCACTATAAGAAAGAGTGCAAAGAAAGAGTGCAACGAGAAGAAATAGTGCAACGAGGTAGAAGAAGAAAAAAAAAAAATTACACTTTTAGGCCAACGTTGCACTATTTAGAAAACTTTACACCATTTTTTTTTTTATAGTGCAATTTTTCTTTGCACTCTTTCTTATACTGCACTCTTTCTTATAGTGCAACGTAGGCCTAAAGAGTGCAACGTTGGCCTAAAGAGTGTATTTTTTTTTTTTATTCTTCTTCTACCTCGTTGCACTATTTCTTCTCGTTGCACTCTTTCTTTGCACTCTTTCTTATAGTGCAACGTTGGCCTAAAGAGTGCAACGTTGGCCTAAAGAGTGCAATTTTTTTTTTCTTCTTCTATCTCGTTGCACTATTTCTTCTCGTTGCATTCTTTCTTTGCACTCTTTCTTCCCAACCAAACTCGATCCGGTCACCTCCCTCTCCGGGCCGCGCGGCACGGGGCGGATTTGGAGGAAGCACTCGGAATCCGGAGGGAGGCGGGGAGGAGGAGCACGACGACGAGGAGGAAGCCTCAAATGAGGAGGAGGAGGACGACGAGGACGACGACGGGCGTGGGCCCGGGTGCAGCCGGCGTGGGCGCCGGGCGCGGGCGCAGCCGGCTGGGGCGCGGGCCACCCGGGGGGGGGGGGCCGGCGGGGGCCCGGGCCCGGGCCGGGGCGGGGGCCCGGGCCCGGGCGGGCGCGGGGAGCAGGGCCCTGCGCCCCCTGTGCCCCCTGGGCCAGGGGGCGCAGGGAGCGCCCCCTGCGCCCCCTGCCCCCTGCGCCCTGCCCCATGCCCGCCTGCGCTCGCACCACCCCGCCCGCCCGCCCGCCTGCGCTCGCACCACCCCGCCCGCCTTCTTCGAAGAGAAAAAAAAAAGAACGATAAAAAAAAGAGAGAGAAAAAAAGAGGAGAGAGAAAAAAAAGAGGAGAGAGAAAAAAAAGAGGAGAGAGAAAGAGAAAAAGTAACAAGGGTATTTTGGTCAGTTTGCTGAAAATTCGGACCGAATCTGCAAAAACGAAAAAAGCGGCTCAATTTTGCAAAAGTCCAAAATTAGTGGATTTTTTATGCAAAAAGGCCTTATATTTATCCATGATGATAAATATTTATATATTTATATATATTTATTATATTTATAAGGAGGGGATAAGGAGAAGTGGCATGTTACATGTGCCACGTCACCCAAATCTAATAATAAGTGTCCTATGTACGTATCCCCGTAATCTAGGGAACGGTGTAGTGTCCACGTCACCACAAACTTAAATTTAAATATTTATTCTAATATAAAAAAAATACTAAAATTCAAAAAATACTATCACAAAAAAATTAATAAAATTTTCAAAGCTGAACTAATATTTTGACTACATCAGAACCTCTGTGGGAATAAGAACTAGATATTACTCTTCCGTTATAACAAGAGATGGGGAAAGGAATTGAGATTCAACATATAAGCAGGAACGGGGACGGGGAAAGGAATTGAGATTCAACATATAAGCAGGAACGAGGACGGGGACGGGAACGAGGACGGGGACGGGGACGGGTCTGTTGTCTTTGTCTTACCTGCTCCGTTGTCATCACTTCCTACGTTGTTCGCATTAAAGTAGGGCTGCAAGTCTAGCTCACCGTTCGCGAGCCAGCTCGTGTTCGATTCGAAATAGGCTCGAAAATGGCTCGTCCGAAATTAATTTCAAATATAAAACGAGCTGAATTTTTTCGCTCGAAAATAATTTCAATCCGAGAACGAACAGGCCTCTGCTCGTTCGTGTTCGGCTCGAAATAGTTCGAATACATATATATATATAATTAAAAATAAAAAAATATATAAATATTATTAATAATATATATTAAATATTTTTTATTAAATATTTTAATTCAAATACACCTTTTAATACATTTTATATGTACCGCATAGGGACAGATCCAACTCCACATAGAATTTCAAGCTATAAACGAGCCGGCTCGGAATCGAACAATTTCGAGCCAAATTCGAACATGACTTGAAATTAGCTATAAAAAAAAAACTATTTCGAGCCGCTTGATTTCGGCTCGATTTAAATTTCGAGTCGAACTCGAGCATGCCTTATTCTGGCTCGAAATTAATTCGAGCCAGCTCAAATTCGGCTCGAATCTAATACGAGCCGAATTCGAGCAAGGCCGCACTCGCTCGTGTTCGGCTCGTTTGCACCCCTACATTAAAGTATAAATATATATAAAAAATAATTATATTTCTTCTAGAACACTTTATTGGGGAACATTACACATAAAAAGATGTTGAAACCCTAATTTAACTAATTTGTGCCCCACCATTCCACCAACCCATTTTTGAGATGGCACAAAATCCTACATTTGATGTGGCTTTTCCCAATCCCTTACTAAGGGACCCACAATGCCAAGTGTTACACATTTACACCTATCAATGCATTATAATATATCACATGGGCCCCACTATGTAGTATGATATTTTTTGAGTAGCATTGCTCTTTTTGCTATGTGAAAAAGTGTATGGAGACCCCTCACCTATAGACAATTTTGCAATAAGTGGTTCCCCAATTTTTTTGTTTTAAATTTGATAGCTCTATTAGTTATTAGTTAATACTATTTTTTTTTCAGTTTTACGTGTTATAAGATAAGTAAAATTATCAAATTTGATGAAATTATCCATTCGCAACTTAAGAGATGTCAATATATATATATTGAGGGGAAAAAATTTCAAAAATGGACTAGAGTTGAGGGGCCTCCATGCAATGTTGTTTGTATTACTCAAAAAGTTATTTCTCTCTCTTTACATCTCTAATAAGGGATCTTATGCTAAGAGAATATATATTCTTTGTGCTTGTGAGTTGGGCTATGGACCATTTAAAGCTCATATATATTTTGGGCATGGATAGGATTTGGATAAGGTTTGAAATGCAAGAGTATATATATATATGTGTTGTCAAAACTATTTCTGCATCATCTCGTATCACGTTGATTCAGTGGATAATAAGATTTCAGAGTTAGTCCTAAACCACTATGCACAATTCTGCACATTAGCACGGCTGCGAACGAGAGACCGATGTCGGATCGTTGGTGCTAACTATTAATCCCAAAAGCCCGAGCTGCTAGAAATACGCGACTATTTCACCTAAAGCATACGGCCAACCTCACACCACTGACTCGGCCCAATCCGACCTCCCGCAACTGGGCAGGATACTGGCCCCCTTTAAGCCATCAACCGAGTCCAACTTCCCGAGGCTACTCAACAGATTAGGTTGGTCGAGACTTCATCTCAATGTTTACTCCATCTTATGCGTACTCTAAAAACATCATAATTTTATTGTAATTTTTTAAAGAACGACGTTTTAATATATATTTTATTCAACACTTTTCTCACGTTTAAAAGTAAGATGTATCCCTAACTCACTCACCTTTAAAATCTTCAACTGCTTAAAAATAATATTTTATTATTTATATTCGAATACCACGTAAGTCCCAAAGTAACACTAATTTATTTATTTATAAAAAAGTAACACATCAAAATTGCACCATTGTTCGTTTACTTGTGTACATAATCAAAGTAACAACATTAAATTAAAGAAATTAATATATTAAAATTACATCATTGTGCTTTGCTTTGCCGACACGTTGCTCGTAGTTGTTGAATTTAATTTAATCCTAGATTTTTATAAATATACTAAATTGATCTACTTTGTCATCAAATATTAATTTTATTAATAAAAAGTATTTTAAATGCCGAATAAGTAATATTTAAACCCACATATGCACTGAAAACACTAACTAAAATTTATTATTTAACAAAACGAATAATTATACTTTTCAAAATAAAAATCATTTTAATAATAAATATTCTTTTGAGCCATCAATTTTTTAAGAAAAAACTTCATATACACCTCTCGTGGATTACTGCTTTTTTACTTCAGTAATCTTTGGTTTAAACTGTATCACTTAAGTATGACGTCTTCTGTTTTAGTTTTTCGTTACATTGCTCGTTATCTTCTTTATTAAAACCGTCATGTACCGCGCACGTATGTTGTAGATCATTGCTTCTTCATTGTCGAGAACTTTTTAAAAACAATCAGGATTAATAAGCCTTAAGGGGTCTGATACTTTTGTTATCAGTTTTTTATGTCTTTGTTATCGATTTCTATAAAGCATCTCCAACGTACGTGCTCGACACAACGATTTTAATAAAAGAGAAAACAAAAATGCTAATAAAAAATAAAATTAGAAATTACAGAGTAATACGTTAAGTGATACGTACAGGTAAATGTACTGGATACTGAAGTGAAAAAAAGGGTAAACGAAAAGAATATATGCAAATTTAGTTTTTTTTTTTCCTATTAAAAAATGTTGACTCAAAACCTAAGCACCATCAGATGATGTAAGGAGCTAATTTTAAATTACTAAAGTTCCGAGGGTCAAGGCCAAAGAAAAATTTTAGCAAAAATTCAAAACTACTCATGGGATCAACCCATAAAAATCAGTACACGTGCATATATAAGTTGGTATTTAAAATAGAGCAATTAAAATAATTCAATTTTAATTAATACATGAGATCCTTTTGAGATTCTTTTTTTTTTTGAGAAAGAGGTAGCAAGCTACCTGCTTCATTCATTAAGTAAAATGAATTAGACGTACAGCATGGAAGCAGCTATGGCCTCCGAGACAGAGCAAACAAAGGAAAAAAAGTGACGAGTAGCATAAGTGAAAAAGCAAGTAAAAAGACGGGGAAGGAGAAAGACGGCGGAGTCTGAGCCTGGGAGTGGCTTAGGTCAGCTCGGTCCAAGAGTTAAGCAGAGTCTTAATACGGTCGAGGGCCCGGGATGTATTTGGGGAATTCGTTTGGAAGATAATGTTATTTCTTTCCGTCCAAACCACCCACCACGTTGCAGCCAAATGGGATAAGGCTTTCGATCTTGTCTCCGCATCGGGAATGCTGGAAGAGACCGACCGGGTTACCAATGGGTGGCCCGTCCGTGTGAAAGAGCAAGAATCGGACAAAGACGCAGTTGTGGAAGAGGTGATTGCAGCTTTCCGGGTGTATAGTGCAGTAGATGCAGTTTTGGGCTACCGACATCCCTCTGTTGAGTAATCTGTCGGCGGTGGGGAGACGCTTACGGAGTAGCAGCCAGATAAAGACCTTGATCTTGATCGGAATTTTCAGTCGTCAGATGTGGATGCGTGAAGACCTTGAGATTCATGTGTATAAATATAAATATAAATATATATTTGCACTTCAACATAACAGGTCACACTTTCACACTAAATTTAATAGTTTTAAAAAGCAAGTGGGGGGAAGGGACTTTTCAAAGATTATAGGAAGGACCCAACTAGCTATGTTAGTAATATTATACAAAATTTATTGCGCTTAAATTACTGGCTCAAAATATATAATTTTAAGTTATCAATGCTAAAGTTGGAGTTCTAATGTACCAAAATATTGTCCTTATATTATGAGATATATAATATTTTGTGTTGTACGTATAATATCTATTTTTTTATAGTTTCGAAATTTACTGATTATTCTGATATCATATGCAACGACGTCCTATTTACTAGGGCTACACCACTGATCTAGTATATATATATTTAAGCTCAACTAGTACGTAACTTAATATTAGAACACTGGTCCTTAACTATAACGTGTTATTATTCATACACAATCCAATATGGAAATATTAGAGTATGGTGATTATAAAAGAATAAACAAAATTCAATTTGATTAAGTCACTCTTTATTCTCTAGTCTTTGTCCACAATTTAATCTTCATGAGAGGTACAATTAAGTATAAAGAAATAAAGATATGTGACTTAGTCATAGTTTAATTTAGTGGGTCAAATACTCCATGGTGTATATAGAGAGATATTCAGAGAATATATATATATAGAGAGAGAGAAAGTAAAGTTAGAATACTTTAGAAATAAATATGGGCATCTG
Organism: Puya raimondii; assembly: GCA_016920855.1. NCBI lineage: Eukaryota > Viridiplantae > Streptophyta > Magnoliopsida > Poales > Bromeliaceae > Puya > Puya raimondii. Next base: position 97,456,558 of record JABWPP010000050.1, read on the forward strand.
AATTGACGATCGATATCATTAAACTTAATTTAGATTATTAATTTGAATTACTTTATAAGACTTAAATTTACGACTTTCCAACATTATTTGTCTAGTGATCAAGTGAACTCAAATTTATCTTGTATTAGCTATTAAAAATAGTCAATTTTAAGACCACTTAAATAGCGAAAAATGATGTTGAAGAATCGTAAAATTCAGTTCCTAAAAAGTTCAGATAGTCCAAATTAGTTTTAGCAGTGTCGAGCACCGATTCGAATAAAAAGTTCGAATAGTCCAAATCAATTTTAACAGTGTCGATCACCGATTCGAGTACTCCGTTGCTGAAAATGGCGTGGAAGCAAGCATCTCCTCTACAAGTATTCTAGTTTTGCTCTCTCTCTCTCTCTCTCTCTCTCTCTCTCTCTCTCTCTCTCTATGTATAGTGTGTGTGTGTCTTAGTCATAGTTAACTTAGTGGGTAAAATACTCAATGGTGCAATATTAGCTCCCTCTCTTGTGTCTTGAGAGAGACCCAACCTTTCTCCATCTCTTGGCTAAAGTATGATGTTAATGTGATTATACCCCCAAAACCAATTGGTATAGTAGGAGTAGCTTATCATACACAAATTTAGATCTTTTCAATGAATCTACTTGAATCAGTCGTAATAACATTCCTGCACGTGGCATTCTCCGCAATAGAAAATATCTCTCATATATTTGACTTGATCAGAAGTACGAACCGCGAACCACTCACCGTGTGAGGTCCACATAACGCACGCGAGCACGTAACCAAAGTGATCAAGCACATCAAAAGTTACGAACACGTAACAACTCATCTCATTAAACTAATCATGATCATACCATGATGAAGGTGTGTGAAAAGGATTTGTTTTGCCATCCATTTTGAAAAGTATCAATGAAAGAGATTGGCCCAATTGAGACTTCAAATTAGGTTTTCAAAATTGATGTGAACTTGTGGGAATTTAGGTTCCTTGTTGAGTCCAATTTACGATTATTTTAGCTTTGATTCTGACTTAGAAGCGTTTTTTTTGGTAGCGACAAATAATATTTTCAAGGAGACTACTTCTAAAAGAAGCAATATGTTGTCCCAATAAATGCTTTATCTTGTACTTAGAACAACAATTAATTATGTGGTTAAAAAATAAATCTCGTAGCCAATTAATTAACTGGTGAAAATGTATAATAAACACCTACTTTATTGTAGGCTATTGGGAAACAATATTGCAATTAAAATTTAGTTTATTTGATTCCAACCTCTCAACTAATGTCTTATATATGCTTAATAAAAAATTAATGGTTTCCTTTTCTTTTTTTTTTTCCTAGAGATTTAATCTAATAAAATATTAATCTATAATTGTTTCAAGTACACATGGAATTTAATAAACAGAGACTTTTTTAAAATCAATCAACACATTCTATTAATTAAAATTTCCTATATTTTTATTTGGGGTAAATTTTAGTGTACCCCTGAAAAGTTTACAAGTAACTGATGTATTCCTTTGAATTTTAAAAGAACCTATATATCCTTCTAAGTTTCTAATACTCTAAAATACTTTCCTCTTTCTCCATTTTTATTTTTGTTGTCTCCTTTTTATACCACACATTCCTCATAATCTCAATCTGCAAGTATACTAATGCTACGATGTATTGAGGGTTTACTAATCCCTTTTAATTTTTAGTAAATAAAATAAAATGATAAGACAAGTGAAGAAAAGGTAGCCATTGGATTCAAATCGTTGTAAAATCACAATACAAAGTGGTTTAGGGATCTAGTATAGGGATGTCAACGGGTCGGGTTCGGGGCGGATACTGAAAAACCCGAACCCGAACCCGAATCCGACTCCAAATCCGAAACCCGAACCCGAACCCGAACCCGACGGATATTAAAAATTCATATTCAAACCCGAACTCGACAAAAAATTCGAAACCCGAACCCGAGGCAATTATTTTTTTCAATATTTCAAAATATATTATATTAAATTTAATTTTTAAAATACAAATTCAAGTATAACATTAACTTTTTATATACATATTATATATAATGTAAAATAAAGTCGGGTTCGGATCGGGTTCGGGTTCGGGTTCGGGTCGGGTATAATAAAAAATTCATATCCGAATCCATATCCATCGGATTTTTATTTTTGATATCCATATCCGAATCCATATCTATTTAGCATCGAGTATATCCGCTCCGTTCAGGTTCGGATTCGGATAAAATTTCAGGTATCCATACCCATTGACATCCCTAATCTAGTACAACTTTTTTTTTTTTTATGGTGTGATTCTTGGTGACCGCGAAAAGGAAAATATTAATAGATGAGTGATGAAAAGTTAAGAAGGAGGTATTTTTGCAAGGTATTGAAAATTCGGAAGAATATATTAGATTATTTCAAAATTTAAAAGAATATATTGTTTATTTATAAATTTTTAAAAGGTACACTAGTATTTATTCCTTTTTATTTTTAATTACTTACTCTCTAAGGTAGTGTTTGGTTCGGGGTTAAAGGGGGGGTTAAGGAGGTTAACCCCCCCCTTTATCCCCAAACAAGAAAAATGGGGGTGCGGTTTGTTAACCACACCCATTGGGGTTATCCCAGGATAGGGTGGGGTTAACATACCCCACCCCTCCTAGAATTGGGGTGGGATTAAAGTTAATCCCACCCCAATTTAATTTTAAATATAAATTTAAAATTTTAATTTTAATTTTTAATTTTTAAAGTTTATAATTTGTAATTTTAAAATTAATATTTTAAAATTAATATTTTAAAATTAATATTTTAAAATTAATATTTTAAATTTTAAATTTTAAATTTAAATTTTAAATTTTAAATTTAATATTTTAAATTTTATACTTGAATTTTTTAATTTTATAAAAATTATCTATTTAAATTTGAAATTTTAAATATAAAATAAAAAATTTAAATTCAAATATAATAATTAGGGCCAAATTATTATTTTCTATTTATAATTACACACTATTCTTCTTATTCCATCTAATCTATCCAAACGCTATTTTTCTTAATCCCGGGAACAACTCAATTTTCATCCAAACACAAAATTGGTCTATTCCAGGCTTAATCCTGAACTTAACCATATTCCTGGAATAATCAATTCTTACTTAACCCCGAACCAAACGAAATCTTATAAGGCCACTGGGCTTAAGGCCATAATTTAAATTTGTCTGTAACTCCATTTTAACAAAACGTTATCATAACTTTTGTTTCCTCACATGTGCTGGTATGATAATTTTCAAGAAAATAAATTAAAAAAAAATAAGATAAATAAAATTAAAAAAATTTGATGCGTCTGCCGGGAGTCGAACCCGGGTCTATTGCTTGGAAGGCAATTATCCTAACCGTTGGACTACAAACGCTTATATATTTGAAATTAAGTTTAATTTGATAATTTACTAAATAGATTAATTCACACCTTACTTTTGAATCAACTGCTACCCAATAAAAAATTGTACAAAAAAAAAAAAAAGCACTCCAATCGTAAGCTAAACATATCTTGGATTGACCTTTACATTCGGCGCTTGAATCTTAAAAAATACAGAAAACTTATGATCGATTATGATCGAATGACAGTGGTGTGCAATCACCGAACCGAAAGGCTACCATCGAAAGTTAAACTGAAGCTAACGAACGAAAATAATGTGGATTGTAAGCACTGACCAACTATTCCAAAAATACGCGCCGATAGGAAAGATGTACACATCGTACTTAAGAACTCAGCCACAGCACTCACGGGCTTCGACCTTACTCAATCCATCTGAACATTAGGTTTATTGTTGGAACTCAAACTATTAGGTCTATTGTGAATCGCAGCCCCAATTAACTTATTGGACTCGTACCCCAACTCGACTCATTAGTCTTCTGGGCCTATTATCGCGACATAAAAAGTTAGACCTATTATAGCTAATAGTAAATAACCAACAAATAAATACTAAGAAATACCCTTCACTGATAGGCGCTTAAGCATTTCACATTCTTTAACCTGGTATCAGAGCACGATCGAGGTCTTGAAGTCGGCTGCTTCACATTACACTAACACTACAAACTTTACATTAGCTACATATGTGAGAGTCACTTAAATTATCCTCTTGATATATATATATATATAATACCATCAAACTAATCCCTAGTCTCAATCTAAGCAAATAGATGCATGCATATACACTGATAATTAAACACAAATTTTGCACTTAAGATTCTGCTACTCTCTCTTGATGTGAGGTGATTCTAAAGAGGGAGGGTAGAGAACAACCTTTAAGAAAGAGAGAGGGTCCAAGAGCTTCTTATTGAGAGAAGCAGTAGCAGGAACCCCAGGAGTTGTCACATAGAGTAGCCTCTGGGCCAGTTCAAGTAACTCAGGCAAGAAGACTCTTATGAAGTAGAGTGAGTTCCACCACGGCGGCGCGACCACGTACCGCGCCCCGCGGCACGCGCCTCGGACGATGGCCCTCGCGCAATCTCCGGTGCGCGAGACGGGAACGAGACCGAGCACGGCCTGGTCAAGTTTACAAACAAAAACTAAAGATTCAAATTGCGAGCCGAGTAAGGATGATCAGGTTCTAATATTTTATGTAACGGTTTGAGTCTTTCTTCTGGAAGGGCAATAAAATAATATTAAATAATGCTAGGAGTCCGATGAAATCCAAAATCAAAATCTCCTGCTCTGATGCCATCTAAAACAACCCATCATATGTAGTGTGTGTGGGTGTGTATATATAGTAGGGCTACTATACTCTTATGAGTATAGAGCTCTTCGTACTCATAAGTATATATGCACACACATATATATACATATATACACAGAGCTAGGCTCCTACGCTTTCGAAAGCACGAAAGTCTTTGTGCTTGTAAGTTGTTTTCGATGATGGGACATCCGATTCGGCGATCGGTTCCGTTAGACATGATCTATGCTATTGAAACTATCTAGTAACCAAATTTTATAATTTTTTGACTTCATTTGCCTAGTGAACGAGTAGCCTCAAAATGAACGGCTGAAAATAAAAATCTCATAAAAAGTGATAAAAGACTCAAATTTCAAATCAGAAGTATTATTGATCTTGCTATTGATGTTATGTAGAATTTTTTATTAAAGTTTCATGTAATTTGGATTGTTCTACACCGTTGAACTTAAAAACGTACTATATCGACCGTTAAAATAGTCATTTTTGAGACATTTTGATCACTTGGTAAACAATGTCGAAAAATTATAAAATTTGATTTTTAGATAGTTCTAATAGCGTAGATTATGCCTAATGGAGCCGATCGTCGAATCGGATGTCCTATCATCGAAAACAACTTACAAGTACGGAGGCCTCCTTACTTTCAAAAGCACATACTTTCAAAAGCACAGGAGACGCACTATGTATGTATGTATGTATGTATGTATGTATGTATAGAGTAAGGTTACTATACTCTATGAGTATAGAATTTTTCGTACTCATAAGTCGTTTTCGATAATATAGTTTCTGAATTGACAATTCATACCGTTAAATATGATCTAGAGTATTTGAAACTTCTAGAGACCAAATTTCATATTTTTTTGAAATTATAATAAAGTCCATCAAGGGCATAAAATGAATGGTTAAAATCGAATGTCTTCCTAAAATTAGAGGATCGAATTCTTCAATTTAAGATCAGAGTTATTGATCTTTATCTAGATAGTAATAAAATTTTCTATAAAAAATCTAACCAATTTGATTCTTTTACACCGTTAAACTAGCAACTATCTCATACCAGCCGTTAAAAGTTGTCAACTTTGAGATCTTTTAATCGTAAGGTAAATGATATCGAAAAATTATGAAATTTGATTTCTAGAAGTTTCAAATGCTCTAGATAATGTTTAACAGTATGGATCATCGATTCGAAAACTGTATCATCAAAAATGACTTATGAGTACGAAGAAGATCATACTCATAAGAGTATAGTAGTCGGACTATATATATTTATACACGTATTTGTCACGTTTACAATATGAGTTGCTTTTTTCGTGATTTTTCTATGATCACTTATTAACGAAGTGTGTTTTATCTATTTATTTTTTCTCTTCTTTTCCCATTATCTTTATAGTTTCTCTATAGCATGCCTAATCTAGGTTTGCTTCAAATCTTAATTTTAAGTTGTACACTTATAATTCAGCATTTTGAAAGATTACGTAGTCGATCGAAAATGCATACATCTCTCGAGTCTTGATCCACAACCATTTTGCCTTCCTTTCCGAAGACCTTCCCGCGGGTCATCTCCGACTCGGTCACTCCTGGAACTGCTATCGTGATGCCGATCTCACGGCCCAACTCAATCTGTAACGTCTCGTAGAAATTGAGCAACGCCCCTTTACTCGCCTGTATCAAATACAATTTCACCATTTCTTATCAATTCAATGTTGCTCATGAACATCCAAAATATTATTCAAAGAAAAGTGTCTACCTACATTGTAGAAGCTCAATCTTGGGAGGAACATGTAGCTCGCGAACGAAGTGACCCCGACGATCCGACCACGAGTAATCTTAAGGTGACGATCCGACCACGAGTAATCTTAAGGTGGGGGATCGCAAAATGAGTCGGATAGACCGATCCCCAAAAGTTAACATCCTGTATTCGAACAAGAAAAAAAAATCAGTAATTGAAATTTAATTTGGGCGCACGAAAAAAGAAGTTCGAATTTGCGACGAGTACTAATTTGGAGGTACCATCACAGCTCTAAAGTCGGTTACATTACCGACTTCTTCGAACAAGCAGAGGCTCTCGATGCCGGCATTGTTCACCAGATGATCCACTAAGAAATCAAAGAGAACAAAGTCTTAAAAAGCGCAAAAGGAAAAAGTTAACTTGTTTATCTTTAGAAAAAAAAAATGCATGAATAAGGCGAAAACCGTAAGTTTTTTTAACAAGTGCGCCAAGAAAAATGGTAGTTAAAGCGCATATAAGCCCAAGACGTGACTTAAATTAAATGAGAGAAAATTAATAATGCTAGAAAAACTCTAGATCTTCTGTTCTAATACCATATTAAAAAAATATGAGACAATTGTTATTCTGTAAAAACTTAAGCTAATAGAGAATGCTGTTTTTACCATTCCTATTCGACAATAAAGGCGTGTTTGATTGTATTCAGTTTAGTGATACATTGGCGACAATAATAGATATATAGTCTGTAGTAATCCCTCGAACATAAATTAGTATTTGTTCCAAGTCAAAATTGGGCGAGAAAGTATTTATTTTAGTATTTGATATTCAACATTAAAGATAGTAATCTTTTCTATTTGTTGTCGATTCGTAGACGAAAAATGAAGAAGCATATATGATGACTTCAATACAAACAACTTGTATACTTACGGCGGCCGAAGTTGGCGATGGTTTCGTCGATGAATCTCCGACACTCCTCGGGCTTGGACACATCGGCCACCACCGCGAGGACGTCCGGCGAGCCGAGTTCTCGGGCAATCTCGGCGACCTCGCGGAGGCTCCTCTCTCTTCTTGCCACAAGAACTAGGAAAGCTCCCCTTTTCGCATACTCATAAGCCAAGTACTACAATAAACATATATCAGGATTATACAACTATTTAACAATTTTGTCCCTGAAGTTTGTGGTTCTCATAGTTTAATTAACAATTTAGCCCTTCAATTTCGTCCCGAACTTTTCAAATTTGACATGAAGTAATTAATATGACCTCAATATGGCACTCATTTTAGACAACAAATTGTTGTGATTTTTCTCTTCTTCTTTTTTTTTTTTTTTTTCAAACACAAGTTCTATATGACTAAGTATGGGCCTAAATGTGCAATTCTTAATGTCTATATATTTGTATTCGTCGAGTTTAATTATTTGGTAACAACAGCAGTAACAACAACAACAAAAGAAAAGAAAAGAAAAAACTAAGATTATATTGTGTTAAATAATATGAAACAACCGTCACAGTTCTCTCAAACTTAAATTTTTGGAGAACAACAGTTGTTAGATATTCTTTAACAATGACTGAAATAAAAATTTCATAAAAAAAATAGTGATAAAAGACAAATTTCAAATTAAAAGTATTGATCACGATTAAGAGATCGAACTTAAGTTTTTGGAGAAAAACAGTTGTTAGATATTCTTTAACAATGACTGAAATAAAAATTTCATAAAAAAACAGTGATAAAAGACAAATTCGAAATTAAAAGTATTGATCACGATTAAAAGTATCAATCACGCTCCACTTGATGGTAAATAAAATTTTTTATTAAAATTTTATCTAATTTAAATTATTCTATACCTAATTAGTCATTTTTAAGACCCTTTTGATTACTTAGCAAATGATGTCGAAAAATTATGAAATTTATTTTTTACATAGTACCAACAGGGGCGAAGCTAGGATTCAATCTTGAGGGGGGGCCAAAATATATTCAAATAAAATTTTTAGTAATAAATAATAAACAAAATTTTCCCTAATTAAAATTCTTTTAAAAAAATTATTAATTAAATAAATAATGTAAAAGCATGAACTTTATTTTTTTATTTTCAGATGTTTAACTTCTAATTATTTTATTTATATTATTATTACATTAAAATAACTTAGAAATTTTACTAAATCTAACAATATTTTTTTAGTTTTTTAGTAAATAAAATTAACATAGCTATTAAATTTAGTGCAATCATTGATTTAGTCAAATGAAAGAGCTCACCTAAGATAAATAAAAGTTAAAAAAAATATTAAATAAAGTTTTTAGAATAGAGAAATACATTACAAAATACTCTATAAGCAAGGGGCTCTTAATATATTTTCACCCATAAAAATAGTATACCGATTAGAAGGAAGAGAAAGAGAAAGTTATGTTGGCACCATACTATTTTGTAAATATTAAAAAACTAGGAGGCCAAAGCTACTCATGGCCCACTTAAAAAAAAAACTATAAAAGACCATTAAGCAAATATTGAAAAGTTGAGGGGGGCCATGGCCCCCTTGGGCCTCCACATAGCTCCGTCATTGAGTACCAACAACGTATATCATGCGTAATAAAATCGATCATCGAATCAGATGTTCCACCCCCTTAATTAGATTATGCTATTCCACCGACCATCCACTCAACCCTGGGAACCTCTATTATTTTAATCCTACAAATCTACGTCCGAAGGCCGAAAATTTATAAGCACCAATAACTTAGTGCTTCTAAAAGCATAGAAACTTATAGCAGAGCGAAGTAGAGTACAGAGACCTACCTCGCCGATACCGGAGGAGGCGCCGGTGATGAGGACCACCTTGTTGGTTAAGTCCTCGGCGAAGAGAGAGAGGAGGAGGAACCTCATGAGCTTGAACAAGTAGAAGAGAGGGAGAAAGTGGAAGAGGGCCATGGCCATGGCTCTTTGCCCCGCCACCTCCATGAACGCATTTATTATTGAACCTTTCCTAAGAGACATGATCATAGTTTGTATCATCTCCATTTTTGCTGTAGAGAGAAAGAGATGTAAAGAAGAAGATAAAGTTTTTTTTGTTTTTGTTTTTTTGATGTTTTTAACTTTTTTATTATCATTATGTATAGTTGTAATATATATATATTTCATTCATGCATGCATGCAATGGAAATTGGCGAAAGGGACACGTAGCTACGATTGTAGTGAGACGTGGCAATTCACGAATAATTAATTGTATTAATATTAATTAATATTAAACATTGATAATATCAATTTTCTGAGTAAGTGAAAAATATTGCACCAAAGTTAATTTCGGAACTTTTGACAAAATTTTATTTTAATTTTCAGTAATAAAGTTTAAGAATAGCTGAATATTTAAGATTGAAATTTCAAACTAAAATAGCTGAAAATTCATTTAATTATTACTACAATAAATTTATTTATTCCGTACAGTTTTTCATTCTAATTGTAGAAGCTCTTTTTAATTGTACAATCTAAATTAAAGTCCCACACCATATTCTAAAAAAAATACTACATATACATTCTATAATAGATCTTAGGATTTTGAAAATTTCTTTGAATTTTTAAGTTTTTTTTTGAGATAAAAGTAGCATGCTACCCGCTTTGAGTTTTTAAGTTAATAAATTTTAACCGTACAAAATGTGTAAAATTTACACCTAAATAATAATAGGTGTACAAATTATAACATTACCCCTTATTCTATTCAAAACATACTTTAACCTTACTCCCTAATTAAAACATGTGCACATAACAAAATGTTTATGTATCCAAACACTTGCAATAATAAATAGAAAAAGGCTCAACATAATTAATACATACAAATTGAAACACACACAGTTTAGTTCCACACATCCTTTATTTGTCACATCTATTTAAAGTACTAGCTAGCTAGTTACGTACATTCACATTATATAATTTTACTACTACCATACACATATATATATATACATATATACATATACATATACATACACATATACATATACATATACATATACATATACATATACATATACATATGCATATGCATATACATATACATATACATATACATATACATATATACATATATATATATATATATCTTTGATACAACACTATGAAATTCGCGAAAACACATGCTTCACACACACACACACACACACAAAAAGAACTGCTGCTTCTGCTACTCGTTCTTTATATCGAGGGAGTGCAAGGAGGAAGGGTAGAGCACGGCCTTGGCGCCGCTGAGGTCGAGCATCGTCTTGACGGGGCCGGCGTCGCCGGGCGGGGAGACGTAGAGCACGCGGAAGCACCAGTCGAACACCTCGGGCGCGAACACCCGCCACAGGTGGAGCACCCGGAACCAGGCCGGCACCGTCACGCGCCGCTCCCCGCGCCGCGCCGCCTCCACCATGCACCGCGCGCACTCCGCCGCGTACTCCACCGGGAACAGACCCACCTGAGCCTGCATTAACGTACAGAACTTATCTGAAATATAGACTATTTTGAAACGACTACAAAATCTTTCAATTTGTTTAGTTCTAATCTGTTAATAACACTTTAACTTCAAAATTTAATTTAATCATTTAATTTAATAAAATACTTAATTAAATCTATTAAGATAAACGACGCATTCAAATTTTGAAAAAATTAATAGTAAAATTAAAATTTTAAAAGATTTGTAGATTAGAAAAGTTTTATACCTTTTTTACCTTTTGAAAAAATTGATAGTAAAATTAAAATTTTAAAAGATTTGTAGATTAGAAAAGTTTTATACTTTTTTTACCTAAATATTACAAGTACCGTTCTCAGTAACATACGATGTTTCTGTAAACAAATTGTCATTTCACATATTCTACATAGTATAAAAGCAATAGATCCTAACTTTGAAACCTATTTCAGACTAGTTATTTTGTTAAATTTTCTCCAATTTAATTCGAATCAATATTTTTTATTTTTTATTTTTTTCGCATATTGTAGCTACGGTGCACGCAAGGTTTTGAAGCATTTTGTAGCTATAATATGCAAGTTCTAATTTACAATTTGTGTTTGCATAATTCGCCCTAGCAAGATTTGAATAAATCATTTTTTAGCTAATTTGAAATGGGTTCCGGAACTTAAAAAACTTTGATTTTATTGCCTAATTTTATTTTAACCATCATATTTTGTATTATTATTACTTGATAGATTATCGTAGAAGTTTTGGTCACAAAAATGACACAACATATGTAACACAATTTCTAAAAAATAAAAGAAAATTGATGAAAAGTTAGGTGTCAAAAATCAAAACTTTTAAAATATGGATGCTAATTTCAAATTCAAATTGTGATTTGAGAAGATTCATATATATATAATTTCACTTAATTGCTCATTTCAAATTCAAACTTATAAAATCTATTTTCCTTAACAATTAATTTCGACAAAATTGAATTCGGCTTTCCAAGCAAGAAGCTCACGTAATTCTGCTTCCCGCTCCAGCAAAAAGCTTCAAAATTAAATACGCTCAAAACCCATTATTTTCTGTTTTTGGTTTATCAAAATTTCTATTTTTTTTCTTTGCTAAACATTTCTAGAAATAAATTTTTTCCTCATGGACATAAACTTTGTTGCAACTAAAGAATTAAATGCAACTTTAGGGAACTAAAACTACATAAAATCCCATAAAATCAAGTTTTTCGAAAACAATAAATATATTTAGTAGAGAGAGAGGCTTACATCTCTCATCTCCTGGTTAATCTCCATCCTCCCATCCTTGGTTAAGAACTTCCCTTTCGTCATCTCGGATTCGATGAAGCTGGGAGTCGCAATCGTGATTCCGACCTCGTTGCCGAGCTCGATCCGTAACGTCTCGTAGAAGTTTATGAGCGCCGCCTTACTAGCCTGCATTTGTAAAAACAATGAAAGGTAATATATATACACCTAATGTTGAATATAAAATATGTAAACGTTCGTTTTCTGGTAGCTTAAGCCAGCTATTGGAGATAAACGATTGTTTCGCATTATTTAATGCGGTATTAGAGCAGGAGTTCCTAAGGAACCTAGCATTATTAATTTTCTCTACCAGCTTAAGCATTTTAATTAACACTGTACTCCCTCACACGTCTGGACTCGGATTTATTGTAATAGACCCAAGACGTAGACTTAATTAAATGAGAGAAAGTTATATAACGTTAGGGGTCCGGTGAGACTCGAACACAGGACCTCCTGCTCTGATACCAGATTAAATAATACAAAATAATTATTTTCTCTAAAAGCCTAAGCTGATAGGGGACGATGTTTAGATATATTTTATATTAAACACCTAATAGCCTCCTTGAACATTAGCAAGAACATGTAGTGCCAAACCGCTAGGATTTCAAGCGGGTAAGGCACGGTGTTGGAATTTCTTAGTTTATCGGTTTGAGTCGAAGAATAATCCAAGAAAATACCACGTAAATTTTTAAAAGTAGAAGACGATCGATCAATCTTTCAACCAACTACGTACTACATCCCAACTTTAACACAAATTATGTCGATGTTGTTAGTACGTGACTGTCACATAAACTTTGAATTGAAGAGAAGAGTGTTTGAGATTACTCACATTGTAGAAGCTCTGCCTTGGCAAAGGCAACCACCCGGAAGCCGAGGAGTTCACGACGATCCTCCCTTTGGTCTTCTTGAGGTGCGGGAGCGCGTAATGCGTCGGATAAACCAATCCCCAAAAGTTCACATCCTACATACAATTAATATATAACAAATTAAGTTTGTAGGACCTAGCTTGTTAACAATTATACACAAAGTTAAGCTGAATCGATCAAACTAGAATTATGAATCGAGTTTGAAATTTTCGATTCTCCAATTCTAGTCATATACGTATTTACATTTCATTACCATTACGGGCGTGAATTTGGTTACATCGGAAGCCTCCTCGAACAAGCAAACATTCGCTATGCCCGCATTGTTAACCAGATGATCCACTATACTCCGTCCGATCGCCAAAAGTTCGCAAAAAAGAACAGAAAACAAAATATTTAAATTAGACATATATTACTAGTACTCTCGGAAAAGATCTGCAAATCGATGATTACTTTGTGGACCACTTACGACGGCCGAAGTGCGCGACGGCGGCGCCGACAAACCGTCGGCAATCCTCGGGCTTGGCGACGTCAGATGGAATGACGAGGACGTCCGGCGACCCCAGCTCCTGCGCCCTCTCCGCCACCTCTCGGAGGCTCCCTTCTCTCCTCGCCACGAGTACCAACGCCGCCCCATTTTTCGCATATTCGTATGCTAGTTCCTGCAAAAGTAAAATTTATATGACAAGATATTTGGATATATATGTAAAAATGTATAGAGAAAAAAAAAATTAGAGCTCATCTGTAACTTAATTTAGTGCATTTTAAAATAGTCAAAATTTTAAAAATTGTAGTTCTAGTACATATATTGATGATATTTTGATAGTACTAAGTAGTTGCATGAACCGTAAATGTTCACTTTCAAATCAACGACCCGGCCAACTAGTACCAATAACTTATTGGGTTCGAACCACCGGTCCAAAATACTTAAGCCCAGATATTAGTTCTAGTTTACTGGTCACATATAATTAAGCCTCCTACATTCTCCCATATTATTAATGTGGGATTATTAGAGTGTCACATACTCCTATTTTAAGTTCTAGCATCCTCATCAGCCTAATCACACACATAGCTTAAAATCACGAGATGATGTGAGGCTTACCCCACACTTGTGATTGGTGAACTGGTTCTAATATCAACTGTAACGATCTGATCCAGTAACACTAAAACTTGTTCGGTCAAATCACTGGTCCAAAATGCTAATAGTTCGCGTTATGTAAAGTGAATATATATATATAACCCGGCCCTTCGCAAGATTACATACTCCACAAAGTCTAATTTTCTTTCACAGCCTTATATTAAAAAGCTCAATTTCAAACACTCAATTAGGGCTCACTTCATGCTACTACAGGAAATAGTGTTGTTTAATAAATTGCTATCTAATTAAGTAGCACAATCTAGAGAACTTCTGTTTTAATACAAACCTGCAAGTACTATTTCTATCTGCGTAGTATCGAAAGAGGAGCTTCTGCTTTTAAAGATCGCAAGCAAGATTTTGCTTTACATTACTATTAGTTGAAATAATAATTAAATACAATCAACAAAAACAGTTGTAAATTGTTACTGTAAATCTTTAGGATAATAAATAACTAAATAATATGATTTGCATTATCACAACAGCGCAAAGTACTGTTAGAGTAAAATATATATATTTAACGAAACTAACCTCGCCGATGCCGGAGGAGGCGCCGGTGATGAGAACCACCTTGTGGGTCAAGTCCTCGGGGAAGAGGGAGTACAAGAAGGAGAGGAAGAGCTTGAAGAAGTAGAGAGGAGGAACCAAGAGAAACAGAGTCACTAAAGCCATGGGGGGAGCCACCACGTTCATTAGCTTGTTCATCAAATCCATGGTCATGATGTGTTCTTTTTTCTTTTCTTTTTTTTTTTTCTTTGAGAGAGAGAGTGTGTGTGTGTATATTTGGAGGAGAGGAGGTTTGAAGAGTTTTTTTTTTTTTTTTTTTTTTTTTTTTTTTTTTTTTTTTTTTTGCTTGGCGCGTGTGCATGCATGCATGAAAGTGGGGACACGTGGAGAGGAGGGTGGGCACACGTGCCAAAGGGTGGGAGTTGTTTGAATAACTCATCAATAGTTATCCCAAACGCACTATAAATAAATTAAAAATATATTATATATTTATTTTTTTAGAAAAAATAATATCAACAATGTGAGAATAGTCCTATATAAAAAATATAATAAGGCTAAACTCTTAACCCGGCTTAAGCATTTTGGGCGGTGGCTAGGTCCAAAAGATTGAGAGAGTTAAGCGTGTTAGGACATGAGTAGTTCTAGGATGGGTGACCCCCTGAGAAGTTGGGGCGTTGGGGCGTTGGGGCGTCACAGTTAGTATCAGAGCCGATTACCAGCCGGAAGTATGAGATGAGTCTCGGCTGAGCCAGGATTATACAGCGCGGCTCGCTCTCCCGCTATTGATTGTTGTGGGTGGAGCGCGGCTCACCACAAGGTTCCTAGGTAGTTCTATATATAAGATATAATATGGCTAAATTCTTAATCCGGCTTAAGCATTTTGGACGGTGGCTAGGCCCAATAGGTTAAGAGAGTTAAGCGTGCTAGGACGGGAGTAGTTTTAGAATGGGTGACCCCCTAGAAAGAGAGATGAGATAGCCAACCCGGCAATATGACATAAGAAAGATCAGTTGCAGACTCTTAACCCGGCTTAAGCATTTTGCTTAAGCATTTTGGACGGTGGCTAGGCCCAAGAGATTAAGAGAGTTAAGCGTATTAGGACAGAAGTAGTTCTAGGATGGATGACCCCCTGAAAAGTTGGGACGTCACAAACAAGATCTTGTTTATTTTGCCCAACGATTCATTAAATTTGGTCAAAGTCAGATAAATTAAGTACAATCATATTTATAAAAAAATTTCATTAAATAATAGTATTAATAACAATAGCTTTTTTTAAGATCATAGATTTTGCACGAAAGGATTGTTTGTAAAGCCAACCAAATTCTATAATTTAAACTTGCTTCATCAAACCTCTGTTTTTATCCAATAACCACTTTGAGTCTTATATAATAGAGATAAACAGGAAAAAAAAAAGAAAATAAATCCAACTCTACAAAATTAATTCTATATGATTGATTAAAAATTTGAAGTTCCACATTTCCTATACCATATCAAAGAACACTAAAGCCCATAATGCACAAAGGTTAAAAAAATAAAAAAATAATAATAATTGAAGAAACTGTGGACATAGCAGAGTTTATATAATTTAGTAAACAACTAAATCTTAGTTCATGTCTAATATATAGTTTCTATAGTTTATACGTACATTATATTTACAAAATAGCTATAATAATGATACAACAAGAACGGCAAAATAGAGAACAAACGCTATAATACTTGCTTACCTTCACATCGTTTCCGGCGATATGGCATCTGAATCGACGATCCTACTGTAAACTTAATCTAAACTATTTAAACTCGTTGAACTTTGTAGGTTCTGAATTTTATAATTTTTCGACATAATTTGCCCAAATTCAAGTAGTCTTAAAGTTGACTACATTTAATGACTAATATAAGGTGAATTTGAGACTATTTGATTGCTAGGCAAATAATGTCGGAAAATCACGAAAGTCGAGTGTTTAATTTGTATCTGATCGTCAATTCAGATGCTCCATCACTGAAAAAGACGCGGAAGTAAATGCTTCTGTTTACTTCTAGAAGCATTGTATCTGTACTCTAAATAGAGAGTTTAGTTTTGCTTTCTCCATCTTTTTAGCTGGAAACTGAAGGAGCAAAGTACATGCAGATCGGCGGGTCGATCCGAAAGATCGATAATATCGCAGAAGGAACGGTCCAGATCCCGTCGCCGCAGATCAAACCGGAAGCGACGGCGCCGGCATACTCGTCGGCCTCCTTGGGGTTCACCCGCTCCCACACGAACAATATCACCGTCCCGACGAACATGTCGATCGCGAAGTACGCCCCGATGTAGAAGGGGATCGCCACCGCCATCGGTATCGGAATGAACTTGGACACATTCTTCGGCGCAACGTCCTTCACGAGGTTGATCACCAATGCCGCGACGAAAAAGCCCGCGCAGATCGCGAGGCAGTGCTTGGGGAGCGCCGAGAAGCCCTCGATGCCGAGTATGGCCATCTCGCGGAAGATGACGGCATAGGGCGCCTTGTACACGCCGTCGGGGGCGCCGATGTCGAAGGCGGTCCAGAAGAGCCAGAACGTCAGCGGCGCGATCACGCAGCCGAGCGCCGTCCCCGCCAGCTGTGACACGAACATCGACCGCGGAGACGAGAATGTGAGGTACCCCGTCTTGAAGTCCTGCGTCCGCGTAGGTGCGAAAACAGATCAGTTGGTGACGACAAAAAGGCGCTTTTGTGCGCCAAACATGTACTAAATCATACAAGTAAATCAGAATGCAGGAAGTAGAGACTAAACCAATTTTGCGGGGATTTTAGTTTCAGATGTCTACATACATAATAACTACTGTTATATTTTGTTATACGAATGCGCAATCTAAAACTCGAGTTTGTAAGCTAGATAGGATGGATATTTATACCTGCATGAGGTCGGCGGCGGTGGACACGATGGACATCATGACGCCGCAAGCGGCGAGCCCGGCAATGACGCCGCCGTTCTTGCCGACTAAAGAAGCAAATATGAAGAGGCCGATCTTGCCGTAGGTGGAGGCCAAGTTCCAGTCGGTGAGGCCTGTGCCGTAGGAGTTGCAGAAGGCGAGGGCGGGGGCCACGACGTAGCACGCGAGAACGAGGTACCACTTGACCTGCGGGAAGATCGTCGGTATGGTCGCTGTGGATATTGCTGCGAGTGCGACGTAGCCGGAGGCGGCGAGCCAGGAAGGTATGCTGTCTTTCACGAAGATTTCGTTTCGGAGCTTTTCCTCGTTTGGTAGCTGATCAGAGCTCTCCTCAGCTGTGGATACGAATTTGTCAATATTTCAACAACAACAACAAAAAAAAAAAAAAAAAAAAAAACCTACTTAAATGAAGTAAATTAAACTACATAATGGCCGCGGGATAACTTTACAGGGGTATTTGCACAATTTCACATATTTGCAGGGTTACATACGCCAAAAAAATAACAACAAAAAACAAAAACAATCCACAAGTGTAGAATCAAGTAAAACAATTTTATTCAGACTGGTCTTCTTGAGATGCACCTCTTCCCTGCCATTGGATCTCACGCCGTAAACGTAATGCTTTAAGATTCGTACGGAATAAAGTGTCGTGCTAGAGAAAGGTGTGTATGAAAAGACGAGGCTGATATAAATATTGCTTGACAACCGGCATCAGGCTTACCTTTTTCAGATGTTGCGACGATAGGAAGAGCGCCCTGCTTCGAGCGCGCGTTCATTACCTCCTTTCCAGTAATCAGAATTATCTTAACCAAGTTGTAAAGGCCGTCCCCAAGTATTAGAGATATGGCTATAAAAACCTGCGGCAGAGCAAACACAGATTAGCAATTCCGTCAATATAAACCAACGATAGGATATGAGAAGTATAGTAGAGCATGGGAAGCGGAATTCGCCTGGTTTATAAAAAGACATGAGATGTTGGTTGTGATCACAACAAAGTACAAATGTTTATATTTCATTTGATACAAAATTTAGTCTCTTCATTTCATTTTCTTTTCGGTCGCACATTAGAAAGAGCATGATGATACGGTTCGCGCAACAGATCCCACCTGTTTGTAACTTCTGGTCCCTAAAAGTAGAACATTATTTGTATAAAAAAAGATAGATTTTACATACACCAGACTAAAAATGTACATTCCAAAGCAGTGCAAAGTTCAAAATTTT
Source organism: Puya raimondii (assembly GCA_016920855.1). NCBI lineage: Eukaryota > Viridiplantae > Streptophyta > Magnoliopsida > Poales > Bromeliaceae > Puya > Puya raimondii. Next base: position 97,475,365 of record JABWPP010000050.1, read on the forward strand.
GCAAAGTTCAAAATTTTATCAATGATCAAACACACAATGATTGACACAATACACCAGAACTAATACAATATTATGAGTGCCATTTTCAACATTTTGTAGTTTCTTCTCATAAGCATACTAAGGAAAATCTTGTAGTCATTTGACTGTTAAAAAATGCTCAGCAAGAAAAAACACACAAAAAAAAAAAAAAAAAAAATTCGAACATTGAACTTGCGATAGTTTGGTTTTCCAATTCAGAGAGGAATATATACTAAGTCTATTGCAATTCATGGATAAGATTCAACAAAGGTAGCGTTAATGGCATAAGTTTTTAAAACAATATATGGTGCATCCGCTAATTCAATCATTTCAGTAAGATAAAGTTGTTGCTTTTAAGTTACTACAAGTGTATTACAACACCCTACCTTGTACCCATAGAGACCTCTGAAGTCATTGCTTTCGAGGTTATCGGGATACCAATCGCCTGCACGTGCGGTGATGAATGGCCAGAGAAAACCCCACGATATAATGGCTCCCAAAAGAACAGAGCAATTAACAATATGAGGGCATATAAGACCGCATCCAAGATAAGTGGGACTGAAGTCAAAATAGAACCTGAAAAAAAATTTAACAAAATAATAATAATAATGGTTTCAATAATAGCACCCTTTAATAGTTTGCTTCTGACAATCGCAGCTTCCACGCTTAACATAAAATGTTTACTGTAGGCAGGTTAGAGATCATAATATTACTACTCATGAAATAGAGGTGAATGTAGAAGCTGTTTGATCGATCTGTCACTGATAAAGGAAAGATCTGCGGAGGAGATTAATGTACCAAAACTTACGTGTTCTTAAATGCTACAAGGCCTAGTGTAGGAAAGTTGTCGAAGCCACAAGAATCCCCAACACCACTAAAGAACCACTTGAAGCAACTCCACAAGAAGCTAATGCTCAGATATTTACCAAGGCAATTAACTTGCTTTCTGCATTACATGTATTCCATGTAAGAGGTGTCAGAGATCTGCAAGCAATTATTCAATAATCTTTCTATTTAAAAACAAAAAAAAGTTCAACATAGATGTCGGGGGAAAAAAAAATCGCAAATGACTATGAATATGATTTTACATTAGGAAACATTTACCACTCACTCATCTTACTGTTACCTGGCGAGCTCAGCTCCAGTATTAGTATGAAAGCTGTTTATAAGCAGGGCAGTTGCTGTCCCACTTGGATATGTAAGCTTATAATCAATTACCATCACCTACAATACAAGACAAGTTTATTAAAATGTGATCAAGAAGTGTCCATTAAGCAATACATAAAATACAAACTAAAAACATCGAAGAGATATTATATAGCTAAACATACAAAGAAGAAGCGCCTTAAAGTAAACTAAAGTAAGAGTTGCAGATACCTTCCGTAGTGCGACGAGACTAAAGAGCCCAAGAAAGCTAACGACGAACATGAAACCAATCATCCAACCCAGGGAAGGATTTTTAACATCTACCGCCCTGTTGCCCGGATAATCTGGTCCGATAAGTTCATACGTCCTCTGATCCATCGAAAGCATATATGACCCAAAGCCCCCTGTCAACGAAGGTGTAAATTAATTGAACCTTCATAAAATGAATGTTATAATTTTAGTGATAAAAAAGATAAACTCCAAGCCACAAGTTAACACTGCCTACAATGCAAGGCCAAAACCTAACCAAGATGCAATGAATTGAACATCAACACTTTTCTGAAGCATAATTTATGAGCATAAATCACATTTTAATTGAATATAATAAGAGGAAACAACCAGCAAGGAAAAAAAATCTCAATTAGATTGTTAACTGAGTTTAATCCATTGTCACGTAGCCAAAGTTGTTCGACATTTGATTAACTCCTGAATGAGGCTTGAAACTGGTTAAATTTGTCGAATTTGCCGGATTATCTGCTCAAATTGAATCCTATTTTGCTCTGATCGATGCCGATTGACCAATTTTCGATTGAAACCCTAATTGGCTACTATTAATAGTTTGGATTAGCCTTGTAATAGAATATAGATTACGAAGTTCCTCTCCATTACAAATCAATTCGACCCAAAATCCCATTAAAGCAATTTATTCATTTCATGAGAGATTCAAACCCTACATAATCAACTTTATAAGAAATTTTAAAATCCAACCTAATTTGAACCAAAATTGAGCGACAAATACACAAAGAATCAAAGTAAATTGAGCTAAATTACCGCTAAAAGCCAACCCATAGCACGCGACCACGCACGTCTGGATCACCGTGTTCTCCTGCTTGGTGAAGGGCTTCGTCACGAACCCTACCCTCTCCAGGAACCCCGTCCAGCTCTTCACGAGGAAGAACCCGAGGAGCCCCGCGGCGACATTGAGGGAGGGGATGATCCCCACGGTGAGGTTGAGCTTGTGCGTGATGATACAAAAGAGCGTCCCCAGCATCGCGCTCACCACCAACCCCCTGATCGTGATCTGTTCCCTCCACGGCGGGATCTCCTCGACCTCCTCCTCCGCCGCCGCCGGAGAAGGAAGCAGCGGCTCCGCGATCTCCGCCGCCCCCGAGGAGACCTCCGTCCCCATTTGGCGATCGATTAGGGTTAGGATTAGGATTAGGATTAGGGTTAGGGTTGCTTCGGGAGAGAGGAGGAGGAGGAAGGAGAATGGGGACGATGACGGTGTAGTTGTTTGTTTCGAACGATATAGTTGAGGCAATAATGTAACTTCTTTTGTATTGGATCGGGATGTATGCTATTTTGGTGCATCCGCGTCGTGATTGGTCCATTCTTGTGGGTCCCACAAAAAATCCGGAGTTGGTGCTGTTGAGGCTAAACATCGGTTGAAGCTCTATCTATCTCTTTCGTACTGGACCAGATCCGCTGTTGGTAATTCGAATACAAGTCGGTACGTCCGCTGCGTTTTGATTGGTTGAACTTTGTGGGGCCCGCGGAGATGTAATGTGTTGGCCAATCAGAGAGAAGGAGAATCGTGTTTTGCTGTTGTGGCTTGTACGGTGTATTTGGATTCTGCGCTTGGTATGGTTTACGCCAAGCGACGGTACGCGGACCGAAAATGTACCCCAAAGCGTACGCTGGTCATTATTGATTTTAACAATTTAATATTTTATATATCGAAACCTGAGCTATCACCAACTTAAGATTTTTTTTTTTTTTTTTTTTTTTTTGAGAGAAAGGTAGCACGCTACCCGCTTTGTTTTATTTCGTTTAGAAATAAACTTAGCTGGAAATGTGAATCAACTAGGATTCGAACTCAGGACCTCGGGTACCAACCATTAAGTCCTTTACCACTTGCGCTAGGGATGGTCGGTATCACCAACTTAAGATGTTTGAACATAATATGTAATATTTTATATTCAATGAGAATATTTATTTGATAATGAATAAATATTCTATCCAGTTAGATCTATGTTTTAGATATTTTTATGAAGATTGAGCATATAATTATAATTAAAAAAAAAAATTGTGTTGAACATGTATTACAAAAAAATAATAATGAATTTGATTTACAGGTGAACAATGCACTACCGTTTAGGTAGGTAGCTTTTTGGGTACCCAAAGCATTTTGCTGAATCTTCGTGGGGGCACCAATCCTAACATTGCTCAATTACGGCCGTTCGCTGATGGACGGCGTAGATCGATCCCAGTGGCTGGTTTGGACGGTGGATCACGTGGTCCGTACGCGTCCGCATGCGCCGCCCCCTTTTCCATGTAACGGACAAAATAAGCTTCATTATTTTTTCCGGTGCCTCGAACGTCACGCAATCAACTTCCTTTGCAGTGGCCTTCGGTGTAACGGGTACATGTCACGGCTTGCAAATTACACTTTTGTCCCGAATTTTAATTTAATTTGGATAAAAACGTAAATTTATTAGAAGGGGTAATTTCATAGATGCCTTCTAGGAACTATTAATTTCATCAATACCCTTCTAAAATTGATAATATCACGAATGCCCTCTAATATATTAAAAATTATCATAAATACCCTCCACTAATTAAGTATGACAGCTCAATAGTCCCACATCGGATGGGAATAGGATAGTTATTGGGTTTACAAGAGATTTGGGCCACTAGTAGTAATAATTGGGCTTAAGCATTTTGGGTTATTGATTGGGCCCAACGAGTTATTGTTGCTAGTGGGCTGGGTAGTTACATTTGGTATCAGAGCCGGTTCACCAGCCGGAAGTGTGAGATGAGCCTCGGCTGAGCCAGGTTGTACAGGCTAGCGAGACGAGTCTCACATCGCCTGGTCATCTTGGGTTGTGTGTGGCTATGATCTTGGGTTGTGTGTGTTTAGTACTAACGAGGACGTCAGGGCCTAAGGAGAGTATATAACACCCCAATAGTCCAATATCGGATGAGCAATAACTGGCCTTAAACATTTTGGGTTGTTGATTGGGCCCAACGAGAGTTAAAATTTTAAAATACCATTTTTAGCCTTTATCTCTTATCAATAGTAGAAATACTAATAGGTATTTAAAATAATTTTTGTAAATCTAAATTTGACTATTTAATATACTAAATATTAAATTAAATTATTAATATATATTAATTATTAAAAAATATATAAAAATTGTATTTTATATATAGTATGTTTTTATATGATTTTGGTTTTGTTTTTGGCTTCGGGTTTCGGTTCAGGTTCGGTTTGGATATAGACCAAAATCATAACTGAATTTGCATATGATGGGACTTCATTTTTTTGTACCTATAACTGAAACTATCCCTACTCAGCATCGATTAAGCTCACCTCATTCAAAATCGAGTTCAGATAAAATTGTGTACTTATATCAATTCACATTCCTAATTAGTAATAGTAATTTTGAAATAAACTATAGATTTAATTTTTTTCTATTTAATCAAAAATAAATCACATAACTATATGCATGCACTTTTTTGTCGATTGAAAAACAAAAGAGTTTTGTTCGAAAGATAAAATAAATTATTTTTTAATTTTTTAATGCATTTAATGCAGATAAAATTATTGAGAATAATTTTGGTTAAATTTTTTTTAAAGCTTCCAAGATTAAAGAAAGATCGGAAAAATCCTCAACTTTTATTTTTATTCAAATTTTTATACATAGTTATTTATTTGCTAAAAAATAAATAGAGCCACTAGATTTGGTGAAATCATCAAAAAACTCGATAAAATTCTCATTTTTCATACACTAAAATTAGTTAATTTTAAAAAAAAACTAAAAGTTAATGGGATGTCAACTAAAAAAATAAAAGTTGAGGGAGCCGTTTCAAAATGCATATAGTTGAGGGGTCTCCGTACATTTTTACTTAAGGGGTAGTTGAGGGTAAATAGGTAATTTTAAAAGTTAACCCATTTTTAACCATTTAATAACTATGGTAAATCTAGCATAACTAACGGTAGGGGTATTGATGATAATTTTCTGGATTAACAGGGGCATATGTGATATTTCAAACTTTATAGGGGCATACATGATATTTTAGACTTTGGGAGGAGTATCTATGAAATTGCCCCTTATTAGAACTATGGACTATTGTGAATCTACAAGCAAATTTTTTAAAATTTTAATTTTACTATTCAATCTTTTAATTTGTTTGAGTTAAAGTACCATTGACTGACTCAAATCAAACAAATAAAAAAATTGGACGATAGCTGATTCGAAATGGTTCAGTTTGGATAACTTTTGAATGTTTTTTTTTTAATTACATTACTATTTTGCAATTAAGTTAAAATTTCTATACTCAAGTTAGGAGTCAAGCTACTATACTATCAGTAGCACGGAGGTCTCTACACTGCCAAGTTATTTTTGATGATGCGGCTTTCGAATCGACGATCGGCTCCGTTAGATATGATTTATATTATTGAAAATATTTGGAAACCAAATTTCATATTTTTCGACATTATTTGACTAGTGATTAAAAGGTCTCAAAATTGATAATTTTAATGGCCGATGTGATGCGTTTGTGAATTTCATGATGTAAAATAATCTAAATCGGATGCATTTTTTTTTTAGAAAATTTTCTTCACGATTTAAAGTAAGATTAGTATCTCTGATCTTAAATTCAAGTCTTATATCATCATTTTATGAAATTTTTATTTTCAGCCGTTCATTTTCAGACTACTTGTTTGATAGGTAAATGATTTCGAAAAATTATGAAATTTAGTTTTTAAATACTTTCAATAGTGTAGATCAAGTATAACGGAGCCAATCGTTGATTCGGAAGCCGCATCATCGAAAATAACTTGATAGCACGGAGGCCTCCGTGCTACCTATACTATAGTAGTCGAACTCTTAAAGTTAGATCGATATTTTACTTTTCAAAGTGAAAGGCGAAGTAATGAAATAGTTTATTACTGCGCTCTTCATTTGGGCTGAACTCATGAGCTTAATTCTCTATTGGAGAATAAAATAAACAATCATAAAAATCACAACCTTTTTGTTTATATATAGGGGAAAAAATATTTTCAGTAGGGAAATGATTTATAGTAACACATTAATTAATTATCCGTATACTTCAATTTTTTTGCATTTTGATTAGAGAAGTGATATTAACACATACAATTTTTATAGGACAGATCAGATTTATTAAGGGGCAATTGCTTATATATCCTTGAAAAGTTTTCGACTTTTTGATTTATTCCTCTTAGAAGGCTAATATTAAAAAATACCCCTTTAACGTTCCTAGTTATTTTTAATATACCTCTAAAGTTAAATTCTGTTAGTGAACTGTTAGCAACAACCGTTACCTCTGTGAAATTACTATTTTGCCTTTTCAAATATACCCTTCTACAGTCACCTACTTTTCTTATTTGTCCTTAATACAGGGGCAAAAAAGGTATTTTAATTTTTGCCTTTTCACATCTACCCTTCTACAATCACCGGCTTTTCTTATTTGCTCTTAAGTTAATATTAAAAGAGGTATTTTGATTTTTTAACTAGTAAAAATTTAATCCGGGTTTAATCTGAGATAACTTAATGAGTATTAACAGCATATGTATTTTTAAATAATGAAGAACTATATGAGGGTATATTTGAAACAAAAAAGTATGGATAAATTAGATATTTCAGAAGTTTTCAGGAGCATATTAGATATTATCCCTTTAATATATGCTCAAATTAGTCACTAAAAATTTAATAAATTCTACATTCATTGAATATGTTCAAAAATTAATAGAAAACTGTTATACTTTAATAAGGTTATATCTATATAATTTAATATTTGGCCTTTCTAATCAGGAAAGTGATATTATCATATACAATTTTGATAGAGACAGATTGGATATAATGAATCTAATTAAATCAAGTACTTAATAGCGACCAAATTTAATAAATCCTCTAATATTCATTGATTATGGTTTTTTTTATTTTGATTCAAAAAAGTGATACTAACAAATATAATTTTGATAGAGATAAATCAGATTTCTTGAATCTCCTCATATTCACATAATTAATAGTGAACAAATTCAGTAAATATGTTCAAAATTTATTGAAGGCTAGATTACAAAAAATCCGCTTATAAATATTCGTTTTTTTCACTTTTTCTTCCTAATTTTCAAAAATCTATATTTTACCTCTCAATATTTCAAGCTGTTGCATTTAGCCTCCCTCCGATGTTCCATTGCTATTCCGTCCATTTTGTTTAATTTATACTGAAAATACCCTTCAAAATGACAGAAATATATTGATAAAATTATTTTTTCTTATAAAAGAAGTAAGGGTAATCTGGTCATTTTGTCCTCTTCATTAACGTCGTATCCTCCTAAAAAATTTTCTGAAATTTTAAGTGGGCAAAATATAAGTTTTTTAAAATCAGGAAAGGAAAGTGAAAAAACGATATTTATATGAGAGATTTCTGTAATTTAGCCTTTATTGAATCTGGTCAAAAAACAATAGGGATTAAGTGTAATATTTTGAAAGCTAATTATTGATTAGTAAAATGATGCTCATGGGCACAAATTTTGATTTGGACAAATTTATTAAATCTGGTCAGAAAATAACGAGGACTAAATCATAATATTGTAGAGTTTACTAATCATATTTTTATTTTTTTTGCTTGATGATTATGGAAGCGCTACTAACAGATATAATTATGATAGAAAATATACTAATTGATTAAATATGATGAAATCGATTATCGAATAGTGATCAAATTTAATAAATTTGTAAATGCCATTTCTCTTTTGATTACAATAGGCAAATTAAATATTTTCTTTGACACATTTTATTTCTATCCCAATTATGTCACCAATAATGTTACCTCTTTTTGGCTAGCCCATATGAGGTATCTCATAAATATGCATCAATATTCGGAAAAATTACTTGAGCACATAAACACCAAATCCTAATGTGAACTCCTCAATTTTTTTTTTAAAAAAAATTCTAAATGATGAGAATGTTTAGTACCACATTAGTTAGATAAACATGAAATAAACCTCTCAATTTTTTCTTCTTTTAATTGATACCTCCTCAACTTTTGATTTTTCCGAATCAAATGATTTTAGTAAAAATAAAAATAAAATTTTTATCAAATTCATTGATAATTTCACCAAAATTTAATAACTTTAATTAGTTTTTAGCAAATAATAGTAGGCCAATTAATGGCTAATAAGTAGTATATATTTATTATATTTGATGAAATTTTTAGCTTTTTACTAAATATAAAAACTTGGGTGTCTCAATGAAAAAGGTAAAAATTGAAGTGACTATTTCTCTCCATACATTTTTTTTTACCTATTAATTATTATTAATTATTATCTTTCTAAATGCCTATAAATAGCCCTTGACCCTTACTCAAAATTCCACAATCTCTTTTGAGGAGAAACATGGGGTGTAGAATACTACACCCTTTTGGTGTCTTGTTTGTGTTTGTGTTTGTGCTTGTACTTGCGCTTTTCATTGGCAATGCTAGCGGAGCTGGGCCTCAAAAGCCCATTGGGCCCAAAGAGGCTCAGCTTGTGGGCCCCCAACGTTTAGGTGTGGGCCCAGACGAGCCGCTTTTTCCCGAGAACCCGCCGCCGCCTCCGCCGCCGTCGACGACCGGTAAGAACAGTCAGAAGAGCGCTGAGAGGTTCCAAAGATTGCTGCGGTCGCGACGGTTTGGGCCTTGGGGACCGCCGGTTCTGAAGTCCCTGGATGCACTGCCACCGTCTGCAAAAATAATATATCCGCCGCCACCGCCACCGACGGCTGCAAAGAATGATCAGAAAGGTTTTCAGCGGTTCCCTTGGCCCCCCGATGAGCCATGGCCGCCTGGCAAACCGCTTCCGCCGCGACCACCGCCGGCGCATGCGTGAACACATTCGGCTCTAAGACTACACGAACTCATGATGATTTCTGAATAAAAATGTACATGAAATTTGTATCCATGAATAATTGACGGATTAAACTGAGCTGTGTTGTCTCCTGCTATATTTTCTTTTTTGTTAAATGAATAATTGAACTATGTTATGTCTATTACTATATACTAAACTACGTGGAGCGGATCTGCGAGGCTGATATGCATATATTGGTTGGACGAAATTGCCCTCCGTTAATGCAGTAAATTACATAATAAGTTTGAACAATTTGCCACTTTTAGGCATAGTTTTTTAATATGATGGCTAAAAATTTTATTTTTATACTATAAAAGATCTAGAAATTCAAAAGCACTTTTAATGCTAAACAACGTGGAGCTGATCTGCGAGGCTGATATGTACATATTGGTTGGACGAAATTGCCGTTCGTTAGTCCGGTAAATTATGTAATAAGTCTGAACAATTTGTCGCTTTTAAGCCTAGTTTGATAATATGAAGGTCTAAAATCACTATTTTTATACTATAGAAGGTTTAAAAATTCAAAAGCACTTGTAATACTAAACTATATGGAGCAGACCTGCGAGGCTGATACGCATATATTGGTTAGACGAAATTACCCTACGTTAGTGCGGTAATTTACGTAATTAGTCTGAACAATTGGTCGCTTTTAAGTCTAGTTTGATAATATGAAGGTCTAAAATCACTATTATTATACTATAGAAGGTCTAAAAATTCAAAAGCACTTCTAATACTAAACAACATGGAGCTGATTTGCGAGGCTGATATGCATATATTGGTTGGACGAAATTGCCCTCCGTTAGTGCAGCAAATTATGTAATAAGTCTGAACAATTTGTCGCTTTTAGGCATAGTTTCATAATACGAAGGCTAAAATCACTATTTTTATACTATAGAAGATCTAAAAATTCAAAAGCACTTCTAATATTAAACAATGTGGAGCTGATCTGCGAGGCTGATATGCATATATTGGTTGGACGAAATTGCCCTCTGTTAATGCAGTAAATTACATAGTAAGTTTGAACAATTTGTCTCTTTTAGGCATAATTTGGTAATGTGATAATTAAAAGCACAATTTTTATACTTTAGAAGGTCGAAAAATTCAAAAGCACTCTTAATCTTTCCTATTGTAATTGCCACCAAAAAATCATATGGCTACATGCTTGCTACCTGGTTCTCCAGTGACAGTTGCATCTGTAATTTTAAATTATTGGAGAAGAAAAAATTATAAGCGCCCTGGAATGTTTTGGACATTCCATATTATAAAAATAATATTTTTAGAAATTAGGTTACTACACTACTAATAGTACAAAGCGCTTGGTGCTATTAGATTTTCGGCCCTTGGATGAAGGGATGTCTGGTTAGAATGATGGTAGTCTCCTAGGATTGAGTGAGTAGTTGGTTGAATAGTATGATCTAACGGATGAAAATGGTCAAAGGGGTAGATCTAACGGCGGAAAACTCGATAGCACCAAGCGCTTGGTACTATCGATAGTATAGTAGCCGGATTCATATGTTTAGTCATCATTAGGGATGTCAATGGGTATGGGTACCCGAAAAATTACCCAAACCCGAACCCGAACGGGTCGGGTTTACTCGAACTAAATGGATATGGATTCGGGTATGGGTATAGAAAATAAAAACCCGACGGGTATGGGTACGGGTATGAATTTGTATGTACCCGACCCGTACCAGAATAAATTATATATTTTTTATTTATTTATTTATTTAATATATAAAATACATAATAATTTCTATCCATTGGATCTTCATCCAATGGTACACTCAAAGGCTCAAAATTTTTGATTTTACTATAATATATTTTCAAATATAGTACTTCGGGTTTGGATTTCGGGTTCGGGTTCGGGTTTCGGGTATTTGGTCGGGTCGGGTATGGGTATAGATTTTTAAAAACCGTCGAATTCGGGTTCAAATTTGGCGGTCGGGTTTGGGTTCGGATTTTTTAAAACCCGACCCAAACCCGACCCATTTACATCCCTAGTCATCATATTACCAAACTAGGCCTTAGTAGGGGCTCAGCTGATAATTAAGATTTTTTTTTTATTTTATGAATTTAAACTTTACTATGTGTTTTTCTAGAGGGTGTTGGGTTGCTCGAAAAATCGTAAAAAACAATCTTTTTAGAAAAAAAAATTCATAGAAATTCATAGACTACTCCATAAAATCTAGAAAAGTTTTTTATTCATATAAACTATTTTTTAAAAAAAATATTTGACTATATGTTATACTTGGTTTTTTTTTTCAAAACCTCTTTTGCCAATTAAAAAGGATAATAAAAGGGCCATTTTTACACACCTATATTTCATGGCCATTATTTTTAAAAATTATGCTAATATTTGGCTTTTTTATTGTAATTTTGAAAGAGGCGGATCGGATTTAATGAATTTGATCAAACTAGTCTGTCTAAATTCACTAAATATAATAAGAAAAATAAAAAAGACGAAGTTTAAATATTATGAATGTGACTATCAATTTATTTTACAATTTTCCCTTTTGATTCCAACAGTGATATTAACAAATATAATTTTGACAGAGAATAATGAGATTTATTGAATCATGTCAAATTCGATCACTTCATAGTAACCAAATTTAATAAATTTGTCTAGATTCATTGAATCTGGTAAAAATTTTGTATTTTTTTACTCTGATGCCTTTTGATTCGTATAGTGATATTCACATATTGGATTCATTGAATCTGGTCAAAAAAATAATGAGGACTAAATCGTGATATTCTGAAGGTATAATTTTGACAAAGACATAATTTAAATTCATTGAATCTGATCAAATCAATAACTAATAAAGACCAAATTCAATGAATCTGTTTCCTAGCTTCTATCAAAAATGCATTTCTCAAAATAAATTGGGTTTGCTTTTTTATGGATTTGTTTCTTATTTCACTCCAATCATGTCACCACAATACCCCTTTTAACTCTTACATACTTGGTATATCATAATCCTGCTTTAATATTCGGAAATGCATATTACACTTACTGACTTACACACATATACAGAAAAAATTGATTGTCATTTTTTAAAATAGTAAATTTATACCCAAAACAAACACCAAAATCCTAATGCATCTCCTAAATTAAGAAAGGATATATTATTTTAGTGTGATCACATTGATGTGGATTCAATTAATAGCAATTTTTAGTAGTAAATTAATGTGAAAAAAAACTTATACTCTTACTTGATGCCTATAAATAGACTAAAAAGTCCATGCAAAAATTCCACAACTCTTTTGAGAAAAAAAAACAAAAAATGGGGTGCAGAGCACTCCCCCTTCGCTTTGTGCTTGTGATTGTGCTTGGGCTATGTGTTTACAATGTTAGCGGGGCCAGGCCCCAGCGGCTGGGCGGGGGCCCGGACGAGCCGCTGCCGGGGCGATCGCCGCCCCCGCAGGCGAAAGACGTGCAGCGGGTCCCGCCCGACGATCCGGAGCCGTGGCCGCCGCTGCCGCCGCCGGTCCTGAAGAATAATCCGGAAGGCCGCTGGCGATTCCCGCCGTCTCCCCCGCCCCACGGGACGATCGATGAAAGCAGTCTGCCGCCGTCTCCCTCACCGTATTCGACTGATGAGAGTAGTCAGCTGCCTCCCTCACCGTATTCGATTAACAGCGGAAACCAGAAAGTTGTTGAAAAGTTTCCGTTCCCTCCGGACGAGCCGTGGTCGCCGGGGAATCCGCCGCAGGACTCGCCGGTGCCGAAAGGTCTCGAGAAACTCCCGGGGCCTCCCCAGCTGTGGCCGCCGGGGAAGCCGCTGCCGCCGCTGCGGCCCCCCGTGAATGCATGAAGCTGAAGTTGGATCGCCGCCGCATTAATTCTGAAAAAAAATTGTAAATGAGTGCACGGGCATGCATTTATGGATAAGATGTACATGAAAATTTTATGAATAATAATTGGCGAATAAAGCTCGTGTTGTTGGAATTATTATTATTATCTATAAATTTAACTAGAAATATATTTTTTTTTAATATTTAGGCTTTTTTCACAAATGGCCCTTGCATTTACATATACAACTCTTTTTTTTACCACGCGGGTATTATGTTAACATTATTAAGTTAAACACAATAATTCAATTATCGTATTCATATCCACACTCTATTCCTTCTTTTTTAGCTTAGGGCAAAAGTAACACGATGATCCAATCATCGTGTTAAACTTAAAAACTTCAGTTACATACTCACGTGACAAGAAGCAAATTATTTATATAAATATAAATTTATTATAATTATTTATAAAAAAATTGAGAGGACTAAATGTAAAAAAAACCCTCGTGACCAATATATGTATGAAAATATTTGGATCCAAATTGATATAATTCAATGTAATGAATCTAAAATTCAATTCGTAGAACAAGGCATTGGACTGTTAGATTCGAATTTTAGTATAGTAGTTCGTTACACATATATATATATATATGTTTGGTATAGCCGTTCATTGTGTGTACAGTACAAATGTTAAATTTATATAAATGGCGAATTGAACGGTCTCACGATCTGAGCGGGGCACACCAATCAAGTTCTTTTCAGTCCATGGTGGGCCAGGTTCACGCAATGCTTTAAATTCACGCTGAATTGAATCGGGTCGAAGCTCTTATCGGGTCCGAACCCGAAGCAATTTCGACCCGAGCTCAATTACAAAGTTAAAAAACCCCAGTAGAGAGAGAGAGAGAGAGAGAGAGATGAGCGGCGTCTCCCTCACCTTATTCGACTGATAAGAGCAGTCAGCTGCCGTCTCCCTCACCGTATTCGACTGATGAGAGCAGTCAGCTGTCTCCCTCATCGGTATTCGATTAATAGTGAAAATCAAAAAGTTGTTGAAAAGTTTCTGTTTCCTCCGGACGAGCCGCATTCTGAAAAAAAAATCTACATGAGGACACGGGCGATTATTAAGTATAAGATGTACACGAAAATTTTATGAATAATAACTGGCAAATAAAGCTCGTGTTGTTGGAACTATTTTTGTTATCTATAAATTCACCTCTTTGATAATTATCTAACGATCCTCTTCTTACTACAGGAGTGTCAGATTGATATTTTTAAGTTGAATATGATGATTTAATTACTATATTCATATTTACAGTTTAGTTTCTCTTTTTTAACTTAAGAGTAATAAAAAATACAAAACGAAAATAGTGATCCAATTATCCTTTTTAAACATGGTGATTTAATCACCGTGTTAAATTTAAAAACGTCATCTAGGTGCTCAAGTGGCAAGAAGAAGATTATTTATGTAAATATAGATTTATTAGGATCATTCATAAAAAAATATATTTAGGGAGGTAAATGCAAAAAAAACATTCATGTCTAATATATGTATGAAAATATTTGGATCCAAATTGATAAAATTCAATGTATCATTAGAATAAATTTAAAATTTGATTCGTAGAACAGGCTACCGGATTGTTAGGTTCGAATTTTATTGCAGTAATCCCAAACACACACATATATATATATATAAATTATGCTACTATATTATCAATAGTACCAAGTACTTGATACTATCGATAGTATAGTAGCCGAACTCTATATATTATATTTATATATATTTTAGTATAGCCGTTCATTTTGTGAACAATATGAATTTCGAAATCATATGAACGGCGAATGGAACAGTCTCAGAAAGGAAACGAGGTACACCAACGAAATTCTTTTGGTCCATGGTGGACCAGGTTCACGCAATGCTTTAAACCGACGCGGAACCGAATCGGGTCGAAACTCTTATCGGGTCCGAACCCGAAGCAATTTCGAAATTTCGACCCGAGCTCAAATTACAAAGTTAAAAACCTCCCAGTAGAGAGAGAGAGAGAGAGAGAGAGAGAGAGAGATGAGCGGCGGCGGAGGAGGCGGCGCCGGCGCCGGCGGCGGAGGCGGCGGAGGAGGGGCGGTGAAGACGCCGGCGGATTTCCTCAAGTCGATCCGGGGGCGCCCCGTCGTCGTCAAGCTCAACTCGGGGGTCGATTACAGAGGTGGGATCCGATTCTAGGGTTTCGTTTCGCCTTTGTGATCCTTTACCCAAATCGACGCATTGCTCTAGTTGCTTAAACCCTAATTGCAATATGTGTTTGTTTAGATTGGTTTTGCCCTGTTTTATAAATTCTTTTTTTTTTGTAAATTTTGATCGAATTTATCGTAACTTGTGGTTTAAAAAGATGTATCGCCGTGAAAAAGGAAAACTTTTTATGAGTTTATTATTACTTCTGGGGATTTTTTAGGGATTCTAACCATCATAGTTTTGTTTAAGGATAGGTTTTCTAGGGTCCTTACACTAATCGACGCATTGCTCTAGTTGCTTAAACCCTAATTGCAATATGTGTTTGTTTAGATTTGTTTTGCCCTATTTTATAAATAAATTTAGATAGAATTTATTGTAATTTGTAGTTTAAAAGATGTCTCGCCGTGAAAAAGGAAATTTTTTTATGAGTTTATTATTACTTCTGGGGATTTTTTTAGGGATTTCATTATAATGCAGGGGCTAACCATCATAGTTTTGTTTAAGGATAGGTTTTCTAGGGTCCTTACACTAATCGATGCATTGCTATATTTGCTTAAACCCTAATTGCAATATGTGTTTGTTTAGATTGGTTTTGCCCTATTTTATAAATTCTCTTTTGTAAATTTTGATAGAATCTATTGTAATTTGTAGTTTAAAAGATGTCTCGCCGTGAAAAGGAAATTTTTTTATTAGTTTATTATTACTTCTGGGGATTTTTTTAGGGATTTCATTAAAATGCAGGGGTTAACCATCATAGTTTTGTTTAAGGATAGGTTTTCTAGGGTCCTTACACTAATCGACACATTGCTCTAGTTGCTTAAACCCTAGTTGCAATATGTGTTTATTCGGATTGGTTTTGCCCTTTTTTATAAATTCTTTCTTTTGTAAATTTTGATCGAATTTATCGTAATTTGTGGTTTATAAAGATGTCTCGCCGTGAAAAAGGGAAAATTTTTATGAGTTTATTATTACTTTTTAGGGATTTCATTAGAACGCAGGGGCTAACCATCATAGTTTTGTTTAAGGATAGGTTTTCTAGGGTTTGTTCTTCTTTTTACTACTTACCTTTTAATCAAAAACTAACTTTAATTGCCTGAGACCCTAATTGGAACGTGTGTTTGTTTGGATTGGTTTATGCCCTTTTTTCTGTTTTTTCTTAAATTTTAATAGAATTTATCATAGTTTTTGGTTATAAGATGAGTTTATTATTGCTTCTGGGTTTTTTCTTTTAGGGTTCTATTAAAATGCAGGGGGGCTAATCATCGTAGTTTTGATGTGAGAATAGGTTTTCTAGGGTTTCTTCTTCTTCTTCTTCTTCTTCTTCTTCTTCTTCTTTTTAATCCTTACCTTAATCGAATCGTTGCTATAGTTGCTAAAAACCTAATTGGCGTATTTGTGTGTTTGGATTGATTTTGCTTTTCCTTTTTCCTGATTCTTTCTCTTAATTTCAATAGAACTAATTGGATTTGTGGTTATAAGATCTCTTACTGAGAAAAAGGAGCAGTTTTTATGAGCTTATTATTACTTCTGGGGTTTGTTTAGGGGTCCTATTAAGACGTAGGGGTTCTATTGTTACTTGAGAATAGGTTTTCTATGGTTTCTTCTTCCTTTTGATCCTTAGTTATAGTGTAAACTTTAACTGTAATTGCTTAAAACCCTAATACCCATATGTGTTTTTTGAATTGGTTTTCCCTTTTCTTTTTTTTTTTCCTTTTCTTAATTTTAATACAGTTTATGATAATTTGTTGTGTAAGATGTTCTATTGAGAAAAAGGAGCAATTTTTATTAGCTTACTATTGCTTCTGGAGCATTTTTTTTAGTGATTATGTTAAAAATGTAGAGGCAAACCATCATAGTTTTACTTGAGAATAGGTTTTCTAGGGTTTCTTCTTCTTTTTGATCCTTACCTCTAAACCCTAATAGCCATATGTGTTTGATTGGATTGTTTGTACCCTTTTTCCTAATTTTTCTCAATTTTGATAGAATCCACGGTAATCTTTATTTTAAGATGTCCTGCTGATAAAAAGGAGCCATTTTAATATGTAAGATGTTACTTTTGGGGGGGGTGCTTTTTTAGCTGTTCTATTAAAATGCAGGGACAAACCATCATGATTTTACTTGAGAATACATTTTCTAGGGTTTCTTCTTCTTTTTAATCTTCACTCTAATCGAAAGATCACTCTAGTTGCTGTAACTCTCTGTCATATGTGTTTGTTTAGATTGTCCTCCTTTTTTGTTTTAATTACATTTTTTTTTAAAAATTCTTCTATGCCGTTGAATCCATGGTAATTTGTAGCTTAAGAAGTCCCGCTGTTGATTGGTGATTCATGAAATTGCCGAGGGAGAATGTAATTTTTCCGGAACATGATTGACAATGTATGAAACATTTATGGGAACTTTGTTAACTGAAGGTGGAAGTAACCCACTTTAGCGAACTTTATCTAAACAACTCAAACCTAAGAAAGCAACCTTGTGCTATTCCCCAGATAAACCTTGGCAAAACTTAATGTTCTAGCCAGAGAACATCAACTTGCAATTTTGAATCGACCTCACTACTCATCTAAGAAAGGGCTTAGTTTGCATTAGTTAAATAACCTCAACTAGTTGAACACATTGACCAAATAAGTAATATACTAACATGAATTCGGCTTACACCAAACGAACAACAACTGAAGTACTCGGAATACAAATCTGTATCAGAGAAGTTCGCAGTTTTTCCTTCACTTGCCAAGAATCAAACTGTAAATATTTTAAATAATGTGGTTTTGGCTTCCTGATTCTTCTTAGCCAGGATCAAAAAGAGGTAGAACTTTTATCTTTATGCTGCGAAAACCTTTATTCCCTTGAGCAAATCGGGAGATGTTGTTGATGTGAGTTGAATTTTCCTTTTTCTTTTAAAAAATTGACAACTGTATTGCACAAGGTTTTATCTTCCTTACATCGCACTGATCGCTTTAACAAGGATAGAAAGCTTTGCAGGATTATCCAATATGCAAGTAATTGATAACAAAAGAAACCCATTTCATAAAATCTCGCCTTTCGGATGTAATTGATACATTGAAGCTACGTTGACTAATGCTGTTTAATTTGGGCTTTGGAGCCTGGCGCAAAAACGCAGTTATACATCATGCTAGCTATTGCTATATTTAGACTATTATATTTTGATTGAAGGGTCTCCCTTGTTGGCTTAAATGGGCCAGCATCCTGCCCTGTGGCGGGAGGCCATGTGGGGCCAAGTCATGTTCGAAATGGCGTGAGGCTGGGTGGGCCGAGTCATGTTCGAAGTGGCGTGAGGCTGGTGGGGCCGAGTCATAATCGAGACCCGTGGGCGCTGTATCTGTACGCTTTAAGTGAATTGGTTCGTATTTCTAACAGCTCGAGCTTTTGGGATTAATGGTTAGCGCCAACGATCCGACATCCCTAGCCTTGGTTGTTTCAACTTTGAATTAATCGTTAATCGTTACTATTTCTACGTGATGATACTTCCTTTGCTAATTGTTGATAGTATAATTACTGTTATTTTCATAAACATTTTGCCGCTAAATACACCTTATCTTAATAGTTGGTTACATTATAACATCTACTTGCTCCGACATCGCTCTGAAAAGAAGAGTTTTGTCCTGGTTTTTATGCCTTCATTATCTCTTACTACTTACCCATGAAGTCGATAAGTTGCAAATTCATTTATTCTTTGGTTTATATTACCAGTTATACATCTACATTTCCAAGAATGCAAAATGGTGGTTTGTTTACTACAATTAGACGCTTAAATTTGTAGGTATACTAGCTTGCCTCGACGGATATATGAACATCGCGATGGAGCAAACCGAGGAGTATGTGAACGGCCAGCTAAAGAACAAATATGGGGATGCTTTTATCAGAGGAAATAATGGTGATTTCTCGAAATCCTACTTGTCCCAGTGCTTCTTTCTGAATCACTTTTGATGGTTTGTGTTTCTGATACCTACTTTCCTTATGGATGATGCAGTTCTCTACATCAGCACCTCGAAACGAACTCTCGCTGAAGGCGTTTGAGAGCGCTCGATCAATCTAACTACAACAAGTTGATTTTTTTTTTGTTTTTCAACTGATTTTGTGTCTGAAACGAGCACGATGGATATCGCATACTTGTTCGATATTGGTATATTTATTACAAAATTTGGATCTAATAGGCCTCACTAGTTATGGCCTGTTTGAGATATGGAGATTGAGCTAGTATGATTCTGATTCTGATTTGCAGGTGTTTTTTTTTTTTTTTTTTTTTTTTTTTTTTTTGTTTTTTTTTTTTTTTTTTTTGATTTATGCAACTTGCTTATGTAGTTATCTATGTGGGGCATTTTGATGTAAACATTTAACCTGTGAGATCTAGTAACTATTCTGATATCAAACATTCAAGTGCGTATTTGGCCTCGCTTCTGATTCTGCTTCAAGTTGTAGTGTATATTTACGAGCATTTGGCAATAAACATAGAGCTTTTGTTGTGGCGAACTTTCGAAGCGCAAGCCGCAAGTTCCGTCCGTACGGCGGAGCTCGACTTGGGGCTCATTGCAGGCGAAGTCGTGAGTTCCGCCCGTGCGCGAACTTGGCCGTGTGAGGTGGATTTGCGTACGCAGATGGCATAGGCCCCACGGAAGTCGAGCTCTGCGATTACGTCCAAACGCCGGCGAACTCCGGTTACGGAACCTCAGGCCACTTCGGCCCCAAGTTCGATCAAAACAAGCACGCCCTCATCTAATCTACTACAGGAGTCGGCATGTGTTCTTTTGCTTCTGACGTGCTGCGTCAGAAGCAACCGCTAAAAAGCACTTTTGCATAAGCTCCGACCGGGCCAAACAGGTCCTAAAAACTCTAACATGCGAAGCACAACTAAAATCACAGACACAGTGATAACATCCAAAAACGAAAAAAAAAAAAAAAAAAATCATGCCTCTCAGATTGTTCACAAACAAGAAAACAACACAAGATTAAACTAAAAAGGGCCAATGTATCTAAAATTTGAGGACCCAATTTTAGCTCCATACTCAATACAACATCTACTGTATTTTACTCATAGTGCAATTTACTACCTCTTAACCCATCATCCAGTTAACAAACCTATTCCCATTCTTACAAGTAGCAGTTTTGGTACACCAAAAGTCGCAGAAAATTAGTTTTGAGGACATTATTAGAGTGAAGTCTTAGCTAAATATAAATCACAAAGTTGATCTATCTTTAACTTGTAAAAGTGGAATCCTCAGAAACAAGAGTGAGATTTGGATTTGACCTTTTAATGACTCCGATGATCGTATTCGAACATCTTGCAAGCTAAAATAAAGCCTTATGCAAGGTTTTATTCCAACCTTGGGTCTTAAGACTCATATAATGTTTCCCTGACACATGTTTAAGTCACCCAAACTTAAAGCAAACTACTACAGAGTTCAATAAATAGATATATACAACTAATCACACTTCCTCATTATGGCGTAACCGCGGTTTTGGTTTAAGTCTTATTCCAAACAAAACAGGCATTACAAGACTAAAATCAGGTGAAAATGGTTAAGTCGACGAAAAAAAATCCAAATAAGACAGGAAACAAGTAGTCCTATGAACTCATTGACAAATTTCACAGGGTAGTGTCGATTTTTCAATTAAAAATAGTAGAAGCTGAACTTGATTTCACGCAACGAAATCATAGGACGTATTTTCTGCTCGAAACCTCTCAGCATCTGCTAGGAGTTAGAGCATATAAACTTACTGTAAACTCGTAATGGCGAATTCCAATACACGCAGAGCACTGCAAACCCTAACACAAAATGGCAGCTGAGAAATTAACAGGCTTAAGAAAGAACAATAAAATGGCTGTTGTACTTTGTTTCTTTCTGTTCCAAAGAAAATGCCTACAATTCAACGTTCAAAAGTTATGCGTCGATGTGTTGTAGTTATTTGCGCGTAGAGTAATGGAAATGATGCAAAAAAGATAACCTAGATCCAGATAGCGGTTAACACGGTAAATGAAGCACATGGTTGCAGTATATGAATGTCAAGAATCAAACAACTAAGGTCTCGTTAGAACAGCGACAGATTATAACGAATGCAGTTAACTCTATAGGGATCTGGCGCACGTCAACGAGGTACTATATTAATAGTTTAGATGCCCTATTAGCATCTAATTAAAATGTCGATGAATACAGAGAAGAAATTCTATTGACTTTTAAGAAATACAACAGAAATAAATGAGCACAACAAGGTGCGGATAAATGGAGAAGCTTAAGCATTGCTTCCTCCTCCTCAATGCGAGTTCGCAACTAAAACAGCCATACCTTAAAAAGACCACCATTTGGTAGCGATGAGTCTTGAAGTGATCTCCCTCTTGGGAGCAAATTAGGGTTTGCAAAACCCAAAAAATTACTATCAGAATGCCGTGAGAGAAGTTAATAGATGATACAACAGAGCCGAGAAATCCAATAGATGTCGAACTTGCGGGATCCACCCGGTGTGCTCTGACGCTTAAAAAAGACAATTAAGTCTCAGCATTTTCCGTCACGACCTCTTCCTCGACCTCTGTAATTACCTTAAGAAGGTCAACTGGGGTAGCTGCTGGATCCAATTCGTGGCAACCTTTCGGAGCATTAGGGCCTTCGTCTCCTGTAAGTAAATGAGACGGAACTTGATGTGAAAATCGAAACAATTCTTCTTTTGGTATCCTCCTTATTTCTTTTGGGTCCATATGCCTGTGAAAAACTGTTTTAAAACCCGCTACTTTTACTAATGGAGTGACTGCTACGCCGTTTTCCTCGTCAAAATCCTCAAGAACTTCCACCATTTCATACTTATAAATCACATCATCGGGCGTAAGCTCGTTCCAATCGGAGGACCAGTTTCGGTACAAGGCCCATGTATCGCCTTTTTTGGGGACGATCCTAACAACTCCTCGCCGACCTTTCTCCCATCTAACTCGATGAGAGAACATATTAATGGTTTCCGTTATTTCATATCTGCCAACTCGGAAATCCCCACATGTTTTCGAAAATCCCGAGGCGACCCAATTTATCGGGCCCAGTTCGATATTGGTTTTTGAATTAAGGAAGCTCATACGGATCTTAAAGGGCTTCAAAGAAATGACTTTTTGAACCATGGCGTATAATCGGGGCATGCCATCTTCATTATCGTACGTGGCCCATACTTGATCACCTTCGAAAGCTCTTTCCGTGCGATCTTTGTCAAAATCGTGGAAATCCGGATCAGGAACGTCGATCGCTATCTGCTTACTTCTCAAAGTTGAAACTTGATTCGCATTAGTTCTTGAACCAAACAACCGGGTTTGTTCGTCAGCTGCTTTTTCATTACCACTAGCTTTTTCATCTTCTTTTCCTTTCGATCTTTGCTTATCTGCCAGTTTAGCAGCCGCGGCAACATTCCATTCTTCTAGCTTCTTACCGATCGCAGCCTTAGCTTTCTCCATCAGCATATTCCGGAAACTAACTTGGGCAAATTCCTTCAAGTTGCTCTGCCGAGAGCTGACTCTAGTCTTCACATTATCACCGGAAACACCGTTAGGCTTCTCCGTATCAGGGAAAACGGCTTTTCCCGCGCCAGAAACCCGCTTCTCTATCTCATCTCTACCGGCATCACCATCAATACTTTTTCTTCTTTTAGGAGGCCTCCCGACTCTAGAAGAAGTCCTTTCCTGCCCAGATATAACGCCACCTTCGCCATAACTTACGACACAGTTCTTGCTATGTAGAGTTGCCGCCTTCGCCTTCTCCTGCTTCCTCGTTTGAGCATAAGAGTTCGTAGCGTTACAGAAATCGAAATTCCCTTCGTGTTTGTGAAAGCTATAGTCGTGCTTCACTGAGCTCGAGTTGTGTTGGCTTTGATCGCCCGACCAAGAGAACGAAGAATTAGCTCCCGTATTCGGAAACCCAATCTCCACGGCCAGGAACGCCTGGTGGCAATTAGGGCACAAAAGGTTGTGATTTAGGTACACTCGTAGGTACTCATACTGCATCCGGCATTTGTTGCACGACGTCCAGAACGTATCGAGCCGGGGCCCACGAGCCGCTACGGCGGCGGCAGCGGCGGCGGCGGCGGCGGCGGCAGACTGACAACCACCACTGGTGCTCTTCCTACCTCTCGCACCGGATGTTCTTTTATCAGAAGCCGTATGATAGCCATTATGCTCGCCGCGCTTTTGAGAAGCACTTCTCTTCTGATCATATAACGACTTGCTGCTCTTATCGGACAACACGCTCCACGCCTCGGAGATAAGCTTAAAAGCACCTTCGGCGCCGATGGACTTGTTTTTATCCGGATGAAGCTGCAGGGCTAGCTTCCTATATTGTTTCTTCACGGTCTCTTCGTCCGCAAATGGATTCAGCGAGAGGATCGAATACCAATCGCTCTCCCCGTTGGACTTCGATTCCGAGGCAAGATAGACGTCTAGGGTGGCGACCATCTGGGCGATGCCATCGAGGGAGGGAAAGAGGTTTTGCGCCTTGAGAGCGAATTTCCTAGCGCTCTTAAAGTCCCTCGAGTAGAACTTCCTCTCCGCGACCGCTTTCGCGCGAAGCGCTTCGTCTCTATTGCAATCCATTATATTACCAACAACAAGAGATCACTCTTAACACATCATTCGACTGAGAATTAACATACTTACTAAATCCTCCGATTTCCTGAAGCGCGATCAAACACAAAAATACAATAAAAGAAGCCGATTAGCTACGGAAAATTCACAACAACAACAACAACAAATCATAGAGCATATTATTTATACAAACACATCAAGCCCTAAATTGAGAGCTCAAATGCAATTTCCCAAACAAAACATAACAAGTAATTAATGCGTAAGGAAAACTTAAAACTAAATTTAGCAATTAGATCAACGCTTCATAACATAACATAGAACAAATAAATCGAAGTTAAAAAGAAAAGAAAAACCCAAATTTGTACTTAAAAAAGCTAATTGGAGAGAAACCCACTTTTGTTTACTAGCTCAAATTCTCATAAATCATAATTCCCCAACTAATTAACGCCCTATATTAATGCAATTAGAGAGAAAAATGAAACCCTAGGTAAGAGCAACACAGGAAAGATCATCATCATCATCATCAACAACAACAACAACAACAACAATAATAGGAGTTCACGACCGATCTATGAAACCTAGGGTTCCAATAACCAATTTAGAGCTCGTTTTCCACCGAAAACCCCCAAATTTCTAGGGTTTCAGCTCTAGAAACCCTAATTAACCCGATCTCCATCATCAATCCACGGGTAGTGGCGAAAAGGGGCTCAATCGAAAGAGGAGCTAAAAATCAAGGGAAAGAGAGAGTACCCATTTGGAGAAATTCCACTCAGATGAAGGAATTTGGATCACAAATCCACATCAGAAGCCCCCAAATCCCCAATTTTTACTACAATTTGGGGGAAAATTTTGGACAACTCGAGTCAAACTCCCTCAGAGCCAAAAAACAATAAAAATAAAAATAAAAATAAAAATATAAAAATAAAAATAATAAAAACACCAAATACCAAAATGCCTGTAGAGGAAAAGGGAATAAAAAGAGAGGGTCACACCACTGTATTTTTTTATTTTTATTTTTTTGTGAAATTTTATAATATTTCTTTATTTTAAACCTTACCTTTATTTCATATTTGGGGAAACCCTAACCATGGTTAAACTTTTTGTCCCAAGGGTAAGTTAGTCATTTCACTTGGTTATGGCAATGGTTATAATTATTAAGTTTCCATTATAATATTAATAATAACAACAATATTATTATTAAATATGTATTTATTTATATAGTTGAGTTAGAATATTTCTAGAATTATTAAACTATTATTTTGTTTATATTGTGTGAACTTTGTAAGAAAAAATTTCATTAATTTTTAATAATATCTATTTATTAATAATTTTTATATAACTATTCAGTTAAAAAAAATCACATTTCTAAGAAGTTTACGTATCGTAAATTATATTTAATTGCATCGATCATTGATCGTCGCACACTTTATTTAAATGTATCAAAAGTTTGGTACTTTTAAAACTATTTTAGCTGTATTATTAAGTTATTTTTTATTTTTTACATTTTTATTATCTATTTTTTTATTTTTTTGGCTAATGGACAGCAAAAGTTTAGTACTTTTAAAACTATTTTAGCTGTATTATTAATTTATTTTTTATTTTTTATATTTTATTATTTATTATTAATTTTTATATTTTTATTATCTAATTTTTTTATTTATTTTGGTTGAGAAGTTCATGTATCGTAAATTATGTTTAATGGCATCGATCATTGATCGAACACTTTATCTAAATGTATCAAAAGTTTGGTACTTTTAAAACTATTTTAGCTGTATTATTAATTTATTTTTTATTTTTTATATCTTTATTATTTATGTTTTATATATATATTTTGGCTTATGGACAGCAAAGAACAGCACATGTGAAAGATTATGAAGATAATAAATATCCATGTGGGCCCCACAATTTTAGGAAGGTCATAATAATTTTTTTAATTTTTTTTTGTTTTTGGGACATTTTTAACCCATGGAGAAACTTTAGTTAAGGAATATGAAACTCTAGGGGGTAATGGGTAACCTCACCCTGTGGTTAGATTAACCAGGGTGGTGAGTTAAGAAGCTTCACCACTGTGGTTAGGTTAAAATTGCATAAATATTATGGCTTTTCTTAAAAATTAAAAAAAAAATCACAACCACTACTTCAAAAAGTTTCCCTAATCCTTATAATTTTGAGAGATGCCCACATGTGTGTGCTTTTTCAGAGTGGGACCCACCTCTAATGTGCTTTTATACTCCTCCATCATTTTTCTCCCTTTATTTATTTATTTATTTATATATAATAATTCTCTTATTAGTTAGATGGTTTTTTTTTTTTTGTACAAAAAATGTGACACGCTTAGGTTTTGGTATAGTTCTATGGATCATGGTTAAGCTCAAAAAGTTAAGAGGGTTAAGTGTACTGAGACTAGAGTAGTTTTAGGATGGGTGACTCTCCTGCGAAGCGAACCATCACAGTTGGTATCAGAGTCAATCACTAGTTGGAAGTTTGAGATGAATCTTCGCTAAATTAGAGTCATACAGCAGGCTGAGCATGACTCTCCGACTGACGACCATTGTGAGTGGAGCGCGGCTCCCCATAAGGTTGGCAGGTCGGCTAAGGTTAGCGAGACGAGTCTCATATTGTATAATGCTCGTGAGTGCGCTTAAGCCTGACAACGATGTCGGGGCTTAAAGGTAAGAGGAATATGACCCTAAGGATTTAGAATAGTCCTATATATTAGGGATAATGGTATTAAATCTCTTAATCCAGTTATAATATTTTGGGCAGTGGTTAGACCTAAAAAGTTAAAATGGTTAAGCATATTAGGGCTAGAGTACTTTTAGAATGAATAACTCTTTTGGAAATCGAGACATCACAAAAGAACCACTAGTTTTGCATTTTACAAGTGAGCCACTTTTTAAAATTTTATAGATGTGGTCTAATTTTTTAATAAATCGATCAAATTATTTTTATTTCTCTTTTTCTCTCTTGTTCATTTTTCTCCTCCCCTTTCGTCTCCCCCTCCTCCTCTAACATCCCTATGCCGCCGTGTATTCCGGCACTGTAAAATCTCCTCTCCTTTGCCATCTTTTCGCCTCCTCCACCCTCTTCACCTTCGTTGCTGTTGTCGCCTTGTGTGGTGATGGAGGCAGAGCTTGACCACGGTCGCATCATCTCTGCCTCTGTCTCCTTCATCATGCTTGGGGGCGAAGAGGAGCCCTAACGCTCTCGTCATCCTCCTCCGCGCCCTCGCCTTCATCAAGCGGTGACTGAGCCCGGCAGGAATCCTCACCATAATAATAACCACGAGGTCCACCACTGCGCAAGGACAGCAGCAGCGGCACATTGCCACGCACCGAATGATTCATCCAGAGGCTATCCACCAACACCCCCTTCAGCGACGGTGGAGGCGTCGGCTCAACAGCGGCCCAAAAGGCTGTGTATTATTTGATCATATATTGCTTCTTCATAGTATAAAAATAACAACAATAATAACGCACAATAAGAAAAAAGAAAAAGAAAAAAAGATGAAGAAGCAGCGGAGGAAATAAAAAATTACATTATTTGAGACTAAGTTAACTATTACAAAAACGGTTCACTTTTGCAAAAATGCAAAACGAGTAAACTTTTCATACAATTTTTTTTATACAAAAAGACCTTATAAGAATGGAGATATGACTGCACATTTTCTTTTGCGTTCCCAAGTATATAACTTGAATCTTGCATATCACAACCATTAGGTTACACTGGTTGCTGACTAAAAGGTCGGAGTTTCAATCCCCTGCTAAAGTGTTTCTTAATGTGGTGCTTGAGCTTCCCAAGTTGAATTTGAGTGAATGAATTGTATGTGTAACAAAGTAACTTAACCTTTATTATCAAGCTACAAATTAGAATTAACTAAACCAATTATGATCACATTATTTGATTCATTTCCATAGTTGAGTTAGCTAAGCAATTGATTTCTTTTTTGTGCAACTTAAATCTCTTATCTTTGATTATTATTAGCCGAATACAACTACTAACTAATTAAGATTCTCTTGTTAAAGCCTTGTAATAAGTTTTCGTCGTGTGTTTTGGTACATCAAAAGCATGCAGACCATTCATTTTTCTTGTCCAACAAACCTAAATCATGCTGCAATACGAGATCACCATATTCCGATATATTTTCGTGATTGAATCAAATCATCAAAACTATGACTGTATCGTCAAAGGGACAGTTGTACCGAAGGATCTCTGAGCACAATAAACACTTCACAATACTGACCGAAACATAGTCCAGCAGTTGGTACCACCGACTCTAATCTGGGAGATCTTGAGTTCGATTGTTGATACCATGTGTTAGTTGGTATCCTCAGAATATAAATAAAATAAAAGAATGAGCTACTTGTTGAAATACTTTTCCAGAAACCTTTTTACGAAGCCACAAGAATAACTATTATAGACTTGAGATCAGAGAGAAAGAATGCTGAAATACAGAAAATTTTTCTGTAAATACCCGATTTTTTATTTTTCCTCTCTGACTTTTAAAAATCTATATTTTGTCCACTCAAAATTTTAAGTTGATGCACTTATCCCTCCTCCATCAGGATTCCATCACTGTTCATTCTATTTCTAATAATTTATAATTTAATATATTAAAAATACCCTTGAAAATGGCAAAAAAATATAAAAATATATTATTTTCTTCCAGAACAAGTAAGGGCATTTTGATCATTTTATCATCTCCATTAGCGCCATAATCTCTTGAAGACATTTCTAAAATTAAATTTTTGAAAGCCGAGAGAGAAAAGTTAAAAACAAGTGTTTATACGAAGGTTTTCCATATTTTAGCCAAGAAAGAATAGTAACAGAGTTTTCAACATTTTACTACAGAAGCAACATTTAAAAGCTATTTAAAAGGATAATTTAACCAAAAAAAAGAGGTTAACATGACGAAACCACTACCGATCGACGAACACGAACAAAGTAACAATTTGACATTTATCATTCTAAGTTTCAATCTCATGATACAATCAAACTTAAACAAGAGCAAAAAAGAATCACTTTCGTATCATTGCACAAATAATATATCCAACATTACAAAGAAAATACGAAAGCAAAAGCAAATGCTTCATACAATATTCAAAAGAGAGAGATCCATTTTCGAGCATTGCGGAATTTTGTGTAACAATATCCACCCCCATTCAAAAACTAAGCCATTTTTGGCTTCTACATGTTAGTAAAATATGAAATATTAGTTTCAAAATAGATATATATATAATAAACGAGCCGAACACAGCTGGCCCCAGCTCGCTCGTGTTCGGCTAGTTAACAGCTTTATTTTTACCATATCAAGTTATAGATACTCTCATACCCATGCATCTTCATGTTTCAGGCCCCAAGTTCGACTCCGAGATGGTTCTGAAGTTTATGGAGTCTACTGGATGTGTCAGGAATAAGAAAGAATAGCTTATTCCAGAACTAAATGGTAGCTGTACAGTTCAATATAACCGCTTTTAGTGTGCAAAACGGAAACGTACTTTCCCCGAACTCGCTTAAATAAACAATAATCTCATGGACTTTCATGAAAACAGCTACAAACACAAGAACATTATGAAGCCATTGTTTCAAAATCTGGAGGAGCAAACCACCCCAGCTCTTCGGCAATCCTCCTGACCCTCTCCTTTTGGCCTTTGGAGTCACCTAAAGCTGTTGTGAATGGGTAAACATATGTGACCTTTGTGGCCATGGACCTGTAGGCCACAACATGATCCCTTTTCACCAGGAACTCGAGCACGTCGCGCCCGAACCCCCCGTCGACTTCCGCCTGCAGGTAATGGCCTGATATGTATGTATGTATGTATGTATGTATGATATTAGGAACATTTTCCAGCATGAAAAACAATGAAAAGATGAAGTATGAGCCCAAAAGAAGCAAGATAGTGTTCTTATTTATTCAATCTTTTTATGTCTCAATGGTTCTTTATCAGCAATAGATGAGTTTTGCATCAGTAAGATAAAGATCTTAAAAAGGATTGTAAAGATAATATAACTGCAGCAGATTATTAGCATGTTTATAGCTGGCTCTATTTAGTTAGGTTTAGAATGTCCGAAACTCAGTTACGAAACAATCGAAGTGTTAAATTATGTGAAGTTTCAACCGTTTTTCTCTAAAAGCTTAGGATATCAGAGAACGACGTTTATATATTCTATATTCAACACTCCCCCTCGGCCTCCTGCTCTGATACCATCTTAAATGATATGAAACAGCCGTTTTTCTCTAAAAGTGGAAGCTATCAGAGAAAGGCGTTTATAAATTTTATAGTCGACACGAAAAATGTTTAGTAGTGTTAAAATTTTATATATCACCAAAATATTGCCATGACAGCTACAAAGAAATTGGTTAATTACACCGATCATATGATTTTGTATTTTCTCATTGAATGATCGGTTAGTAATTTTTTTGCCACATAGATGCTTTCAAATTTTTGTAACATATTCTTCTTCTTTTTTTCTCCCTGTTTTTTGGGGGGAAATATAGTGATACCCTATTTAAATAGGATATTGTAGAGGGAAAAGGGTTAATTGCACATCATTTTCTCAATTTGGTCCCTAACTTTTTCCTTTTTTGGCTATTAGGTTCCCGGCCTTTATATGTTGTCGTAGTTAGGTCCCAATCATCGATTTTTTTGTTAATTTTGACAGAATAGGTCACGTCAAATATAATAAAGCTCTGCCTGCTCATATAGATCACGGTTATGGTTCAGTGGCCTTGGGTCAATCTCGGCACGTAATTTTTCAAGTTCCTATAAGAGCTTGATGGCATGCACAGCTTACAGCCGAGTTGCCGTATGATCCAAAAAGGCGGCAGGTGCGTCTACGGGATTAAGGTGGTCGTAGGTGCGGAGGACGACAGCGAGGGTGGTGAGATTGGGCTTGGCGCAATGGACGTGCATACATGAAAAGAGGTTAGGTATCAGAGTGAAAAAGTTTGATAAAGGTTAGGGACCAATGGTGCGATTAATCCTAAAGGTTAAGGATATAACTGTGAAAAAAAAGAAAAAAATTGGTGACCAAAATGGAAAATCAGACAAAGGTTGGGGACCAATAGTGCAGTTAACCCTATACTGAAACTTATTCTGCTAACAAAATAACACGTAAAATGAGGGTTTTTTTTTGTGTCTTTTTCAACCAATATTTAGCCCGCATTTGATATTGAGGCCCATCTAATCCGCCAGCAGGCAAAAAGGGGTTGGGACGAAAGCATACAAAGATAAACTTTTCTATTTTTCGGTGGGATCGTAAAATATATATATCATAACTAATTCATTACGATATGCGGAACGTGATATTACGTATGTAAACAAACATGATACTTTCTCACTGTATGTATCGCGATCTTTCCGCAATTCCAAACAGAGTCTTAGTGCAATTGAGAACTAATCCAGTAAGATTAAGACTAATCCAGTAAGATTAAGACTTACCATTTGGAGTTTCTTCATCAACATTAATCTTCACATTCCTCTGTGTCTTCAGTATAGCATCCCTCAGTTTCTGAAAAAAAATATATATATATATATCAAATCAAACACTTCTATATATATATACGGTAAAAATGTATAAAATTTAGCCAAATTATAGACCATTTTGATTCGACGATCCAATCTTTCAAACTATTGATTTTCCTACTCTCAGCTTGTTTGATTTAAGTCATTTGACGGCTCTTCTGACACAAAATTTAAGCTAATTTCTTTAATAAACTTATAGTTGCATGAATCGCATAAAATGTACTAACTAAAAGTCATTAACTGACTCGAATCAAATAAATTAAAAGGTTCAATAGCAATATCAAAATTTCTAAAGCTTAAGTAGTCAGATCAAAATGTGCGACAGTCGAGCTAAAGTTTGCTACATTTTCATTCTTTTGAGAAATTTATTTTCCTCTAACTGAATGGCATTATCTGCAGATGTTTCAGGAATCATCAGCGGCGAAGCGAACGACGACGATTTCGGATTCGTCGAAACGCACCCGGGATTAATGGATGGACAAGGCCTGATTCTCCTGCATCAGGCCCCAAGATCAGCCAAAAAAAAGGCATATATATATATTTTTTTTGTTTGTTTTCAATCAATTTGTAGAATTATTATTATGGGAAAATATTAAATACCACCCCTGTGATTTCGCACTTTCTCATTTTAATATCATGTGGTTTAAAGTGTATCACTTTAGTACCATGTGGTTTCGTTTTTCTCTTTTCATTGTTTTCTTTCGTTAATTTTTTTCATTAAATCAGTAAAAAAGTTAAAACCACAGAGTACTAAAGTGAATATTCGATAAACCAGGGGTGTGTTATCTGAAGTTTTTTCTATATGATTTAACGAAAAAATTAACGAAAGAAACAACGAAAAGAAAAAAACAAAACAACAGGGTACTAAAGTGATACACTTTAAACCATAGAGTACTAAAATAAGAAAGTGCGAAACCCCAGTGGTGGTATTTGATGTTTTTTCTATTATTATTTTAGGGAGGAAGAAGAAGAAGAAGAAGAAGAAGAAGAAGAAGAGTTCTACCCATTTTCCAGTCCCAGTTGCAGCAGGTTCTTGGACTGGGAGTATGGGGTTGTGAGATTTTGTAGAGAGGAATCACTAAAAGTGGGTGAAGTGATTGCTTGAGAAGGTAAAGGAGAGTTCAAAGCTAGGGTTAGGGCTAATGAAAGAGGGAAAAAACTAGCCGTTGGGGTTTGAATCTTGGGGTTTGGGATAGTAGTAGTAGTAGAGGAGGGGAATGGGGAGTTGGGAACTCTTTGTAGAGACATCTATTTCTCTCTCTCTCTCTCTCTCTCTCTCTCTTTTTCTTTTTTTTTTCTTAGCTTTATTATCCTTTTTCATCATATTTATGTGGTGCTGTGGTGGTGTGGTGGGTCATGTTGCTGTGGTGCTATAAACTCTGTAGTTATTTTTACTAGGTACCCGCGCTTCGCTGCGGCTAAACAGTTTGCGACTAATTTATATAAAAAAATTTAAACGATAATTTTAAAAAAATTTAAAAAATATAATTTATCAAAAAAGAGTGCAGACATATGTCAGTATATTTTTTTAAAATTAAACATAAAATATCATAATAAAAAAAAGATAATGAGATATACTTTGGAGTAAGGAAATAAAATACTCCACCCCTTTTCTTGTTTTGTTTTTTTTATTTTTTTACTTCCGAGCCCCTTCCCGAGCCCACCTCTGGCATTTTTTTTTGTTTCCCGAAATCCCATTTTTTAATTTTTCTTTGCTATTTCTACAGTCAGAAATGTCATTTCTATAGTCATCAGCGAATCTCCTTTTTTAATTGATTTATTTTTTTTGACTTTTATTTTATTTTATTTTATTATTTAGAGTTCTATACTCTATTATACTAAAGAGTATGCATATACGTTTTTTTTTTTTTAGATTGCATGAAGCTATTCTTTGAGCACCATTAATACCCAAGTAATTCCAAGGATAATTAGAGGACACAAGTTGGTGCATTTAAAAAAAGAAAAGGAAAACTGCTTCTTTCTTTTCCTGTTCTTCTTTTTTTTTTTTTCCTTGCTTTCCAAGCAGTGGAACGGTTAATGAGCTTCGACTTGGGCGGTTTGCGCGACGGCGGGGAGCGCGGCTGGGCAGCGTCGGCGTCGGCGTCGGCGTCGGCAGTTTGGGCGATGACGGCGGCCCCTCTTCTTCTTCTTGCTCCTCCTCCTCTGCAATCACTTCTTCTTTTCCTTTTCCTTTTTTTTAAGGTTCTAATTTCTCATAATGGAAAATATGAATGTCGGCTTCGTGATGCCTCTTCTGCTTCATTTATAGAGCTCCCAGGAGCTCCGAATCTTGTGAAGATTTGTATGAATCGTGAAAGAATCTTGGAGATATGCCGGTAATGATTTGTGATCCCGAATTTTACGGGATTTGTTTGTGGAGTATGGATTTTGGAGAGAATCAAATAGATAGAGAAAGGAAGAGAGAGTCGGGGGGAAACCGAGAGAGGAGAAAAGAGAGACCTCGAGAATAAAATTTGCAACAAAAAAATTAGGAATTTGAAACTTTAAAATTTAAAAGTATCAAAATTTGAGAGATTTAAAATTTAAAATTTTGAAGTTTAATATTTGGAAATAAATATTATAAATTTTAAGCGCGCTCGGGACCGGCTCCAGAAGGGGCTTTGGAACATAAAATATGCAACTTTGGAATTTGGAATTTGGAATTTAAAATTTTGAAATTTGAACGTATCAAAATATTTTAAATTTTAAAATATTAAATTCTAAAATTTATTATTTAAAATTTGGAATATAAAATTTATAATTTAAAAACTTTGAAATTTAAAATTTTATGTTATAAAATTTTAAAACTATATACATGTATATATATAGGTGTGTGTATATATATGTATGTATAGAGGGAGAGAGAGTAAATGAGGGTTGGGGGGACACGTGTCATACCAAGGTCCCCCAACCCTCCTTTAATGTGGAACTATGTTTTCCTTGCACCCGGTGTACAATAATATTTCATACACCGTGATATATTAAAAATTTAAATTCAATTTTATAATTTATTTTTAAGATCTCTATTATATATATAATATAAAATTTTAAATTATTAATTATATTATAAAAATTTATTATTAATGTATATTTCAAAATTGGTTTACCGTGCACTTGGTGCACCGAAAGTTTTTTTAGACATATGAAATTCTTCTATTGGTTGGCTCTTTAGAAGACGATGTGGCTCTCTCCCGTCCCGTTTTCATGATGTGACAGAACCGGCAAATTATGTATTGTATGATTGTATTATCAAAAATAATATTTATATTTATTACAAAAAGATGTTTGGATGCTTTTTTTAGAGTATCAAAAATAATAAAATAATACAAAAAATATTGTGAATTTATTGCAAAGTAAAAAAAAAAAAAAAAAAAAAAAAAAAAGGAGTTTAAACCTCTGGATAGTATATAATTATTTTAGTATATTATAGTATATAATTATTTTGCAATAAAATGATAAAATATCTAAAGAAACTGTTTTAATAGCTTATATCGTCGTGATCCACAGATTTCTGCTAATCTAACACGAGCCCGTAGGAATATTTGTAGAATTTTATCAAATTTGTTTGCACGAATAGCATTACTTCACATTAAGATATGCCAAGCGTCAAAGGACAAGTAGAGGACGGTAGCGGAGATTATCAAGATAAGAGAATGAGAATAAAAAATTATTATCACTCCATCTACCACCGTAGAGTTTTTGCCCAAGTACTTTTTGAGTAGAAAACAGAACAATGTAAAGTAGGGATGTCAATGGGTCGGATTTGGGTCGGGTTTTCAAAAATCCGAACCCGAACCCGACAACCAAATTGAAATCCGAACCCGGCGGGTTTTAAAAATTCGTACCCATATCCGACTCGATCAAAAACCTGAAATCTGAATCCGAATCCGAACCCGAAAATCCAAACCCGAAGTAATGATTTTTTTTAACTATATTTCAAAATATACCGTTGGATAAAAATCCAACAGATAAAATTATTAGGCATTTTATATATTGTATAAATAAATAAATAATATGTATATAATTTATTCGGGTTCGGGTTCGGGTCGGGTACATACGAAATTCATACCCGTACCCGTACCCATACCCGTCGGGTTTTTATTTTCTATACCCATACCCGAATCCATATCCATATTCATTTAGTTCGGATAAACCCGTCCCGTTCGGATAAATCTGTTCCGTTCGGGTTCGAGTTCGGGTAACATTTCAGGTATCCATACCCATTGACATCCCTAATGTAAAGTTTGTTTGACTGTACTTTTGCTTTTACTTTTAGCAGTAGAATCCTCTAGTGCAATATTTGAAAGAAAGTAAAACTTAAGAACTTCTGCAGCAGCAGAAAACAAAAACAAAAAAAATCGTAAAGTCTTAAGAGTTAAAGCTCTAATTTAGTGTTTCTGTTTATACTATAAAAAAATAAGAAAAATTTCACCAATACCGCTCTTGGAGGCCATTATATCATAAATACTCCTCTGAAGTTGAAAATATCATCAATACCCTTCTAAAGATAAAAAAAAAAATACCCATGAATGCCCTTTAAGTAAAAAATCTATGAAAAACATCATCCATTATTTTTTAAATACCATTTTTGCCCCTAATATAAATTTAACAAAGTATACAAATTTAAAGTTATTTAGATGATTGGTTCTAAAATTTGAACTTTATACTAACTCAACATTACTTTCTAAATTTTTTAATAAAATATTTATAGTTTACTAAATATAATAGTCATGCACCTTTTTTTACTTTTCGCCATAAAATTACACAGTTTATCATAACATATAACTGTCAATATTAGTATTCATTGTTACCTCAAGAGTTAATTATTTTTTTAATTTTATTTAAATATAATAATTTACATACGTTACACACACAAAAAATAGATAGCAAAAATTCTTGATACTTCTTGATAGTAAAGTATTTTTCTTATGACATTCGTATAAAATCCATCTTCTACAATAAAATAGAGATGTGTAAAATTCCTTTCATCTATAGGCCATTCGAACGACCCCCTTTAATCTTAATATTTTTTTATTTACACCTTCTCAATTTTTTTTTTTTTTTTTATACCATTGAGTGATTTTTATTAGCCAAATTTAAAAAAATTAGTAAATTAATGAATGAGATATCCCGATAAAAAAGTTTTACTATATGCAAAAACCTAATTAAAAAAACTAAAAGCTCAAGAGGTCTTAATAAAAAAAAAAGTTGAAGGGGTCTATTTTAAAATAGACCTATTGGTGAGGGGTCTCCATACACTTTTACTCACCAATAATTACTTAGGAGACCGACCGTCCCTAGCGCAAGTAGCAAAAGACTTGATAGTTGATATCCGAGGTCCCGAGTTCGAATCCTAGTTGATTCACATTTTCAGCTAAATTTATTTTTAAACGAAATAAATGAAGCGGATAGCGTGCTATCTTTCTCTTAAAAAAAAAAAAAAAAAACTTAGGGGCAGAAATGTCATTTTATTTTATAAAAATTAACAGAAGCAAATAGAGGTTGATAAAATTGCATCGCATATTTCAAACAAAAGTACCAGGTTTTTAGTTTTTTTTTTTTTTTTTTTTTTCTATCAAATGTTACAAAGATGAATTGTATCGAATCCTCAATACATCCTCTTATCAACATGAGTAACGAGATTGCAAAGGCGCGGATATAGGGGAATGTAATGATATAATAAAATGGTTCGAGACCAAACTGAAACTATGTCAAGTTTTGGTACATCATGCTGTCATCATCTCTTCTTGAAGCCGTACTTCTTCCGCTCGTAGAAGAGGTCGGTCTTGGCGCTGCCGAGGTTGACGATCTTGGGGCAGCCGTCGCGGTCCTTCTCCTGCTGCGTGCACTCCTTGCAGTAGTAGGCGTCGGAGATGCCGACGCCGCCGCAGATGACGCACCGCCCCTGGAACGAGCCGTAGTTGCACTCGTCGCACACGCGGACGAGCGTGCACGGCCGCACGTACGAGTCGCAGATCACGCACTTGCCGTCGCACTTCTCGCACAGCCGCCCGATCGCGATCCCCGGCTGCTTCCGGCACATTATCAGGTCGGGGTGGTGCTTAGCCATGGTATCAGGACTGAAGCTCTAGAAATGAAAACCCTGCAAACTCCCCCCCACCTCTTTTAATGTGAGAGAAAAAGGATAATGAGAAGGTATGAAAGGAGAGAAGGGGGGGGAAAACAAAAGAAATAAAAGAAGCATCTTGCGGAAACTTTGGAAACCTATTTGTAATATGGACGATAATTCGATTTACCACCCAGTGGGTCAATACGGGGCACTTCATCGTTCATGCGTTATAGTTCTGGTTTTACGGAAGGATCTGTTTTTCAGCGCCGTTCAAAAGGATGACAAAACACAGCAGTTTTGAGTTATAGGGTGGTAAAGTGATATCGGACTATGCCACGAGTTTTTTCCTTTTCTGGGTGAGCTCTGTGTGTGTGTGTGTGTGTGTGTGTGGCGAGGCCCGGTTACAGTGACAAACATGATTGTGACAATGACAGTTTTAATGGTGTTTCAACAAAGAGGCCTTACACAAAAACCATGGTAGCAACCCTAGAGAATGGCAAGAGCTATACAAAGCACTGGGTGGAAAATTGCGCTATAAAGAGTATATCACAGGTAGGAATTTCTCAAGTTTCCCCAAAATAGAAAATAAGGTTCAAGCTTCTGTTCCGCCAGTAATTGCAGATTAGATGCAATAGAACGATAGAGTTAATGAAACTAAAACAGCGCATTTAGCATTCTTTATGTTCTTCACTTTGCTTGCTAGTTTGGATTTCAACGTTGTTAAAGGCAACTAGTATGTCGCAACTTCTCTTTGTTTCTCTTTTCTCCCTAAAGTTGAGTCCAAAAACTAATAAAGGATAACAAATCTAAAGAAGAACATAACTAGGTGACCTTCCTGTTTCCACTTAGATTCGGATATTCAATCATGTTTCATTCTACACTGCATGTTTCTGAACAAGTACCGAATGCTACCAAACAAAATAGTAAAAGGAAAACAACTTCTACAGCTCAATCATCTAGCATCAACATAAAAGATAGACAAATGAAGCATGGAGTTAACTCACAAACAAACAAAACAAAAATCAAACTGCGAGTAACTTAAATAACCATATATATATATATATATATATATATATATATATATATATATGGAATCAAACAAAAAGACAAAACAGCTACATGCATTGCATCTGCATCACAACTACCATGGAAATCATAGCAACAAGCTTACCGTGTTCTTTGAAATAAACAATGAAAAGGTGCTTACCGTAGCCAGTATACCAGTATAAGACACCCACGTTTTCAAACGCTTTTCCCAGTATATGGTGCACTATAGTCGGCTTATATAACACTCTTTGCAGAAACATCTCCTAAGCTAAACTTAATGCTCGTTTCGGCTCTAAAATTATTCGCTATATTATTTACCAAATTATTCATTTAGTTATTCTGGTAATCACTTGGATCAAACTTCACATGTTGCCTACGAAAATTCCCCTAACAAGCTACCTATCCTCTATGATTTATGATGTGCACAGAAAGGTACCTCGACTTCTTAACTTGTTTTTAGCTATATATGCTATTTGAACAAATGGTATCAAGTGACACCAGAAACTGAAACTACTATTGCAGTCTCACAAACACCAAGCATCTACCTACCCAATACCCAACATTTGGAGTGAGATAATAAGAAATCAATAACTGCTCTCATTTGAAAATTAAGACCTCAAACAAGAAATAACAAACAAAATCATTACAGGATATATACCACCAAAATTATATGTGAAGTTGGTAAGTCAGAACTGCGACAAAATCATCACAAATTCATTATAGGGGGAAGATTCCAATAGTTCTCTTTGAATCATTACAATATGAAGATTCAGAGAGTTCTCTTTGAAATCACCACTGTTAAAATAAGCTCAAACAATTCAGGTAAACGATTCAGTTCAAACAACTCAGGTAACAAACAAAATCATTCATTTGTTTTGATTCGACTAATTTTTATCATTTGTCAAAACTAATTGTCTCATTAGCTAACAGTAGTTATTGATTAGTCAAAATTTTAGTTTCATCAACTGGAAAGCAAGCAGAGCCGTTAAATTTAATGGTCATAGCTGTCAAATTCAACAAAATCCCTATTTCATCTAACGCAGATAATTCACATCAAAACAATTTAAAGTTGATGCGATATCAATCAAGGAAATAAAGTTTAGGAGCCTACTTCATTATGGCCTATAGTTGAGGGGGTCACCATACATCTTAATGATCATCAAAACGAACAAGGAGATACATAGGGAATCAAAATCTACAAGGAATAACTCTTATTCCAAAACATAATTCAAGTTACTGGTCGTAAATTAGGGTTTGTAAGGCCCTCTACTACGATGATCACATCAACAATCCCAAAAAAACAGTGCATCAGTAGAAAAAGGAAATCATCAATCTCGTAACCAAAACATAATCCAGAGCACAAATAGAAGAGGAAAAAAAAAACAAATCCAAAATCCACAAGCAATAATTCCTCTTACACCAAAACATAATCCAAATAATAATGAACAAAATCACGGATTCTAAGAAACAACGCCAAAGATTAGCACATCAAAAGCCCTAAAAAATCGCGTCATTCGAAGAAAAATTTCGACTCACCTCTCAAAAGCGAACCAAATCGTTGATCTCGTATCCACTGAGCATCAAAAGCACCTAAAATTGAAAAAAAAAGAGAAAAAAATCCACAAGCAGTAATCACAGATCAAGCAAATTAGGGATTCTAACAAGTTCTACTACAAATAATCACATCAAAAACCCATAAAAATATTATTAATAGCATAAAAATCACGACCCTACCTCTCAAAATCGTGGGCGAAATCGTCGAAGTCGAACTCTCCTCTCCTGAACCCTCGAAACCCTTCTCCGACGCTCTCGATCTCTCTCGAATATATTTTATATTTTAGATATAAATAAATATAAATATTTATAGTATTTGTTTCCGATTCTGATACTCCTCCACCTCGATATTACAATCCCGCACTGCCTACGTGGCCAGAAATAAACCACAAGTTAGTCGAGTGGGACCGACCACGCCTTAAAGTAAGACCCCAATCATTATTCGACACGTCGGATTAGTATTTAGTTCTTTATCTCCTCCGCGTGGCATCATACTAGGGTTTCCGAATCGAAGTTCGGGGGTTTAGGGTTAGGGTTTTGGAATCGGCATTAAGGGGGGGTTTTGGGGGAAGGAGAGAGAGAGAGAGAGAGAGAATCGGAAGGGGAAGGGTGTTTAGGGTTAGGGTTTGGTATGGCGGGGAGGAGCCGGAAGGAGGCGGCGGCGGAGGGGCAGAGGCACCTGGAGGAGACGATCGCCGCGGCGTTCCAGATCCTCTCCTCCATGAACGACGAGCTCTGCAACCCCGCGCTCTGGTCCTCCTCCTCCGCCGCCGCCGCCGCCGCCGCCGCCCATCCTCCCCCCCCCGGCGGCGGAGGAGGCGTCGACTCGTCCGACTCCTCCTCCCACATCTCCGACAGCGGCGGCGGCGGCGCCTCCGCCGCCTCCGGCGGAGGAAGCGGCGGAGCTCTCGACGACGCCCGGCACCGGTACAAGTCGGCGGTCGCGGCGCTCCGCGCCTCCATAGCCGCCATTTCCGCTTCTGCTCAGGTATAGATGAACAAATCACCACAATTTCGTTACGATCTCTTGAGGGTTAATCGCATTGCTAATTCTCGAACTTCTGTAAAAAGTTTCACTTTGAAACTCTTTCATAGAACATAATACTCGCTGAATACCTACAATTGTATCAGATTGGCATTGAGAATAGATGTTAGATTTTTTTTTTTTTTTTTTTGGAGATAATTACCTACATAAAATTTCTCCATTATATGTGTATAGTACGTTTCCTTTGCTTTTTTCGTGATTTCAAGTTGTTTTCGATGACGAGACATTCGATTCGGCGATCGGCTCCGTTACTGTGCTTTCGAAAGCACGGAGGTTTTCGTATTTTCAAGTTGTTTTCGATGATGGGACATCCGATTCGACGATCAGCTCCGTTAGGCATGATCTATTTTATTAGAACTATTTAGAAATCTAATTTTATAGTTTCTGGATATCATTACTAAGTGATCAAAGGGTCTAAAAAATAACTAATTTAATGGCCGATGTGACACGTTTGTAAGTTCCACAGTGTAGCACAATCCAAATTTGGTAAATTTTAATAAAAAAATTTCACTTACCATCAAGAGCAAGATCAATACTTCCGATTTAAAATTTGAGTTTTTTATTACTATTTTTTATGAGATTTATTTTCAGCCGTTCATTTTGAGGCTACTTGTTCACTAGAAAAACTAAGTAAAAAAAATATTAAAATTTGGTTTTTAGATAATTATAACACTGTAAATTATGTCTAACAGAGCCGATCGCCGAATCGGATGTCCCATCATTGAAACCAACTTAAAAGCACGGAGACCTCCGTACTTTCGAAAGCATAATAGTTTAGTTCTATATGTGTGTGTCATTTCGTCAACTTTATCTTGGGTTAGCCCTGCATTAACTTCATCCTTAGTCTTCTCCGGTTAAAACGTCGGTAGATTTGAAAGAAGTTGGAAATTTAGAGGGATAAATTTCACCACTTAAACTTTTTAAGGCGCATATATGTAATTACCCTTATTCTTTTTAAGCCATGTACTCACTAAAGATGCAAATTAGGATCTTTCGGCCGACAAGACGAGTGTTTCGACTTCCTAGCGTAAAACTCGTTTTTAACAACAAATAAGGTTTGCAGGTATGAAGAACCATCCCCATAGACATGTCCTCTTTCCGTCGATGAATTTAATGTTAGATAATAATGAAATAGGCCAGTTTGATATATCTATAAAAGTTTGGTTCACTTCAAAAGAATAGGAACTGATACCGGAGTTTACTGTAACTTGTTAATCTCTTGTTGCTGATCACAACAAGTATAGGAGAAGTTTAATTACTTCGCCAAAATGTTTTTATAGTTTATGTTGATGCAATTCTTGTTCTTATCTCATATTTGATTAAAGAAGTAAAGGGAGATGGTTTGTTTTATAGTTGTATTTTGACATATTCTGATGTTCTTAATGCTATAGGAGGTGAGCCCATTGGAACCAAAAGCAGATCAAGCAGAAATCGAGAGGCTCGAAGAGCGTGCATCGGCCCTCCGAAAGGTACTCATTTTTCTGTTCGTAAATATTATATGATTCAGATCCTTAATTCTTGCTTGTTTGTTTGTTTTTTTGTTTTTTCCTGCATTTTGTGTCGGAAAATGTTATGATAATCGCTTGTGGCTATGATAATACCTTCACATCCCATTTTGCATCTTCGCGTAGTAAATCTCATTGAATTAGTTTGATCTTTTGGGCTAAAAATGGTATCGAAGCCAAATCTAAGCCCCTCCAATTTTATGAAGCTATGAATTGATTACCATTTTTCATGTTTACTAAGTTAATTATAAATTAGAACTTCGTGGACTAAACTTGTAAGTTCAATGTGTATCTTGTTCGATCGTGCGACTAAACTTATGCGAGAATTATGTTGTTAATATTTGCTACCGTGGAACTGTATATCGAAAATGAGATTCTTTCAGAAGGTGTCGATTCTTGAAGATGAACATTCCGGATCGATCGGTTACCGTTAACTTCTTAAAGAAGTTGCTTAGGTTGCTCTCTTATCTTTACTGATATTGATAACATGTTGAGTGGATATTAGTCGACGATTTCTCCTCGGGGACTCATCAGGATAGAAATAACCAAATATGAGACAAATAATCACTAGATAATAATAATTGTCTTTATA
Source organism: Puya raimondii (assembly GCA_016920855.1). Classification (NCBI taxonomy): domain Eukaryota; kingdom Viridiplantae; phylum Streptophyta; class Magnoliopsida; order Poales; family Bromeliaceae; genus Puya; species Puya raimondii. The sequence continues at coordinate 97,518,578 of JABWPP010000050.1, forward strand.
TTTAAACGTGAGCTTTCGATTGCAGGAAATCGAGATCAAGAACAGGCATTTGAAGCTCCTCATCGACCAACTACGCAACCTGATTGCCGACATATCGATGTGGCAGAGCCCTTGTTCCGTGTGAAATCACGAGTTCGCGGCCACTCGGCTATTTTAGAGGAACGGAATTGTATTCCTTTGTATGTTCTCTCTCCTAAAATGTTGTATGTGTTATGGTGATTCTCAAATGTGTATAAAAGCGGAATATTATGAAGATTTTTGGCACTCTGTCCCTTCGTTTATTTGTTAGAAATAAATTCAGCTAGAAATTCTTTTTGTGTTCTCCTTGTTTTGATGATGTTAGAAGAGTTTTTTAGGGTGGATTTTAATTAAAAAGAATCTCAAAAGACTCTGCTTTTGCTGTAGCGGGAAGCTATCGAGTGCACGTTAACGAAACAAACGCTTTTTCTTTTCAGAAAAAATTTTCTCTTATTATTCGAAGTGCTTTTTTACAAAACTCTACTCAAACAGTGATGCCGATCGGGATTACCAAATTTGAATTTTTAATTCTTTTTTATTTATAGGCTAAATTACAGAAAATTTTTATGTCAATACCCGCTTTTCACTTTTTCCCCTGTCATTCAAAAATTTACACTTTGCCCCCTTAAAAAATAAAAAATGTTTACTTCGCCACCCGCCGTCAGTGTTTCGTTAGGATTCCGTTTATATTTTATTTTTTATACCCAAAATATTTCTGAAATTCTCATCCATACCCACACATATGCTCTAGGCCGCCGCCTCGCCCTCGCACGAAGTCGGAGTTGGTGTCAAGAGAGGCATGGGCGAGGGTGCGGGATGCGGGATGAGCAAGATTGGGGAGGAGGAGATGAAGAAGATGAGGGCATTTTAGTCATTTTGTCACACAATACCCCTCTGTGAACATTTTTCATTTTTTAAGAGGGCAAAATGTAAATTTTTGAATGACAGAGGGGGAAGTGAAAAAGCAGGTATTGACAGGAAGGTTTTATGTAATTTAGCCTTGTTTATATAGGTATTTTTTGAAATAAATTAGATTTAATCTATTGATTCGGATGAATTTTACTAGAATTGAAGTAAGGAAGCAAGAAATCTACTAGAATTGAAGTAAGGAAGCAAGAAAAATGTCCGCAAGACGAAAAATTAAAATTGCATTGAAGCAATACTAAGATGGTGATAAATTTTCAATGTATGAGATAATAACAATCAATTAAAAATACACATAATAGTTCTAAATAAAAGAAAATTCAGTTTTATCAGACTTAAAATTTTAGATTTGATTATTTTGGCAAACATGTTTGATAATGGCAGAAGGATAGATTGAAAAGAATAAGAGACGATGGAGAAGGTAAGATACAATAAGTGCACTGATCATGCGATTGCGGGAGATCCACAATCGACGAGAAGGGTGATACACCACAGGTAGAATTTTGACAACGAAAAAGAACAAGAGGAGGCAGGGATCCGGAAGTAGAGGAGTAGGAGCAAAAGCTGATTTTGCCGCAAGGAAGAAGCGACGATGATCAAGATGAGGAAGAAAACAATCTCGACGCGAGAAAGAAGCATCGACAATCACACCGGAAAGAAGAACACCACAACAAGTATAAAGAATAAGAGTAGAAATTTCTATTCATCAAATCTGCCTCTCAAAACATCAAGAACCAAGTATTTATAGTGCTAAGAATCTTCGTTGTAATAAATTTTTGTCACTTCGTCTTTCAACACAGCAAGATCACCTAAGGGTCATGTATAAAAGACGAGGCGATTCTAGTAAGCCGAAAGGTCTTCTTTGGATTTAGGTTTATTTTTATCAGAGAAAGAATGTTTTGGGTTGGTCGAACCAACTTAATCTAAATAATTTAAACCCGAATCAGACACGAACTTACAGAAATAAAAAAAAATTGCATTCAAAAATTAAAAAAAGAGTTTTATTTGCTGCATCAAACAGTACTTACCTAAATAGCCAGAGAGAATAGTTTTGAGTATCATATTTTTCATGTTCATGATAAAAATGAGCAAAAGATGTTTCTAAATTGCTATATTGTAGGATGTCATAGGCTTATTCAGTTTTTTTTCTCCAATTTGTTTCAATCCATTTGCAGGGCATGTGGTCAAAATTTTGCTGACACTGTCAGAGTATAAATGTTCAACACACTGCTTATGTTCACATGAAACTTAGCATTGATTCGACTCCGAATCGACCAAAAAAAAGGGATTAAATCCAAATATCTGATGCACTTAAAAGTAGTATGCTCAAAACACAAATCCATCACTGACAAATGAAACATCATCTGTGCTTAAAAATCATACCGAGTTCTAGTCCTCGTCATTCAGAACCAATTTCGGCAGATCCCCGCGAGCGAGCTCAGAAACGCCCCCTTCAATCTGCAGCTTCTGCTTCTTCTTCTTTCGCCACTTTATCGACCCCTTGATCGCGTCCCCGACGGCCCGCAGCGGGTTGCTGAACTTCTCCTTCACCGCGAGGAGGAACGAGACCTCGTTGAACTGCCAGACTGCGATCCCGACGACGATCACGGAGAGAAGGCAGTGTGTTATGAGGTTCTGCCTCTTCACTCTCCTTAGATCCTTTGCCATCTCATTTAGATCTGCTCCTTCAGTTCTGCTCTTTCTGACATTTCTGACACTCGCTGATTCGGGCTTCGACTCGGCCTCGGGCTCTTCTTGTTCATGTGAATTCTCAAACGAATTGGTCGAATCGCCGTCTCTTTCGACCGAATCCAACTGTTGCACCAATATCATGAATTGAACAAATGTTCAAAATGGATTCAATTGTGTAAACAAAAAAGGTTCAATTTGTCAGCAAAATTGGTGCATTGTGAAAGAAGATGAAAATCCAATACACCAGTATCTTGTTGATTCTGATAGTAACTTAGCTAATTTGCTGAGGTTTTTGAACTCCACATGGACTTTTGAGAATAGTGAAGATAATAATATGCAAAGAAATTTAATTAACGAGAAATTTCTGTAGCCAACTACTTTTAGCCCAGTTGGAAGGTATTCTTAATTCCAGAGTGCATGTCATATCCTACTTGTAGTAAAAATTATCTAACTGCATTCTTCTTCGTATTGACAGATAAATTTATTGAATTCAGTCTAATCTGCTTTTTTATTAGCATCTAATTCATCTATTGGCCTAAGCAAACAAAATACTCTATCTACCAAATTCCTCTTAAACAAATTGAACCTGAAGTGGACAAGTTTTTGAATAACACATAACAATTCAAACTAACAATCTTATGTTGGTATTTAATGATTTTGATCCAAGAGCAAAAAAAAACACAAAATAGAATGTGAATTAAGTAGACACCTTGATAAGTAATCTGGATATGAGGAGGTCTTCTTCTTCTTCTTCTTCTTCTTCTTCTTCTGTCTCCAAACCCTTCTTCTGCTTCTGCTCCTGCTTTTTCCTTTCCATGAGTTGGTGAAAAGCTTCTTGTATAAGCTCCTTTTTCCTCCTCTTCTTACTATCCTCTTCACTAATAATTAACTCCATAGCTTTTTTTAGGGGAAAAAAACCCTAACCAAAACACCAAGTGGTGCCCCCACACACTTCTATTTATAGATTCACAATTAATTAAAAAAAAAAAAACAATTGACACATCAAATTTTACCATTTTGTCCTACATGTAGTTTTCGCATTTAGATCCTTGAGAATTAACAATTTATAAGCATGTCCCTATTTGAAACTTGTATTAACCCTTCTAAAAATTAGTATTTATGTATATAGATTTTATAAAGTATTTAAATATAACTTTATATTACTTTATATTTGACTTATTTAAATCAAAAGAGTTAAATAATAAAATAATAAAATTAATATTATAAAAAATTAGATAGTCATCTTAAATTGGTTTATAGTACAGACAAGTCTAAAAAAAAAAAAGACTAAAAAAATTTCTGTAAATACTTCATTTTTTACTTTTTCTTTTTGATTTTTAAAATCTATATTTTGTTATTTCAAAATTTTAGAAATATTTTCACAAAGTTACAGTATTAGAAATTATTTTTATATTTATTCTAAAATAATAACTTTTTGATATATTTTTTCTGTTCTAAAAATTATTTAGTGTATAAATTATATAGAATAGACGGAACAGTAACAAAATTCTGTGGGATAAAATGTAGGTTTGTAAAAATCGAAAAATAATAATAAAAAAACAGATATTTTAGCCCTTTTAAAAAACCACCACTTCCGCACGCAAATTAAAGCACTATTACCCCACGCGCGCCAACACGGATCGCGACACGTGCCCCCGCGCACCGCCATCGGAGCACGCGACACGTGTCCCCTCCACACGCGCGCACCCCCCCGCTCCCTCCCACGTCCCAAGTCCCGCACACGTGCGGATCGAATCCCCCGCACCTCCTCCCACACGTGCGAATCGAGTCCCCCAAATTCGAATCCCAACCCCCCACCTCCCCCATTCCCCATCTCTCTCTCTCTCTCTCTCTCTCTCTCTCTCTCTCTCTCTCTCTCTCTCTCTCTATTCCTTTCGTCTTCTACCTCCTCCTCCTCTCATCCCCATCTCTCTAGAGCTCTCGATATCTCTCTCTACAAGAAGAGCAGCAACAATGGCGGATTGGGCGCCGGTGGTGGTCGGGGTGGTGCTCTTCGTGCTCCTCTCCCCGGGCCTCCTCTTCGAGTTCCCCGGCTCCCACCGCCCCCTCGACTTCGGCGGCTTCCGCACCAACGGTAAGGCCGTCTTCATCCACACCCTCCTCTTCTTCGCCCTCTTCTCCATCCTCATCGTCGCCCTCCACCTCCACATCTACACCGGCTAGGGTTAGGGTTAGGAGGGTTCTGGTTCCCCTTTTCCCTCTCCCCGGGGGCGATCGCCATGGGTTTAGGGTTAGGGCTAGGGTTTCGAGAGGGGGAGGATCGATATATCTCTCTTGCTTGTTGTTGTGATGTTGTTGTTTATGTGATTTTGTGATAATAGTAGAGACGAGACTCGTTTTGTGATTGATGCTTCTAATTTTTCAAATTTTTTTTTTTTTTTTTTGAATTTGAATTTGAATTTATATTTGATGTTTGAGATTTATTAGGTAATAGAATTTAAATTAGTTATGGCATATTATAAATAGATTATAAATACTTTTAGTATTTTGCTGTGAATTAATCATGTGACATATATTTTATAATTTGTCCAATCCAAAAAGTCTAAGTACACAAATTGAAGTGATCGTACATATTACATATCTTTTCGACCATAACATCAATTAGGTTTCAACTCAACTCTAATTTTTTATTTTGAATTAAACGATAGGAAAATATTCGGTTTGGTTAATATCGTTGTGTTCAGTATATTGTAATGAGTCAGTTACAATATATTTTTTTTATAATTTTATTAAAAATTATAAAAATATTTTTTTTATATATTTTCGTCTCAACTTTATTTATTTAAGCTCTCAACCTCGGCATACAGTGTGAGGGAGTATTTTGATTTAGCATTTTTATTGGAGAAAGGGGTAGAAATCAAAAATTTGGAAAAGAAAACAAAACCCTTTTTCGGAGCATAATGTTGTAACTTATTTATATTTTATCTTGGTAATCTTACTGCCTCTAATAGATAAAATTGAGGGATAAAATTGAGGGGCCGCTACCAGGCCAGTCCAGCTTGTGTCCAAGCTACTCCGCTCACCATCTGCGAGAGTGGCCGACCTAACTAGAATGCCCAAAATGACTGCTGCGATAAGAATACAAAAACGCCTAATTTTGAAGCGACACTCGTGGAAGCTATCCAGCCGAGTAAAAGAGTGTACTCTGTCGAGCTTAATAAGATTCACACAGGCTGTAGTCAATACAAATACTCAAACAGGTCAAAGAACCAAAACTCACGTGCCTGTGGCACAATCTGATGCAAAAAGTAAATATCTGGTTCTACTGTCAGTCCGGACGGCATCCGACAACACACAAAAGCTTAAATAATATTGTAAAAATTCACTCGGCATCTCAGCACGAGCGTAATCTCAACCTACACCAATTTAAGTAATACACTTCTGTATTTTTCGATTTGAATGCAAGAAATGTATCGTAACTGACTTATTGCGATACGCGGAATGTAATATTACATCCGAAAGTAACATAGATTATTTTTTATTGTACTTAAACGTGTGTGTATATATATATATATATATATATATATATATATATATATATATATATATATATATATATATATATATATATATATATATATATATTTATTTTTTATTTTTTATTTTTATTTTTTTTCTCGGAGCCAGATTAAAATAAATAGAAAACATGGGTATGGTAGCATTTTTGTGGTTGTCTTTTGTTGAAATGTCCATATGAACTTTATAATTGTGTGGTTAGCCTGTTTAATCATATATCAATGATAAGATGCTCTCCCATTAATTCTCAAAATTTGAACTGTGACAAGTACAGAGAAAATTTGTTCATTTTTGCGAAAAATAGGCTGGAATGTGAGAACATAAGATTTTCAATAATATAGAAGAGTGAGGCTGGTATTCTTCTGGAAGCACTTAGCCCTTCGTGCTTTCAACTCGTTTTCGATGTTGGAACTTTTAAATCGACGATCGGCTCCGTTAGACTTGATCTAGAGTATTTGAAGTACCTAGAAAATAAATTTCATAATTTTTCGATATCATTTGCCTAGTGATTGAAAGGGCTCAAAATCAACGGCTGAAAATAAAAATTTTATAAAATATAATGATATAATATTAAAATTTTAAGGATATTGATCTTATTTTATATAGTATAAAAAAATTTCTATCAAAATTTTACGTGATTTGGATATTTCTACACCGTTAAACTTACAAACGGCTCACTACGGCCATTAAAATTATTGATTTTGAGACCTTTCGATCACTAGGCAAATGATATCGAAAAATCGTAAAATTTATTTTCTAGACACTTCAAATACTCTAGATCAAGTCTAACGGAGCCGATCGTCGATTCGAAAGTCCCAACATCGAAAACGAGTTGGAAGCACGGAGGGCTCCGTGCTTCCAGAAGCATACCAGCCTCACTCAATATAGAAAATTAGGAGTTTAATTTTTTTTTCTCTCTCTTTAAAAGGCCATGTCATCTATAATTAGCTAGGATGGTATATTTTTTTTATAAAATAATTTATTTTATTTTAAAAAAATAATTTGAAGGTTGAACATAATATCCATTCTGAATATTTGGAATAATTTTTTTTGTACATTTATTTTTTTTAAAAAAAGTTATCATCTATCTATCACTTGAGCGGGTACATTCCAAGCTAATTAATTATTACAGGTAGAGAAATATTATTTTATCAATATATCAAATTATATAAAATTAATGATTAAATAACAAAAAATATATCAACGATGCCAAACAAGACTTTTTTTTTGTGCTTATTTATGACTGTTGATATAAACTCTAGAGTCCGGCTGTGATACTATCGATAGCACCAAAGGCTTGGTGCTATTGAGTTTTCTACCGTTAGATTTAACTTTTTAATTATTTTTATCCGTTAGATTATACTATTCAACCATCCACCCACTCAACCCTAGAGGGCCTATCCTAGCCACACATTTTTCAATCCAAAGACTAAAAAATTAAAAGCACCAATAGCTTGATGCTATTGATAGTATTCCAGTCTAGTTCATAAACTCTATTCCATTCATGTGATTTATCAACATTTTGTGGCTTTGAATTAGCATCTCATTCCACAAAATTGGGCCTTTTGCTTAAAATAAAGATATTCGGGGTTTATCTGCAAATTGCAGTGAATTTGAACAAATATTTGCCCATAAGTATGAATGACATAATATGTAGAATATGATAAGGAGTAACCGTAGAATCATCTCAACTTTATCCCGATTGTATTTCGTCATCTGAAGTTTAAAAAAATTAATTTAATATCTAAACAATCAATACGAATTTTTGTGAAATTCTCTAAACAGTGTTAATAAGTTGCAGACGGTAGATTTAAACTTTTCAAATTTCAAATAACAAATTATTTACATGCGGAAATTAGTTTTGAGGCTTTTGCTCCAGAATCTAATCATAAAGTACGATCAAAATCTGCGTTACTCACGAGCTCAGCTTAGGGTTCAGCACCAAGTTAGAATCGGGATTTGCACTTATGTCGTTAGATATGATTTAGAGTACTCAAATTTACTGATAACAAGCAAAAGAAATCGCGATGATACGAAATTTGATGAATTTAAACAAGAAGATACAAAACTAATGAAGTTTCAAATTAAAATTATGCACACAAGATTTGGTTTGAGTTTAATTTGTGATGCAACACTTATCACATGCATTACTTGAAGAGAAGTTTACAAAGGATTAGAGGAAAATGAACGATCTTAAGGTTTGATCAGCTCGCGTGCACGTGAATGCCGATCGCGACGACGAGGATGGTGAGGATCGCGAAGAAGATGATGGCGTGGACGAGGATCGAGATGCCGCTCGTGTACATGGTCCCGAACTCGATGATTCTCGTCCTCGACGGCAGCTGAAACAAGAGCCCTGGCGAGAGGAGGATGAAGAGGACCACCGCGACGATCACCGGACCCCAATCCGTCGACATGTCGAAACAACTTCTTCTTCTGCTTCTCCTCCTCGTTTAACTTTGCGAGAAAGCGATTTAAAGTTGATTTATTCTTGTTCTTCTTCTTTAGTTGAACAAGTTTATAATAAGGAGTGATAGAGTAGTGAAGCAGAAATGTGTGTGTGTGTGTGAGAGAGAGAGAAGTAACTTTTTCTTTTTTTCCCTTCCCTTTATTAGAGTTAGTGGAAATACATGCATGCTTTACACTAATGCATGCACTTTGTGACTTTCTCACAAAGCACTTTTATGGTATCGTTTGTTTCGTGGATAAGTAATTTTGGGGTATTTCTGGGATAGGTACAATTGTTACGATAAGCAGGAATAAAATTAATTTTGCCTTTGGATGAAAAGTAGATTTTTTTCGGGAATAAGAAAAATAGTGTTTGGATAGTTTGATTAGAATAGTAAGGATAAGAATAATTATAATTTTAAATAATAATATTTTATTAATTAATTAATACAAAATATTAATTAAGTAATAATTTAACTTATTTAATTTACTAATTAATTATGAATATTGCTAAAAAACCCTTAATATTAATAAATAAATTAATTGGTAATTAATAATTTAATTAATTACAAATAATTTAATAAAATGATAAATAAATAAATTAGTTAATAATAGTCAGATGATTAATTAAGAAAAATAATTAAATTACTCGAAATATTAATTAATTAATCAATATAATTAATTATTTAATTAGAAAATTAATTAAAATAATGAATTAATTACTCCAAAAATTAATTAAATATTTATTAGAGTGATTAATTAAATAGTTAATTAGGTAAATAAATTAATAAACAAAATATTAATTAAATAATATTTTATTATAAATCTAGCTTGGATATTTTATTATTAGTTAAATATATTATGTCTATATAATTTATGTTTAGCTAAATTTATAATCTTAATCAATCAAGAAATTAAGCTTGGAATAGCGCTATTCCGCCAAAAGGGTGGAATATTTAATTTCAGCTATTCCGGAATAACGAAGTTTGACCGGGATAAAATTTTCTGGCCAAAATTCGTTTCGTTTAGCGGAATAGCGGGGATAACTAAAGTTATCCCCGCTTATACCCCTACACTTGTTTAAACATCACATTAAAGTACTTCTTTAGCTGCATAGTGGTAGGATTAGATCAAGATAAGGAGGGATTTTTACTAGTAATTTAAAAATCAGGTTGAATCAGAAATCTTTACTAATGATTTAAAATCATTTCAAATCAACTGGTTCGACTGTAATCCAGTTATCCATTGAACCGAATAAGTCAAAAAACTGCTTTTGGTTCGACCAGTTCAACTGCGACCTAGTTACTCTTTATCATACATGTCAATTACCCTCCTGCATTGAAAATTGCATTAATTACCATCCTAAATGTTACCATCTAAAATAGATCCAAAAAATTTAATAAATTGGCAAATTGCGCTATGAAATTTTACTAAAACGACTTGGTATATCACATTGCATTAATTACCCCTTTCTTAAAAATTGCATTAATTACAGCCCTATATTTTGTCATTTTTAGATCGCAAAAATTTAAAAAATTAGCAAATTAGGCTATAAAATTTTGTTAAAACGAGTTGCCATATCACATTAGTTCGCATCTCACTATATATTTAATATGCAACTCAAAAATATATAAAAAATTTAAATAAATAAGATCTTCTATTTTATTAATATTATCAAAATTAATAGCTTATTGAGTAATTTATCCAATTTATATGATTATATTGCATTACTTATAGTTAACATTATTTGCAAATTTATTTTTATAAATTTTTATTGCTGAATTCAGCAATTATTCCAAATAGGTGGTTCTATTAGAAATAATGATAAAGTGTAAAAAGATAATTGATGCAATTTTTTCTGCAGGGGGTAATTAAGACGAGTGCTAAAGTGCAATGAGACATTTTATAATTTAAAAATTAATCTGGTAAAATGTATCGAGACCTTCTGAACTTTAGCGCTAGTGCAAACAGACTCCCAAACTTTTAATTTTGATAATTAGATCTCAACTGAATTTACTAATTACACAGCCATTTTACTCGGATACTCGGATATCATGTATATGATTCTATAAGACTTAGAAATATGAAGAAATATACTTTTCTCTTTTAATTTTCATAATTAGGCATGACGTTCGAAGAATAAGTTGAATCGAGCTTCTTTTTTTTGCTTTTCTTACATGTTAGAATATACAAATATATATATTTTTTAATATTTTTGAAGTTTTATAAAACTATATGCAATATATAAGACTAAAACGGTTGTATAATCAATAACTTTAATTGAAGAGAGGGATCTATTAAATTATTTGATAAAATTTAAATAATTTTTTTATTAAAATTAAATGTCCATATATTTGTTTACAAATGAGCTATGTTTACAAGTGTGTCTTCACACTTTGAATGCGCAATTTGCATCGCTCTGTGTACTTGAATTAGAAAAAATATTTTATTTACAAACAAATTTTACATATTTTACAAATTATACAACTCAACGAATGAATTTTAATCTTAGTAAAATAAATTATGCTTATCTTCTTGTGATTTATATTATTTCACCAATTAAATACCGCTGCCGCCTTAGGGATGCAAATAGATCCTGGTTGGCGGAGCTTCCGCGTCGATCCGTACTAAATAGGGCTGTAGGTGGGAATGAAAAATATATAAAAATAATAATCAGTCCCGAATCCGTCCCAATCCGCCAAGTAAATGGAGCGGGAGGCGGTAGATTTTTTTCTTTCTTTGATCCATCCCGATCTGTCAAAAATTCGTCAAAAATTTACTTCCTGTTTGATCCACCCCGAATAGAGCTGCAAGGGGCATAGTTAGTTAATTCGGAATCGGTAAAAATTCGGTACGAATATAATTCGAATAAAATTGGTATATTAATTTTTAAATTCGTTGAAAAATATGGCTTAAAAAACGGATTCGCCAATTATCCGAATATGCAATTTATACGAAATTATATGTTCACCCATTAAAAATTCGGCTATTAAACTAAGCTTTTCTCTCTAGATTTATGCTACTAGCATACATAGTTATAAATTCTTAAGGATATAAAAATAGAAAAATACAAAATAAAGTAAATTAAGTAAAAAAAGCAATAACAAAGTTTATTGTCACCTCATCTTTATTTTTTTTCATGATCCACATATTCCGAAAGTTCATAAAGGTTTTCAATAATTCGCAAATAATTCGGTAATAATTCGAAAATAATTCGGAAAGAGCTTTTATACAAAAAATTTGCGCGTTTTTTTGGCCGAATAGTTCTGTATATGCGAATTATTCGCGAATAATAAATCTAACCCAAATATTCGCATTTTACTTCGACTTTTTGGGAATAAATCGCTTACGGACTGTTTTATTCGAATTTTTAATAATTCATGAATAATTTGTGAATTAACTAACTATGGCAAGGGAGCCAATAATAGGATTAAAATTAATTCTCTCTAAATTTGTCCGACCATGACAAGAAATGGAACAGGAGGTGTGGTGCCCCTCCCGCTCCTGTATTTAATATTGTAAAATTTGTTGCATAGAGCTACTATACTATTGGAAGCATAAAGGAGTTGGTGCTTCCGACTTTTTGACCCTTGGATCAAAAATTGTACAGTTAGGATGATAGTGGATCCCATTAGGGTTGAGTGGTCCCTCTAGGGTTGAGTGGTCCCCATTGGATAATAATATTAATTCAATAATTAAAAATGATCAAAAAAGTTGATCCAATGGCTAAAAAATTGAAAGTACCAACTCATTTATACTTCCGATAGCATAGTAGCTCTACTTAAAATTAGGGATAACTTCAAATACCACTCCTGTGGTTTCGTGCTTTCTCATTTTAGTGCCCTGTGGTTTAAAACGTATCACTTTAATACCCTGTGGTTTGGTTATTCTCTATTTTTATTATCTTTTCGTTAATTTTTTTATTAAATTATACAGAAAAACTTCAAATATCTTAACTATGGTTTATCGAATATTTACTTTACTATTCTGTAGTTTTAACTTTCTCATTAATTTAATAACAAAATTAACGAAAAAATAACAAAAAGAGAATAATCAAATCACAGATGGATACTAAAGTGATACGTTTTAAACCACAGAACACTAAAGTGAGAAACCACGAAATCATAGAGATGGTATTTAAAATTATCCCTTAAAATTATTTGTAAACTCCTAGAATTAAATAGTATCGGTACATTCATGCATCGTCGTTATATTCTTTTTACAAAAATAAAAAATAATTATAAAATTAATGGACGGTACGGATGCACCCTGATGGAGCCGACACCTTTTCCGGGGTCGCAAATCACGCAAAGAATCGCGCAAAATTCAAATTTCACGTGGGGCCCGCCCTTCCCTCCCTTTCACGATAAGAACCAACCCTTAAAAGGATACTCGCTACGCGCACTTCAAAAAGATCCCGAAAAGTTCTTAAGTGTGGCAAAATATTTTTATATATAGAGTTAGGCTGCTATACTATCGATACGCCTCTTTGCTACCAAGTTATTTTCGATGATGCGATTTTCAAATCAACGATCGGCTCCGTTAGACTGAAAATATTTGAAAACTAAATTTCATAATTTTTCGACATTATTTGGCTAGTGATCAAAAGATCTTAAAATTGTCAGTTTTAATGATCGATGTGATGCGTTTATAAATTTAACGGTGTAAAACAATCCAAATCTGATGACATTTTTATAGAAAATTCTTTTCACTCTTTAGAGTAAGATCAGTATTTCTGATCTTAAATTCAAATTTTTTATCATCATTTTTTATGATATTTTTATTTTTAGCCGTTCATTTTTAGACTACTCGTTTTAGAGATAAATGATATCGAAAAATTATGAAATTTAGTTTTCAAATACTTTTAATAGTGTAGATCAAACCTAATGGAGCCGATCGTCGATTTAGAAGCTGTATCATTAAAAATAATATGGTAGCACGAAAGCCTCCGTGCTACCGATAGTATACCAGCCGGACTCTTTATATATATATATATATATATATATATATGAAGAGTCCAGCTACTATACTATCGATAGTACTAAGCTCTTGGTACTATCGAGTTTTATACCGTTAAATCTACTTTTCGATCATTTCCACCCGTTAAATTATACTATTAAACAATCACCCACTCAGCCCTAGAGGACCACTATCATCCTAACTGCACATCCTTTTATCCAACGGTCGAAAATTCGATAGCACCAACTGCTTGGTACTACCGATAGTATAATAGCATAATTCTATATATAAATTATTCTAAATCAGACCCCCTAAACTTTTTTTTATTTTGTTTTTGACATATATCTTCTCACTTTCTAATTTTTGAATAAAAAACGTTCGCCCGAAATAATTAAAAAAATTCATCAAATTTATTAGGAAGTTTTGCCAAATTTAATGAATTTAATCATAGTCGAAAGGAAACTGATTGTTTTGCAAAATAAAAAATTTATTAATAAGAAGAATTAAAATTGAATTAAGCCTGGAATATTAAAGAGTAGATAATGACAACTAGCACTTTGGGGTACATTTTAGAGTGCGCAGAGCACGACCCGTGCTTTTCCCGCAAAATGCGCCACGTGTCCGCCACCGCTTACTACGTTGCGTTGCGTGTGCCGTGTCCTGTGCTAGCACCGCTCCATCTCTCTCGAATCCTCCAATTGAAACTTTTGCGTGAACCCGGTGTATGTGTCGATTCCATACACCGCACATTATTTTTATCCTTGATAGTTACGAATTAAAATTTAATGAGAAAATATAAATAAAATAGATATAAAAACCTTTAAGAAAATATCTTGTATATTGTATTCTTTTTATTTTAAGACCTATTATGGAATTTTATGAGGCGGTGTATAGAGTGTACTTTGGTACACGCGGTGCACCCAAATAATTTCAACTTGGGAACTACCCACTTTGTGTTGAAATATACAAAGACACCTTGAACTATTGATTATTTCTATGACAACCCAGGCCATTTCAACTTTATTCTATGTATTAATAATAATAATTTCTTTAACTTTTTAGTTTTTAAATTTAAATTATCTCCCTTAACTAATTTAAAGTTTTTTTTTGAATTTAAAACCTGTTTACATAAAAAATAAAATCGATCAGTTTTATTTGGTAAAAATAATCAGAGCAATCAAAACTGACAGAATCACTAATAAATTTTAGTAAATACCCCAATTTAATTAACTATAATTTTTTTTTTCAAGAACGTTCGTAAACACATTTTGGACAGCATGTTTTATGATTTGAACTTGGAACATAATATAATTCGAATAATAATAATAATAATAATAATAATTTAAAGAAATAAATATCTAATATGCTCTTCAAAATTTTGAAAAAAAAATTATTTATATCTAATATGTCCTTCAATATTTAATATGCGCGTTTTCTAATTTTTTTAAAACTTCTTCAAATATCCCTATTTTTTGAAATGTACACTAATAAAATTAAATTTTAGAAGCGTATTTTGGTAATTTTAAGATAACTTTAAAAATTTTGAATAGTAGCAAATAGTAAATAAAAAAAAAGTCCTGGAATATAAATCTTACATTCACTCAATCCAAAATTTATTAATTATCTATTTGTCACATTAATTTTTTTTATTTTTACTAAAAATTATTTAAATTTTTTGAATCTTAAGATGGAGATGCAAAAGCTGTACCCTTCTTTTGCGGTGTACAAGTAGAATTTGTCGACTTAAAAGTATAGACGTATCTATCACGAAAAAAAGGATAGTTGAGGGGCCTCCCTACAATTTAACCACTATAAACCCCCAAATCTCTCCATCTCCATTCCTGCTTCTCCAAACACCAACACAGAAGAAGAAGCAGCAGCAGCAGGCCAGCAGCAGCAGGAACAGTAACAATACATACATAGTGCAAATTAGCATAATATATTTACAGCCTTACAGAGAGAAAGAGAGAGAGAGAAAAGGATTAGACGAGATGGCGGACTGGGGGCCGGTGGTGATAGCGGTGGTGCTGTTCGTGCTGCTGACGCCGGGGCTGCTGTTCCAGCTTCCGGGGCGGAGCCGCATCGTGGAGTTCGGCAGCATGCAGACCAGCGGCATCTCCATCCTCGTCCACGCCGTCCTCTACTTCGCCCTTATCACCATCTTCCTCATCGCCATCGGCGTCCACATCTACACCGGCTGATCATCATCATGCAAAATAATCAAATTAATTATAAACGAAAAAATTAGCAGCAGATCGTAATAATATAATCCTTGTTTTTTTTTTTTTTTTTAGGGAAGTTTTTCTTTTTTTTTATTTTTCTTTGTTTTGGAGTCGTGTGAGTGGACGATGGATTACTTGCAGAAAAGAAAAGAAAAAAAAAAAGTAAATTATGATGATGAAAAAAGCAGCAGCAAAATTAGTAGATGTATTTTGAGATTTTTTTTTTTTTTTTTTTTTTTTTTTTTCCTTTGGTTTTTGGTTTTGGTGTCAGCGAACGGTGGATTGCTTGTTTTTAAATTTTTTTAATTTAAAATATTCTGTTTAATTTGATCTCTCTTTTTAGTAATTATTTTTTGTGTTCGGCTGCGATAAGAATAGTTGAATTTTTTTTGGCTAAATTACATAAAATTTTTCTGTCAATACCTGCTTTTTCACTTTTCCTTTCTGTCATTAAAAAATTTACATTTATTCTTTTAAAAAATAAGGGGTACGGAATGATAAAATAATCAAAATGCCTTCATCTTCTTTATCTCCTCCTTCCCAATCTTGCTCATTTCCATGCTTCTCTTGACTCCGACTTCGTACGAGGGCGAGGCGGCGGCCGAAAGCATATTTGTGGGCATGAATGAAGATTTCAGAGGTATTTTCGGTATAAAAAATAAGATATAAGAAGTGAATATTTTTTATTTTTTAAGAGGATAAAGTGTAGATTTTTAAATTTTTTAAATGATAGGAGAAAAAATAAAAAATAGGTATTAACAGAAATTTTTTTATATAATTTAGCCTTAATTTATTTTTCTTGTTTGGTTGCGATAAGAATAGGTGAAATTCTTTTTAAAATTTGAAATTTGAAAGTGAATGATGGGTATAATGGTAATTTCGCTGATGCTATGTTATCATCGCTGGGTTACTATCATGAAAGAAACGAAATATTAATAAATAAGAAAAGTAAATGAGTGGGACGGTGGACTCCAACGTGACATGTCTCGGCATTATTCTACCAAATCATATATTAAATATCATTAAAATATGGCCTTAAAATATCACGTGACATCGAAATTATTTTATCAAATCATTTATTAAAAAAATTGTACAATTTTCACTTTGATGGATGATATTATAAGATTATTAATATTAATATTGTAGATTGTAACGCACGCATTAATTATTTTCACATGAAGTATCATTTGAATTATTGTCACCTAGTACACTATTAAAAATAAAATAATTTGTATTATATATAGAAACATGTATTCTAAAGAGTTTTTAATTGATATTTGATATATATATATGTTGAATAAAATAACTATAATACGCATCATATGTGTACTATAACTAGTATATATAAATATACGAGCATCATTTGAACTTCAACTTTTGCTGCAGCATTTTTTTTTTAAACAAAGTTATTTAGATAGTTACAAATTAAAATGACTTAAATTATTATTAATTTTACTTTTAGTTACTAAATTAGTTATTATGTTATTTTTTTAATAAAATAAATTTAAGTTTAATATTTTGAGAAAAAATTTAAAAAATTTGGTGACTTATGTGTGATTTATCCTTAAAAATTTGGATGATATGATCCCATTTTAATGATGCTCTTTTGGGTACACATAGCAATGCTTATTTTTTTTTTTTTTACTAATTTTAATAAAATAATATTTATTATGTCTTGATATCGGTTTCTTTGACACCTGTATCGGTTAAATAAAATAAAGAAATTAAAACAAAAAAAGAAAAATTAAAGTAAATATGTACGAGAACCCCTCCACTATATACGTTTTCCCATTTGACACTTTTTTAACATATAATTTTTGAAATAAAATAACTTCAATTAAATAAATTAAAAAATTATCAAATTGATTGGTAATTTTATTAAAGTTAATAAACTACTCTACGCCAAATAATACTTGGATATAGATTATTTAACTATGGAATATAATAATTTTTTAACTATTTATTAAGTTAAAGAAATATCTATTTTAGAATCGCCTATAGTTTAGGGGTCTCGATACATTTTTACCTTTCCTTTATTAAATAATAAATGTAGTCGGTGATTAATTAATGCCCAAACGATTCGTCTTTATCTTGAATTTGACCGTTACGTTTTACATTTTTGTATTTTTTAAAATTTTTGATATATTTTTAAAATTTTATTATTAGTTCTTTATCTCAAAATACTCTTTAGTTATTTAATCCGAAAAGATCGTGAAAATTAAAAACAATTTAGGATTAGTCTCAATATGCTCGCTTATTTGTATGATAGAGATCAGTTGAATCATTTCACATGCTCTCATCAAAATGGTATTATCTAGAAGATTAATTTGATAGAAAATAATTCAAAAAAATATTGCCGAGGCAGAAAATCAAAGGCAAAATTTATGAGTCTCAAATTAATAGGCCATTTTGCATAAAAATTTTACTAGTTTAATTTTGAGATTTTGTAAAAATGAGCCACTATTTTTGTTTCTGCGAGTTTGGATTGAATTTTTTTTAAAACCAGCCGAAATACTCCCATTCTATCTTTTCTTACTCTCTTTCTCCTCACGACCACGCTCCTCCCTTACCCTGCCCACAAGCGAGAGGACGGTGATGAAACTTGACTCGATCATGGCTGTGGTCGTTTTCGGCGGCGACGAGGTGATGATAGTAATGAGAGAGAAAATTGGTGGGTAACGCGATATTATACTATTTAAAAAAAATTGCACTATTTAAACATATATTGAACTATAGCAAAAAAGTTGCACTAGTTGATATGGATAATAAAATATAAAATAATGCAACTTTCTTACTAAATAGTACAATATATGTTCATATAGTATAATCTTTTTTTTAAAAAAATAGTGTAACATTGCATTATTCACCAGATTTTCTTCTCTCACTGCCGCCATCACCTCACCGCCGTCGACCACCCTTGCACAGCGAACATGCTTTGGAAATATTCTCGACCAGCGATTGCGCCCTTATCATTTACTACCTTCATCTCCGTCTTCGTATCCAGAGAAGCTCTGATCGCCCACGTCGCGAGCGGGTCAAGTTCGTTATCTTTCTCTCACTCGTTAGAAACACCGCGACGCAGACGGGATAGAAGAGTTGGCATAAAGACAGCGGAAGTTGGATGAGTGCACTATGCTGTCATAGGCAGCAAAGACATGGGTCCACGAGGAGGGGGCAAACTAAAGAGAGAAGGAGTTTTTAAGGTATAGGAATATTTTAGTTCGTTTTAAAAATTTTGGTTCGAATCTATACAAAAAAAAAAAAAACAATAGCATACTTTTGCAAAAATAAAAACCTAGTGGATTTTTTTTTTATTTTTTTTATTTTTGGGCAAGAAGGTCTACTTAGTAAGTCCAATTCTTTGCTTTTTGAGTTTGCCATGATAAAAATCATTAGAATTTATTTCTTTCTTTTCTTTTTTTTTTTTCCTTTTTTTTGCTTTGGTAATATCTAAATTAGCTAAGTTTGGTGCGCACACACTTTATAGTTTGAGAACCAAAATTATAATTTAACCTTTTTCACAACTACTTGCTAAATTATAGTTGTCATAAATCAAATAAGTTTCTTCATGAATTTAATAAGTTGGCCAAATAATGCACCCACTTCCTCAATAAGAGATATATATTGGCCCACCCATGGTCTAAATCATGGATGGAGTTTATATCCTTATTGATTGAAGCATCAAAAGTGATGTCCATAGAGAGTATTGCCACACAAAAAAAAAAGGATATGTATGCATCAATTACACTTATTTTCCTTAATATGTATGGAAAAAAAAAGCTAAAAAATACACACATCCCTAGATGAAAGCCCTAATAATTAAGATGAAGTGATAGAATTCATTCAATTTGAATGAGACCCATCAAGTTCTTGTGGTTCCAAATTATTCAATTCTAACTTTTTGGTGAATAAAATAAAATTTTCTGACATGTTAAAATTTTAAAAATAATTGATTGTTTTTATTTGACATCAAAGTAGTACGTTTTGAGAGTAGAAAGATACAACTAAGTTCTTCTGAAGGAGTGGAGGCTAAAAGTATATATAAGCCGCTCGCCGTCCAAGAGAGCAAATAGAAAGGAGCCAAGCGGCACAAAGCTACAAGCCAAAACGAAAGGTTATGAGGTCCCAAGCAACTCTATTCATTATATTTTCTAGAAATCCTAAGGCTTCGTTTGGTTCGGGTATAAGTAAGAACTGCTTGTTCCAGGAATAGATATAAGTTTAGGTATAAGCAGAAACTAGACCAATTTTGCGTTTGGATGAAAATTAGATTATTTCCGAAAATAAGAAAAATAACGTTTTGATAGATAAGATGAAATAAGAAGAATAATGGATAGTTATAAATAAAAATTAATGACATTACCCCTCTTATTAAATTTAAATTTAAATTTAAATTTTTAAATTTCATATATGAATTTTTAAATTTAAAATTTTAACTTTTAAATTTTAAATTTCAATTTTAAAATTTTAATTTCAAATTTCAATTTAAAAAATCAAAATTTAAATTTCAAAATTTAGTATTTTTAAAAATTTTAACTTTTAAATTTTAAATAAAATTTAAATTTGAAAAATGTAAAATGCCAATTTTAAAATTTAAAAAATTTAAAATTTAGAATTGAAAAAATTACAAATTTTAATTTCGAAATTACAAATTATAAATTTTATAATAAATTTAAAATTCTCTCTCTCTCTGCGCGCGCGCGCTAGAACAAGGTGGCTCGTTCCACCTTGTTCCACTTTAGGGGTGGGAATGGGTGGGAATTATTGTTCCCACCTCTCCCTTTTTATGTTTGGGTATGAAGGGGGGATAACCCCCTTATCCCCCGCTTATCCCCATACCAAACACTACCTAAGAGACACTTGACTCTTTGATATTCGCGTCGATGCACAGCTACAAGCCAAAATGAAAGGTTACGAGCTCCCAAGCGACTCTATTCGTTATATTTTCTAGAAATCCTAAAGAACACTTGACTCTTCGGTATTCGCGTCTGCAGTCTCGATACCCATAGATACTTTAAGAAGATTCAGGCAAAATCTCTGATGGTAATCTCTTTTGAAGTTTGAGCGATTGCAAAGGAGAAATCTGGAAAAAAAAATGCTAAGTTTGTAAAAAATAACGATTATTTCGTATTATTTAACATTATAACAACATACTAAACTATGGTCTTCATGAATTTAACAAGTGGGCTAAATAATGCACCCATTTTCCTCAATAGGATATGTTGGTCCATCCATGGCTCAAATCATGGTAGATAAGTGTTTATCCTTATTAAAGAAGCACCACTTTTTGATATTGCACTAAAAAATTTTGATACATGGGGCATCAATTACACTTATTTTCCTTAATATGAGGAAAACAAGCTAGAAAATATATTCATTCATAGATAAAAAGCCCTAGTAATCAAGAAGTGGTGTGGAATAAATTTTCCTTCAATTTGAATGAGACCCATCAAATTCTGTGGTTTCAAATTACTGGATTTTAACTTGCTATTTTTTTGGTGAATAGAGCCTTAATTAGCCTAAAATGTTACTTTTTAACCGCTTATATTTTAGAATAATCATATATTTTCATTTTGTATCAGAATAGAAGGTTCTACATTTGAATCCTAAAAATATTTCTACTTTTAACTTAATTCTTAAACCTATCAAAAAGTCTCGAATAAAAAAGTGTCTAATATTTTATATAGTAAAATATCATTACCGTATATAAATAAAGGTATTTTTACGACCGCTCTGCGGTTTGAAAAATTTTATTATTACTACTGTGTGGTTTTCTTAAAAATTTATAAAGAACATTATGAAATATAGCACTTTATGAATGTATTATTTTACTATATATTCTGTTTATGATATTTTTTAATGATAAAATAAAGATAAAATTATAGGTTAGCATGATAAAACTTCTAAAATTATTGGGTGATAAAGTTAAGAAAAAAAGTATGGTCAATATGATGGGAAAGGAGGAGGCTTTAGATATTTTTAGGGAATTATGCTTAGGTTATTCAGTTGCCTTTTTGTGATAGGTTCATTGAAAGTTACCCAAAAAAAAAAAAAAAAAAAAAAAAAAAAAAAGTTTTCCCTTCTCTTTATTCCACAGGATAAGAACATTAAGCATATCTTGTTCATACCCACTGAGATATAATTTTTCTTTTTCAATTTCTCTATATATACTATCCCTCAAAATATACTTAATTAGTGATATTATTATACACATTAATGTATACCCCTAAAGTCATATTTTTATGTCTAAATATCCATCATCTATATTTACTCTGTAAAGCATTTAAATGTTATTAATCCAAACAAAAATATTTAATATTTTGGATTCTGCAATTTAGTTGAAAAATGTGGCAAAAGATTGGATTAAATTTTTTTTTATGTCAACATAGAATTTTGTTTCTCCATGGTCTCAAAAGTACAGCAACTAATATTCTTTTTCACACTCATGTATTTCAAAATTACAAGTGATTGAAAATAGAAATAAGTTTTAGACACAAAAAAAAAAATCCAAGTGGGAACTTTATTAGAGTATAATCACCAACAAAAAAAAAAAAAAAAAAAAAATCTCAGACAATACATACATTACATAAGAAAAGAAAAATTATTATGATTCAATTAATATTCAAACTAAGTACGCTAACTTATACTTTTAAAAGTTTGAGCTATTAGATAGATGTAACCAATTTTCTTAAAACGTACAAATACAGCACCACGAGTCTCGAATCCTTTCCAGCACCTGCACAATTTGCAGCATGCGGAAATCGAACTCGTGACTGCTAATTCTGATATCACTTGTCGAATTGTTGACACTAACCATTAATTTCAAAAGCTTAGGCTATTAGAAAAATTTAACCAAGTTACTTAAAACGTACAAATACAGATTCTACGGGCCTCGATTTGACTCGTCCAACCCAATCTCCTATTATTTCCAACATGACTCAGTCCAACCCAGCCTCCCGCAACTTCAAACGTGACTCGGCCCAACCTAACCTCCTACTGCGAGCAAGAATGCTAGTCCCTTTAAACCAACACTTAAGTCTAAAATTACATAATGTTATACAAAGCAACTAATCAATTTTGATTAAAGCAGATAAATTATTCTTGAATACATTATATAGAGATTTGATATCTCTACTTAGTACAATATATAAAGCAATGAGAAATGATAATTTGTACCTACCAAAAACATAGAGAATAAATGTCAAGAATTAAAATATATCACCATGTGAAAAAAAGAACCCCAGAAGATCCACATATGCCTATCATACTAGAGCCAGTTGTATCCAGTTAGTTTGGCTTCTGAAATAACTTTTTCTATTTAGAGAGAGAAATCGGTCGAGTACTTTTTAAATCAAAAAATTTAAATTTTTGTTATGATATGGATCTATAATAAGCTTCTGAACTACAAAAACAAGATTTTATAAATTTGAAACTTCTACTTCAGCTATTCTATTAAAAAAATATTCTTAATATCTGCACTCACATGCATAATGAAGATCAAATGAACAATAACTCGTACACTGATTGAAGAAGTACGAAAGAGAAACTTATGTAAGAATCAAACTACAGAGTTGTTGCAATGGAGGGGGTTTTAGAACATCCGGCTTTGGGACCGTATTATCCGAATATCGATCTGATAGAAAACGAGCGAGGTATAACCTTAATACTAACAAGAAGCTGATTGAAACATCTAAATAAAAATATTATTTGCATATTTTTGAACAGCTCTACTCAAACAACACATGCCAAATGAACCCTATATATAGGAGTCCTTCGACTCGCTCCTAGCTCACAAATGGAAGCGAGTCGCAAACGTAGAGTGATCGTAGTAAAGCTATCCATGTCCTTCTACCGGAATGTTCCGAAGCTTTCGGCCCCTGCCCCGCCCTCGACGCAGTTCTACAGCTTCAAGCCGAAGCCGAGCCCTCCCCCGCCGCCGCGCCCCGCTTCTCCGCTTACTTTCCGAGTAGATGAAGCGCTTCTCCCTGCAGCAAAGCAGAAGCCAACTGCTTCTTCCTTTGTAAACAAGGATAGTAGTACTGCTGCTGCTGCTACTGCTGGTAATGCTTATGCCGACGGAACGAACGGTGGCGATTCGATCAGCGAAGTCGATCGGAGGGCCGCGAACTACATATCTTATGTTCAGGAACGGTTCAGGCTCGAAAGGATTGATGAGGAGTGGAGGAAGTGTTAAGCTAATTATAGTAGTTATTTTGATGAGTTATATAAGTGGTTATTAATGTAGATGTTTAATTATATTTTCTTCTTAATTTGTAGTGTGTTGTGTACTTGGATTAGAAGTAATATATTTAAATATTTCATGAGTTTCTTTGATACTTTTCACATGCTATATATATATATTGTCGAAATCGATACGAGTACTATTTGAATTTGTAATTTGCAGAGTTAAACACGATCTGGAGCATTTATCGATCGACTTCGCTTTATCTGGATTGCTAACATTAAAATATATGACTTTATATACTTGTAACATTGATAAGTTTTTATAGTTTTTTTCTTGGTTGAAAAAAAATTATCATAAAAATTTATTACCTGAACAATCAATTCGTCACAATCAATCACCGTGCTTATCGTCAGTACGCAATATTTCATTGGTCATGTCTTATTACATCAAATTTTTAAATAATATAATATCAGAGCCAGTTTAAAATCCATTTCGTTCCATGAGTTTGTGGGCTCAAATTCCTACCATTCGAATTTGATGGGTTAATTCCTCTTCTAAGCCTTGCTATATATATATATATAGAGAGAGAGAGAGAGTTGGGCTGGAATGCTCTCGGAAGCAAACGGGCTCCGTTGCCACCCATTTGTTTTCGATGATGGAGCCTCCAAATCGACGATCGGCACTGTTGAACATAATCTAGACCACTTGAAGCATCTAGAAATCAAAATTCAAATATTTTCGACATCATTTGCCTAATGATCAAAGGGTTTCAAAATTTATAATTTTAATGGTCAATATGAGACGTTTTCTCGTTTAACGGTGTAATAATATTCAAATCAATTGAATTTTTGTTAGAAAACTCTTTAAACCATTTAAAATAAGATCTATACTCTTGATCTTGATTACAAGACTCCTATCATCGCTTTTTAAAATATATTCATTTTCAGCCGTTCATTTTTGTGTCTACTTGATGGACAAGAGAACAATAACGGAAAAGCATGAAATTTGGTTTCTAAATACTTCAACTGGTCTAGATCATATTCAACGGTGCCGATCGTCGATTTGGAGGCTCCATCATCGAAAATAAATGTGTGGCAACGGAGTCCGTTTGCTACCGATAGCATTCCAGCTCAACTCTCTCTCTCTCTCTCTCTCTCTCTCTCTCTCTCTCTCTCTCTCTCTCTATATATATATATATATAAACAATTAAATTAAAAACTTAGCAATTGATAGAAATTTTCAAAATGATATTTATGAACTGAATTTGAAATCATGAACTACTCCTTTGTACCAAAAATAAAAGGTGATTAAGTCCACATTATTGCACCCATCTTAGTCCTTGCAAACTACTTTGGAAAAGGCAAAGGAATCATATATATATATATATATATTAAAAAAAATAAAATAACTTTATTTTAGTTGACATTGTTGATTATGATTAGAGATTTGATCGTGTACATAAAAGAGCATTAATTAGCGAGCGTAAGTAGGGTTTGAGCTGCTACTGGTTATGCCCAAGCAGGCCGTGCCCTTTCTGGTCTTCTTTAGCTAGCTAGCTAGACAGGGGGTGATGTCCGGAACCCGGCGGGTGGTGCCCACCATCGGGCCCGTGCCCACCGTGGCGGCGGTTTCCGCTGTACTTCTTCAGCAGGTACTGAACGAAGTCCGCGCAGTAGGGGATGTACCTGCCTGTCTCAGGGTTGGCGGGCCTGGGCACGCCGGGCTTGCACCGGCGGTAAAGGCGGCTAACGTGGCGGGGGGTGACCCAATCGTAGATGGCGAACATCGTGCTCCCGCAGACGCGGGGGACGTTGTTGAGGCCCTCGCACGTTTGCGGCGACGGCTGGCACCCCCACCGCAGAAACGACTTGAAGTCGAGGATGGTGTCCGGGTGGCCCAGGTATCCCCAGCACCGATATATGATCTGCTGCTTGTCCGTCGGCTGCACATCCGTGATCTTCGCCGGGTCGACCACCGCCGGGGGGTCCGGACGCAGGACGTAGCCCGGCGGCGTCGGGACCAGATCGCTGAAGTCGCGAAAACGACGAACAGGCTCATTTCCCGCCGCCAGAACAAGCGGCACGGCCGCCACGACCACGGCGACGAGAAGTAAAGACCACCGCCTCATTTTATTTTCTTTTAATTTTTTTATATTTCTTTTTTATTGTCTTTCGACGACAACGATATCGACGGTGATGGCGAGATAAGAGAGAACACCCTAGGGTTATATATATATATAGTTCATCGTGTGTTACGTAAGTGATGTTTAGAGCGCGTTATCATAATGTAAGAGTGGTTTTTTTTTTTGTATTAATGATAGTGTAACTCATATGAAAGAATCTATGATATATATATATATATATTTTTTTTTTTGGTAACACTCCAACTTATTACAGTTTCATAATTAATTTGATCCAATTACTATTATCACTTAATTGGTTAATTAATTAACAAAATGGTTAGATTAAGAAGTTTCTCTTTGGAAGACTCGGTCCCTTAGAAAGCAAATTTTCTTAATTAGTTACCATGAAAGCAAATAGGAAACGTCATTTTAAATTAAAGCATCTGCTTTTGAAAATAAGTTATTAGAGAAACCGCACTATAGTTGATACATTTTAAGGCCCTTCCATATTATTTTGACTTGGTTCTCTAACGCAGGCCTAAGTCGCATTGAAAGGAAAGAAATATCAGGACGAAAAGAGAGATATATAAAAAAAATATTTTTTTAAAAATAAAAAAATATTATTGATCAAACTCTAGACCAGTTATCAATATCATTAGTAGAGCGCCACATATATAAAGGCGATACTCGCATCCAACTAGAAGAGAAAATAATATAATCAAAAATATTTCTAAATCTAAACTGATAGGAATAATCATAACTGACTAAATAATCTGACTGCAAATAGAAAAAAATATAAAAACTTTTCAAAAATAATATAAAAGCACAAATTCGCATGGCCAAATAATTAAATTTAGATCCCAAACTAGACCATAAAGGCAACGCGGTTCAACCAGTAGATCTCGAAAAAGTTGTTTTCATATTGGAGTCATAGTCGTAATTATTAAGACTACTAAGATTGTGCATTTTGTGTACAAGATGATTTACCGTATTCTTAAAAATTGGAGTTATGTAATTTCTAGACAGAGCACGAGCTAGTTTGAGATTTGCCAGGTTAGGCTTAGTTAGCGCACAAAACGTTTACATACTAACTTAAATAGTGTGGAATAGCAACATTTATTTGCTCCTGAATGACTCCCAAGTGATACAAGTGATTTTCAGAAGTTAAAATTAGCTTACATATATATATATATATATATATATATATATATATATATATATAGAGAGAGAGTTCGGCTATGGTGCTTCTAAGAGAACCAAGTATTTGGTGCTTATAAATTTTTCACCGTTAGATCTATTCCTTTGACCAATTTCATTTCTTAAATTATGCTATTCCACCAACCACCCACTCAACCTTAGAGAACCACTATTATCCTAACCCTACAAATCTTCATTCAAAGGCCGCAAATCCACAAGTACCAATGACTTGGTGCTTTTAAAAGCATAGAAGCTCAATTCTATATATATATACACTCATTAAGACCTGGTTTATACTATTTCTCTTATTCATGTCATTACGTACTTTTAAATAGTTTAGATTGCATGTACTAAATATAAATTTTAATTTCATAATATTAATCACTTAGATATAGATTGTACAATAAAAAATAAAAAAAGAGATGGATGGAGTTTAAGTTAATTACATATTTAATAAATTTAGTTGCTAAAATTACATGAAGTACTAATTAAATCTGTAAAGCTAAACGACGCATTCAAAATTTGAAGTCAAAGTATCATTAACTGACTCAAATCTAACATATAAAAAAGTTAGATAGTAAAAATAAAATTTTGAAAGGTTGATTAGTTGATTCAAAATGATTCGTAGTTCAGAAAAATTTTGTAAGTTTTTACTTTGATTTTAATATCGAACTTCAATATCATATTTAGAGTATGATGAGCGATCAATTTCACATGTAAAATATTTTGAAATATCCAAAATATGATTGGTCGACTTTTAATTTTAACAATTAGGCATTCTAAAATTTATTAGATAGTTTAATATATTCTTTCCTCAAATGAAATTGCTAATTGAATAAAATCGATCGATACTCAATTCTGTTTTTGTGGGAAATAAAATTAAAATATAAAAATGATAAATTACGCTTTTGATCCTCAAACTATAAGACACGTGACACTTTAGTCCTCGAATTTTAATGGGTTATATTTTCTTGCGCAAAGTATGAGACACGTGAAGCTTTAGTTTTCAAATTTTAATGGGTTGCAATTTCAGACTCGAATTATGAAGCATATGACATTAGTCCACAACTTTTACTGCTGATATAAATATAATTTATTATTCTTATAATCTTTTTTTTTATTCTTTTTTATCCTTCTTATATTTTTACTGTAGCAGCTGCTATTTTTTTTTATTTTTTTTAGCTTTATTTATTTCTACGGAATCGACCCGCTGCAACGCGCGAGTACCTTCACTACTATACTCATTAAGGCCTTGTTTATACTATTTCTCTTAGTCGATTGGTTTGCAATGCAATCTAGCCAGATGCCAAAGGATAAATTCTTTACAAATACAAAGAAGTAAAACATATATATATATATATATATCTATAGAGCTAGGCTTGTATACTATCGGTAGCACGGAGGCCTCCGTGCTACCAAGTTGTTTTCGATGTTGCGGCTTCCAAATCGACGATCGGCTCCGCTAGACTTGATCTACACTATTGAAAGTGTTTGGAAACTAAATTTCATAATTTTTCGACATTATTTGGCTAGTGATCAAAGGGTCTCAAAATTGACAATTTCAATGGTAGATGAGATGCATTTGTAAGTTTAACGGTGTAAAACAATTCAAATCTGATAAAATTTTTATAGAAAATTCTTTGAACTATTTAGAGTAAGATCAGTATCTCTGATCTTAAATTTAAGCCTTTTATCATCATTTTTTATGAAATTTTTATTTTCAGCCATTCATTTTTCGACTACTCGTTTGATAGGTAAATGATATCGAAAAATTATGAAATTTAGTTTCCAAACACTTTCAATAGTGTAGATCAAGTCTAGCGGAGCCGATCGTCGATTTGGAAGCCGCATCATCGAAAACAACTTGGTAGCACGGAGGCCTCCGTGCTACCGATACTATACCAGCCGGACTCTATATATATATATATATATATATATATATATATATATATATATATATATATATATATATATATATATATATATATATATATATATATATATATATATATATATATATATATATATATATATATATATATATTTTAGAGAAAGATAGCACGCTACCCGTTTTGTTTATTTCGTATAGAAATAAACTTGGCTGGAAATGTGAATCAACTAGGTTTCGAATTCGGGACCTCGGATACCAACCATTAAGTCCTTTGCCACTTGCGCTAGGGACGGTCGGTAAAAAAATCAGATAGATGTATGGATTGCGAGTACTCCACGAGCACTATGGGGGTGTTTGTCCTAGCTTCTCAGAAGTGATTCTGAGCCCAAAACACTTTTGAGCTCAGTAGATTGTTTGGCAACGACAGTTGGAAAATTTGATTCTGTTTTTCAGAATCAGAAAACTGATTTTGAAGGCTCCAGAATTAGAAGCAGAAAAAAGCTGCTTCTCCAAAACTGATTCTGATTTTGGACTCAAATTTCAAATTTTTATTTTTATTTTAGATTCAAAGTATACATTTAACATCAAATTTTAAATTTTAAATTTTAAATTCATATTTTTGAATTTTTAAATCTCAACTTTTCAAATTTAAAATTTAAAATTTAGATTTTAAATTTTAAATTTAAGTTTCAAATCTCAAATTTTAAAATTCAAAATTTTAAATTTTAAATTTAAGATAAAATTTAAATTTTGACATTTCAGATTTTAAAACTTAAATTTGAAAATTTAAAATTTAAAATTACAAGTTTTAATTTTCAAATTATATAATTCAAATTTAAATTTTAAAATTTAGATTTAATTTTAATTTTAAATTTCAACATTCAAAATTTAAATTTAAATTTTTAAATTTGAAATTTGAAATTTGAAATTTAAATTTAAAATTTAAAATTTTGAATTTGAAATTTCAAATCTTAAATTTTAACTTTGAAATTTAGATTTTAAATTTGAAATTCAAAATTTAAATTCAGATTGGAAAATTAAAAATTGAAAATTATTTAAAAATTCAAATTTAAAATTTAAAATTTTGAAATTTAAAATTTATTTTTTGTACAAATTTGAAATTTAAAAAACACTTCAGATTTATTTTTTTGCCAAACAGTTTTAGAAAATCACTTCAGAAAAATCACTTTTACCTAAACTCAGCCAAACGCTCTACAGCTTTTCACCAAAATCAATTCTACAAACTAAAATCACTTCTGCAGAAATCACTTTTTGAGAAGCTAGGCCAAACAGGCCCTATATTCGACTTATTTAAGGCCAAGTCCATTTGGAGCCCAAAACATCGAGCTTGTTATAGTAGGCCAAAGCCCATTACTAAATGGGCCTTTTAGTCGCTGGGCTCTCGCACTTTTTCTCTTGGCCTACAAGTTTTTATACGTTAGAGAAGAATGGAAGTTTATTATTAATTAATTAAGCAATAAAAGGTCTAAGCAAAAAATGGAAGTTTATTAATTAATTAATTAAGACTCATTAATTACATATATGTTTTCTTTTGTTTCACACTAATTACACATTAATATTAAAGCTCGAAACGTAGATGGAACGTAGGTGACACTCCTCACTATAAAACCCTAATAAGAGCTCTCTCATTCTCACCACCACCCCACAACACAAACATAGACAAAACCAAAAAAAAAAATAAAGAGGGGGAAAAAATTTGAAAAAAAAACAATGAGGTGGTCCTCTCCTTTCTTTGCATTCCTCCTGCTCGCCCTCGCGGCCGGCAAGCTGGCGGCGGCGGCAGCTGCTGTCGGCACCGGCGCGGACGACGACGACGACAGGGAAGACAATTCGGACCTGAACCAGAACGTGAAGTCGTTTCCGGACCTGGCGAAGCTGATACCGAGCCCGCCGGGGGAGCTCCTACCCCCCGAGGGCCCGATGGTGGCGACACCGGCGCAGGTCACCGCGGCGGAGCCGAAGACCCGCGAGGAGATCATATTCCACTGCTGGGGATACCTGGGCCACCCGGAAACCATCGTCAACATCAAGTCCTTCTTCCGGTGGGGCTGCCAGCCGTCCGCGAACACCTGCGACGGCCTGCGCCGCATCCCGCAGCTCTGCATCGACAACATGTTCACGGTCTACGAGTGGGTCACCCCGCGGCACGTGCACCGCCTGTACAGGCGGTGCAGGCCCGGCGCGCCCCGCCCCATCCGGCGCAAGACGGGCAGGTACGTCCCCTACTGCAGGGACTTCGTCGACTACCTCTGGAAGAAGTACGGCAAGAAGAGCCGCGGCGGCCCGCCCGGGGGCGGACGCGGACGCGGACGCAACGGAGGAGGGCACCACCCGCCGGGGGCCGGGCACCACTCGCCGGCTGCCGTCAGAGCCTAATGTCTCACTAGCTTTAACTAGAACTACCAAATTATGTGCACGGCCACGTAAATCGCATTGTTTTAGGGAATGTGTAATGGTGAGCTCAATTGCAATAAAATTCCCCTGCATGTGTGTTTCTTAATATATATTAACCTGTTTCTATATCCCCTGCATGTTTGTTTCTTTCGTCTGAATGATGGCAAAGACAATTACCATAAAAAAAGAAAAGAAAAAAATAAGTCGTCGTTTTTTGTTAAATTAAATAAAAGGGATAACTTCAAATACCACCCCTGTAGTTTCGTGATTTTTTATTTTGGTGCCCTGTGGTTTAAAACGTATCACTTTAGTACCCTGTAGTTTGGTTATTCTCTTTTTGTTATCTTTTCGTTAATTTTTTCGTTAAATTAATGAGAAAGTTAAAACTATAGGATAGTAAAGTGAATATTCAATAAACCATAGGTGGAATATTTGAAGTTTTTTCTGTATAATTTAACGAAAAAATTAACAAAAGATAACAAAAAAAAAGAATAATCAAACCACAGGGTACTAAAGTGATACGTTTTAAACCACAGGGCACTAAAGTGAGAAAGCACGAAACCACAGGGGTGGTATCTGAAGTTATCCCTAAATAAAATAACCGTTATTTTTCAAAAGCTTCAGAAAAAGATAGTTTTAATATTTATATTAAAAACTCCCCTCTCACTGCTCTCCCTCACGTCTGTATTCGAGACTTCTTAATAGGCCAAAAAAAATTAAATAATGTTAGAAGCCTAGCGAAACTCGAACTCAGAATTTTTCTGCTCTAATACTATGTTATATGTAACAACCGTTTATTTTCAATAACTTAAGCTACCAAAGAATGGTATTTCTATACAACCTGAAAATCAGTTATGGATAAGCAAACAAGCACTTAGAGGCTAAAATGATCAAATACAGTCGGATATTGGAATAAATCATATTCGCATCCGTATCTAAATATGGGGATGCAAAAATGAATAGAGATGGATATCAAATTTAATAATCATATTTGATCAAAAAGAATAAATATGGGGATGCAAAAATGAATTGAGATGGATATCAAGTTTAATAATCATATTTGATCAAAAAAAAAATATAGGCAAATCGGATTAGAAACGAATACAGGTATAAATTAGGTTGTCAAATTTTAAAACCACTAAAAAAAATAGTGTATCAAAAATAAATCCTTAGATTTACTTTATATAAAAAAAAAAAACTTACCATGACAAATTTTACGGCATCCGTTGGTGGATGTAGATATTGGAATCCGGATCCAAAAAGTTGGATGAAATAAATAACTTTTTTCATTATTTTTAATATTATTTATTATTTTCAATATTTTTATTCTAGGATTAATTATATACATGTTCCTTTAATCATAGTGAATTGCAAATATATCCCTACAAAGTTCAACTTTTATATGCTGTTCCTATAAAAGTCCTGATATTTTCAAATATGTTCCTTTGGTTTGTTACCATTAAAGTACTGTTTATTTTTTAACAGCAGACAAGCGAAATGACCTTTTTGCCCTTGTAAATATGTCCCTCCAAAAGTCACAATAGTATAATATAAGAGGGATAAAAATATTAAATTATCTCATTGACTAACCATGGTTAAGTATTTAACATATGATTAACTAAATTTTTCTAACGGATTCTAACGGCAGGAACATATTTACAAATATTAGGACTTTTACAGATACAATATATGAAAGTTAAACTTTATAGGAATATATTTATAATTTATTATGTTTGCAGGGACCTGTATGAAATTAATCCTTTATTCTAACTCTCACGTCATTCTATGTAAGACCATAAATTACAAATTGGAGAACAATTATTAGAGAAACTAATTTTTACAAAGGCTAGCATTTTAAATAATGAAAAATTAACGATCAACTAATAACGGTAGGTAATCTGTATGAATAAATTTATATATTTTAAAAGTTTAAAGGAATTTAAATCGATAATTTAAACTTCATAGAAATACGTCAAATTCATGTGGTAGTTTAATCTCTATTAAAAAATTATAATTCTTTTCTTTTAGTATTAAAAATATCAAAATTAAGAGTTAATTGCATACAGCTCCTTGTAAACATATCGAATAGCAAATATGTCCCTACAAAGTTCAACTTCTCATATTTATTCCTGCAAAAGTCCTAACTTTTTCAAATATACTCCCGTTGTTAGAATCCGTTAGCAAAATATAATTAATCATAGGTAAAATACTTAATCCTGATTAGTGAATGAGGTAAATTGACCTTTTTACCCCACTTATATTATTTGTGATGGTAGAAAGAAAGAAAATGACAGTTGAAAATTTTTGGAAGGATATTTTTATATAATTCTAACAGTTGGAATTTTTGGAAAGATATATTAGTAAAGGTAAAAATGTTATTTCACTTAACTGCTGTTTAAAAAATAAACAGTATTCTAACGGTAACAAACCAGAAGGCAAATATGAATATCACTGAATTTTTATAGGGATAAATATAAAAAGTTAAATTTTGTAGGCATATATTTGCTATTCGATATGTTTACAGGGAGCTGTATGAAATTAACCCTTAAATTAACACGAAGTTTATCTGGAGATTAGGGAAGTGAAGACTTTCTGCCATTTGCCACTAACATGCCAGAGAGATTTCAGCTGCCAGTTTCAGCTGCCAGCTCACCCACACTTTTCTAATCGACTGTCTTACCTCCCTTAAATATTTATTAACTCAATATTTATTAAACAAAACTCCCCCATCAACTCTTTGATATCAAATGATCACATTCACAAGCTTAAAAAAGGAGAGTTAAGAGGCATGTTAATGTCAGCTGCAATGTTGTTGTTGTT
Source organism: Puya raimondii (assembly GCA_016920855.1). Classification (NCBI taxonomy): domain Eukaryota; kingdom Viridiplantae; phylum Streptophyta; class Magnoliopsida; order Poales; family Bromeliaceae; genus Puya; species Puya raimondii. Next base: position 97,553,008 of record JABWPP010000050.1, read on the forward strand.
GGTGGTGGTGATAATTCCCTGCTTCGCTGCGGCGGCGGCGGCCGACACGGCGCCGCCGTATGCGAATCACACGGTCGGCGGCGCCGCCGGGTGGTTCTTCGACGCCGCCGCCAACGCCTCCGCCGCCAACTACTCCGCCTGGGCCGCCACACAATCATTCTACCTGGGAGACTATCTCAGTACACCACTCTTACCTTTTATCCGCTGTTTTATTTGTCAGATCTATCTTATCTCTTTTTTAGAAAAATATAAATTTTACGAAATAAATTGTGCGAGTGAAGGGTAGATTGCTTGTAGTTTGATCATAATTTAATTTTGTAATTTAATTTGCATTTGCATGTAAGTTAATAATAATAATAAAAATTAAAAAGTAGTGTTCTCGTTTCCGAATTTTTATTGGAAAAACGAAAACTGTAAGAATATATATTTCAACTACTTTTTTTTTAGCTAAATTACAGAAAATATTCCCATCAATACCCGCTTTTTTACTTTTTTTTTCTGTCATTTAAAAACCTACACTTTACCCCCTTATAAAATAAAAAAATTTCACTTTACTCCCTGCCGTCAATATTTCGTTAGGATTTCGTTTATAAAATATTATTATATATTTTTTATACCCAAAATATCCTCAGCAATATTGGGGAGAAGACTAAGATGATGAGAAGTAATTTGGTCATTTTGCCATCAAATTTAACACCGTACCCCCTTGTGAACATTTTTTATTTTACAAGAGGGCAAAGTGTAGATTTTTAAATGACAGGAAAGAAAAGTGAAAAAGCGGGTATTGACAGCAGAGTTTTTTGTAATTTAGCCTTTTTTTTTCCTTTCTTGTGCCTATACATATTTCAACGAGTTTTAAAATTTAGGATTTATTTTAATAGGCTAATTTACGAAGAGGGATATGCTTGCAAATTATTCAACTGTTAGTTGTCACGCAATATTTTAAAATTTAAAACTTTTAAAAACAAATATGTAATTTTAAATTTATTTTAATGAATTTTGGGTAGTATTCAAGAATTGATCATTTTTTGTGGGCTAAGTTACAAAGTGGCAACTCTCAGGAAATTATTTAAAAGGTAGAAACGTACAAAATTTGTCTAAACTTTTAATTTGGTTGACTAATCTATTAAACTTTTAATTTTATTATCTAATATTTTAATTTATTTGATTTGAGTCGGCCAATAATATTTTGGTAATAAAATTTAAGATAATTATTTATTTTAATAATAAAAGCTGTTAAGATAAGTTTTCATATTCAAATTTAGAAGTCAAAATATCGAATTCAAATTTGAACAGTAAAATCAAAAGGGTAAATTGCACATTCGGTACTCAAATTATGAGGCTGATGATATTTTAGTCCTCAAACTTTATAACTCGAATTTTTAAAATTGTTGTAATCAACTTTCATAATCTAATTTAATTTGCTAAATATTGACAAATTATTATAATAATTTAAACAATTTGAGTCAGAAACTGTAATAAATTAAATTTTAAAAACCAAAATGTCACATATCTCATAGTTTGAGGACCGAAGTGCAATTTATCAAAATCAAAACTTTGAAAAATTGAGTAGCTAAATCAAAGTAACTTATAGTTCAGGTAAGTTCTATACGTTTTTACTTATTTAAAATTTAAAATTTTAAAAACTAAATTTGTAATTTTAATATTTATTTTTATTATTATTGTTTTTAAAATAGTATTCAACACGAACGCGAACTCCACGGTGGTGCAAACGAGCAACGAGACGGCGTACCAGCTCTGCGACGCGAGCGGCGGCGGCGACGACGACGACGGCGGCGGCGACGGCGACACCTTCTTCTTCTCCGGCGGCGGCGGCGGCGGCGGCGGCGGAGGCGGAGCAGAGGAGGCGGTGGCGGTGCCGCTCACGGTGGAGGGCGCGCTCTACTACTTCTCCGACGGCGACGACGGGGTCCAGTGCGCGCGGGGGATGCGCTTCGCCGTCGCCGTCGCCCGCGGCCGCGGCCTCCCCCCGGCGCTCGCCGCGCCTCCGCCGCCGCCGCCGAGCGCCGCCGCACCGCCGCCCTCCACGGCGGGGACGAGCCAGGGGGAGAGGTTCTACAATGGCGCGGGGAGGCTAGGGTTAGGGTTAGGGTTTTGGGGGAGCGTCGCGGGGGTTGGGGTCGTCGCGGCGATGGTGATCGGAGCGGTGTGAATGGGTTCGGATTCGGGTTCGGGTTCGGGTCCCCCCTCCTATTAAGGTGGGCCCCACATTGTTTATTGGGTGAAAATGTATGAGTAGTCCCTGTACTTTCCGGATATTACAAATTAGTCCCTGTTTTTTAATTAAATAATATTTTTTGACTTTTTTTACAAAGAAATTTTATTAACTTTTTTTTGTTTTTGTTTTCTTTGTATGAGAAATTTGTGTTCGACGAGTTCCAGTTTCAGCCCAGATCTACCTTGACTTGAGAATGTGACATATATAATCGAATCCATCCAACCTTTTCTTTTTTTTTTCTTTTTTTTTTTGAGAGAGAGAAAGGTAGCACGCTACCCGCTTCGTTTATTTTTTTTAGAAATAAATTTAACTTGAAATATGAATCAACTAGGATTCGAACTTGGGACCTCGGGTATCAATCACCAAGCCTTTTGCCACTTGCGCTAGGGACGATCGGTGAATCCATCCAACCTAAAAGTTTGATTATGTTAGGTTGGGCTTTATTAATATATATACCTCAATTTTAAACATTACATCGACTTTTTTTTTTTTTTTAACGTCGCCGTGAATTCCTTCAGTAATATCTAATTTATCCAACTTTTTTTTTCAATATACCCCTCATATGTTTCTCCATTATTCACAAATACTCCCACAGATACCATCCGTTAAATTATCTCGAATTAAATGTGAGTTAAATATCTACCAGAGTTAAAAAAAATTAAAATACTTATTTTACTCTTAAGGGCAAATAAAAAAAGTTGGTAATAGTAGACGAGTATGCTTGAAAAGATCAAAAATCAAATACTTCTTTTGTCCCTAACTTAAGAGCAAATAAAAAAAAGTTGGTGATCGTAGAAAGGTATATTGGAAAGGGCAAAATAGTAATTTCACAGAAATAACGACTATTGCTAACAGTTCATTAACATAATTTAACTCTAGGAGTATATTTGAAATAACTTGGAACGTAAAAAAAGGTTATTTTAATATTAGCCTTCAAAGATGAGTAAATCAGAAAATCGAAAACTTTTCAGGGGTATATAAGCAAATTGCCCCTTAAAATTTAAATACGTCATTTATTTTTGCAGATTTAATTAGTGTTCTTCACGGAATTCTCACAACTATAAATTATTAAAGTAAGCAATTAGCTTCAACTTTGAAATAAGAGTTTCATTGACTGACTTAAATCAAATAAATAGAAAGATTTGATGGTAAAATTAAAATATTAAAAGATTGGATAGTTGACTCAAATTAGTCCATAGCTAAAATAAATTTTGCGTGTCTTTATCTTTAAAATATGGCTAAATTATATAAAATCTTTCTGTCAATACCCACTTTTCACTTTTTCCCTGTCATTCAAAAATCTACATTTTGCCCTTTAAAAAATAAAAAATGTTCACATGGAGGTACAGTGTGACAAAATGACCAAAATGTCCTCATCTTCTTCATCTCCTCCTCCTCAATCTTGCTCATCCCGCATCCCGCACCCTCGCCCGCGCCTCCCTTGACCCCAACTCCGACTTCGTGCGAGGGCGAGGCGGCGGCGGAGGGAGAGGCGGCGGCCGAGGGCATATGTGTGGGCATGGATGAGGGTTTCAGTGGTATTTTGGGTATAAAAAATAAGATATAAACGGAACCCTAACGGAACACTGACGGCGGGGGACGAAGTGAACATTTTTTATTTTTTAAAAGGGTAAAGTGTAGGTTTTTGAATGATCGGAGAAAAAGTGAAAAAACGGGTATTGACAAGTAGATTTTTTGTAATTTAGCCTTAAAATATTAATTATAAGAAAACAAAAATGCAGTTCACAAAAAGCCAGGGACTATTTAAATATAATTAATGGAGTTGTTTTGGGTAATTCTAGTAAGCTATAGCACATGGTTACAATGTTTTTTTTTTTTTTTTTTAAGTCAACTCCTAAAGCAACCATTACCCAACCATCAATCACATGGTTGCATATGTATTCTATATCATTTCAAATTATTCCAAATGTTGGTTAATTTTTTTGTGCTCATATTTTGTATTATGAGAAATATTAACTATAAGGTTAATGATGATTGTCCTTGTGTCATGTATCATGGGTAGTACTTAGGGCTGGCAATCCAGTTCACTGTTCACACGTCAGTTCGTACGTGTATGGTTCGAAATGAATTCGAAATCGATTGTTCGTTTTAATTAATGAGCCGAATACAAGTTGAATTTTTCAGCTCGAAATCTCAACGAACTGAACATGAGCCGGAGTCAACTCGCTCGTGTTCGACTCGATATACATTTTACAAATATATATTATAAATTTCTACCATTTGGATAATAAACCAATCCAAATATAACGAAACTTATATTTTATAAATTTTAATTAATTATTAGATTAATATTTTAATTTGCTAATTTTTTTAAAACTTTTCACCAATAGCAGGGCTAACAATCTAACTTGCTGTTTCGCGAGCCAGCACATGTTCGACTCGTTAATAAATGAGTCGAATACGAGCTGAATTTTTCAGCTCGATATTTTAACGACCCAGCTTGTTATTCGACTCATTTGATAAACGAACAACTGTGAGCCAACCCCAGCTCGCTCATGTTTGGTTCATTGACAGTCCAAGGTAGGAGAAGACCCAAAAAAATGAAAAAAAAAAGAAAAAGAAAAAAGACTTTGAACTATAGATGCATGCATGTACGTATGACAAAATTCAAATGTAAAGTACATAAAGACAAAAGTAATAAAAAAAAAATGGAACCAAGTTCATGCACCAAAGCTAATTAATGCACTAGCAACCACTTTTAATAATAAACTCTCTTCTTTTTGAAAAAAGCTAGAATAAAGTTCCCTTTGGCTCAAAAAATTCAATTTTAATTCTAATAATAATCTAAAAAAACAAATTAAATTCATGCTACGTAGTTGCTAATGATTCACCTAATTAAAGATGCAGGCACAAGTCCCAGATTTAAATCACGAAGGAGTTTGTATATAAAATTTGTAATACATAAATTTTACTATGCTCACACATAATTACATGCACGTAAAATTATATATATTATTCATGCGATTTAAAGGACTGTCTTAAGATTCACGTGAATAAAAATAAATGATGTGGATCTCATATTGTTTTAGCAAATATATAATTAACATGTGATTCATCAACAAATCTCTCACATTGAACTTTAATATTTTAATCTCCAACTCCTACAAATTGGTCCAGCAATGTGGAATAATAAAGTTCTAATGTAGTATACAAAGCAAAAATTAATAATTATAATAAAATAAAATTAATAAGAAATTAAAAATTAGCACCAATTAAATCCAACAAAGCTCATGATTAATTTATGTAGTAGCTAGTAGTTAGTAGAAACTTACATAAACTCTCTTAAACCTTTGCAATTAACCGACTAATATTCTAAGTTTGTGTTGAATAATCATGTATCATATAGTTAATAAATAAATAAATAATAAACAAATTAATAAATAAATAAATAATAAAGTTGATTTAAAATGGCCTATATTTTGAGGGGATCTAAGTACATTAATTTCCACCAAATTAATTATATGGAAAAACAAAACTATATATAAAAAAAATTCAAATCTTTGTGCACATATAAAAAAAAAAAAAATTAAAAAAAACCCAAAGAGCACCAACTCCAATAAAGCAAATTAATTTGTATTGGTACCATGCACCAAGTAACTTACACAAACTCTCTTAATCTCTTACGATTAATTAACAAGTATTCTAAGTTTGTGTTGAGTTTTCATGTGTCATATAGTTAAAAAAATAAATAAATAAAGTTTATTTAAAATGGCCTGTATTTTGAGGGGATCTAAGTGCATTAATTTCCACCAAACTTGAATCCTTTTTACATCTTCAACTAACTGTAATTTAATTGGTCCAATAATTATATGGAAAAACAAAACTATATAATAATAAAAAATTTCAAATCTTTGTGCACATATAAAAAAAAACAAAAAAAAAAACCCAAAGAGCACCAACTCCAATAAACCAAATTAATTTATATTAGTACCACCAAGTAACTTACACAAACTCTCTTAATCTTTTACAATAAACTAACAAATATTCTAAGTTTGTGTTGAGTATATATTCATGTGCCATGCATGCATGTAGTTAAAATTTAAAAGCTAGGATAAAGTTGCATTTGATTAATCAAAATGCTCTCAAAGTTGTCATTTGATTTCTCTATAGGATGAGTGTGCATTCCCTCATAAGTAGTCACCACAACACCTTCATCTTTGGAGAGCCTTTGAACTTGCTTCTTCACACTGCAACCTTGATGTGTGCATTTGTAGTAGCTTCTGCAAAAAATGAAATACTAATATCTTATATGGGATACTAAAGCATTAGGAGAAACAAATAAGCAAAAGTGAGAAAATGGAAAAGAAAATAATTAACAACACTTGCAACTAGGGGCGACAGTTCGATGATTGTACTAAGAACATTGTGTTCCTTTTTTTTCGACAGTGAAGCTCTCTCAAAATTTTTCACGTAAATATGTGTGTTCTTTTAGTCCTGCTTGTGGTTTGTTTATTTTTCGTGTTCGCAATTTTCGTTTCCGTTTGTGTGTTCGTCGTAACAGATCCTCTCATTTATAGTCCTGGCATCCTCGTCAAGCCCAATACATAAAACTTAGGATTATGAGGTGAGGTGATATGAGACTTATCTACACTTCTGATCAGCAATTTGGATCTAAATGTCAGATATAATGATCCAGGCTACTAATGCTACTAACTTGTCGAGCAGAGCATAAGAAAATTGATGCAAAATGAAGAGTGCTAGTTAAAACAAGCTTACTATATATGTTAATTGAGAGTAGGAGTCTCATAATGGGAAGTGATGTTATCAAACTTCAGTTAAATTTTTTTGTGACAAAATAAGTAATCCAAATTATGTTACAGCTAGGGGTGGCAATCCAGCTCGCTGTTCGCGAGCCAGCTCGTGTTCGGCTCGAAATGAGCTCGAGATCGAATCGTTCGTTTAGTAAACGAGCTGAACACGAGCTGGGGTCAGCTGATCGCTCGTGTTCGGCTCGATAACAGCTCGAATATATATATTTTATATTTATATATATAAATAAATAATTATATATTATATAATATAAATTTTTATTATTTGATTTTTCGCCCAACCTAGTTAAATATAAAGCCCACCTCAATTATAAAATGGTTCATTTATATTTAAATTTCAACCATTAGATCAAAGTGTAATACGTAAGATCTTATAAAAATAGTTTCTATATATATTCTTACTAATCTTTTTAAATTCTTATTCATGAGCCACGAGCCGAATTTTTCGGCTCAATACTTAAACGAGCCAGCTCGTGTTCGGCTCGTTTATGAAACGAGCCGAGCACGAGCCGATCCCAACTCGCTCGTGTTCGGCTCGTTGACACCCCTAGTTACAATATAAACACTTGAATAAACTCCATAACTCTCTCTCTCTCTCTCTCTCTCTCTCTCTCTCTCTCTCTCTCTCTCACCCCTTGTGTGGCATGTTTGTATGTATATGATCTGTTTTTCAAGTCTATATATGTGTTTGGATGCAAGTGCATTCATGCATATGTATAAGAGTCCCACTATACTCACGAATATTCGTAATAGTTGTGAACTATACAAGAAAAATAATATTTAAGATCATTCTTTTTGATATATAATGATGCTTAAAAGCTTCCCTAAATAGTTTGCCGTCACATTTAAAAGCGTCGGAAAAAGCACTGGCAACTGAAGAGCCACAACGTATATATATACCGACGCTTATGTCACGCGTCGGTGATATATATTCCGACACTCTAAAATACTTTAAAGTGTCAGAAAATTAAAAATATTAGTATAGTTTATCCTTCAATAAATTGGTTTGATACAATAAACGGTTCATATGGCGACGTCTTTCGAAGTATTGGTATTTTGCTATATAGTAAGGACGCTTGGAGATGATTTCTCCAAGTGTCGTTTAAAAAGCGTCTTTAATGGAAGTAGGTGGTGTGATTCAATAGTCTATACAGTTGAAGAGTCAGATGATTTAAAATGATCAACATTTAGAGAGAGAGAGAGAGAGAGAGAGAGAGTAATGGTATGATTTAAAATGGCCCAAAATAAGCATGTAGTGAGCACCTTATTTGGCAAACTTATAGTTGTTACTTATCATAGTTAGTATAAGAATAATACAAACTATTAAGTAACTGAAACAATATAACTAAAAGCTCAAATCTTTAGCTATACATATAAGGGAAATGAACTAGATGTAATGGCTATACAATCATCAACATATTTTGTATTACTTTATTTTCTTTCTATTTGTCGAATCGACAAATTATTGCACAGAAACCTTACTGATTAAGCAATATATATGACTGTAATTGTTCATAAATAGCTTAATCACTCAATAAACATGCCTACATAAAATATGGCTAATTGGAATATTAGACAAATGGTATTTTCTAATTTTTTATTTTTTTTTAACATTTTGAGCTATTATACATGTACTACTATTAATTTGGGTAAACTTTATTAACTCCTCGTGGTTTAGAGCACTTTCGCTTTGCCACTCTGTGATTTGAAAAAATTTATTTTTCTGTTTTATAGTTTTATATCTTTGTTTCACTGTAAGAACTTGTCATTAAATAGGACAGTAAAGTGATAATTTTACAAATTATAGGGTCACTATATATATATGTACAAATGATAAGCTAAAAAATGCTATATTTTACCACCTTGTGTTTTGTAATATGAATCATTTTACTAATTTGTGGTTTGTAAATATTTATGGCATTTTAGTATCCAACTTAATTACAAAAAGAAAATTATTGGGTGGCTAAGTAACACTTTTAAACCACAGGGTGGTAAAACTACAAAGTACTAAATCACAAGGTTGTCAATTGCAGTTTTTCTTTGTTTTATATATATATATATATACACTTCTAGAAGAAAAATTAAAAAAATGTGACCATACAAATCGAATCATGTGATAAAGATCCTTGTAATATATCTTCACATGGAGAGGATTGGTTGTGTACAATTCAAACAAGGCAAGCTCTATAGTAAAGATAACATTAATAACTATCCTATGTACTTGTTACTATATCTTGAAGCTTCTACTATAAGTCTATAACCCAAATTAAATCTATAATTATTGTACACCACTAACAAGATCAATAAATTAAGAGAAATCCACTTAAATTAGTAAATTCTTTTGTTCTAGATTTTCCATAAACACAAAGTCCCTAGTTAGATTATAAACTTAATAGAGCAAGAACTTTTTGGTAGGAACATGCTTTTAGCTATCCCTTCAGAAACTTACTGAGATGTATCTGCTCAGTAAGACACATCTTTTTTTACCGTCAGAGAGTGCTCAATTTGAATCTCCAAGCAGGATTCATCTCATTTTTGGGCATGTTCTTATTGCGGATAAAAGATTAGATAAGGATCTGCCAAACCCTATATCAAGAACTCTCATGCAAGAACTCATCCTAGTGGGCTTAGATTGATTAGTTTTATTTATGCACCAACCTTTGACAAAAACACATATAGATGCTATATATATATATATAGAGAGAGAGAATACTATGAAGAGATCTAGAGGAAGTGATGAAGATTATAAGCAAAAAATCAAAACCTTGGAAACTTATTATTCTTCACAGCCTTCTGGCCATACTTCCTCCACCGGTATCCGTCGTCGAGGATGTCGACTTGGCTGCGCGTCTGGAAGGCGTACCGCGGCCTCCTCGCCTTCTTCTCCCCCTTCTTCTTGTTCTTCTCATCCGCGACCTTCGCTAACTCGCCTCTCGCGGGTTCGTCGTCGACCGCAGAGTATTCCATTTTAGGATGAGCTTCATTGTAGCCTTGGTGGTAAGAGAGTGCATGTGTTAACTTAGCCTCTTCCTCCACCTCCTTCAACTCCTTCAACACCATGAAACCACTTGATGAGCTGTTGTGGAAATGTTGAGAAAGAAAGATTTGGGAGTGATCATTCAAGTGATGATCATCATGAGGAGTGTAATAAGAAGGAGGAGAAGAAGAAGATGCTTGTGATGGGAATAGTATGGGATAATTCTCCATGAGAGAAAGAGGGGGAGAGAGAGAGAGAGAGAGAGAAAGAGGGAGAGGTGTGCAAGCAATGATATACTATGTGGGGTCTTGTTGAATGGGAGATATATTATTACATGGACCATGTCTATGGACTAGGGTCTCCAAAAACTCAAAAACATGAATTAGGGATGCAAACAGGATGGTTCCGGAGGCAGGAGGGTCTCCCACCTCCCGCTTTATTTCTTATTGGGTCAGGGCGGATTAATTTTAATCCTATTTTTGGCTCACACTAATCATCGCTCTGTTAAGAGCAGATTAGGACAGGAGTAATTTTTTGGCGGAATTTTAATAGATTGGGATAGATCAAAGGAACAAAGGGGTCTTTCGACTCCCGCACTATCTACTTGGCGGATCAGAATGGCTTCAGGACAGGTTATATATTTTTTATATTTTTTGTTCCTACTTACCGCCCCTTTCTAAGCGGATCAGGGCGGCAGCTCCACCAACCCGGATCCATTTGCATTCCAAACTTAAAGGTTTTAGCATCTAAAATTGTTAGGTTGACGTCATATGAAACACTTTTAAAGGTTTAAGGTTTATATGTTAAAATTATAATTGTTGATAGACTTTGTCCCATGTAATAAGCGCTGGATCATTTCTAATAATCTGAAGAATCAATCTGATAGAAAATAGTTCAAAAAATAGTCTTAATTAACAATATTCGTACTAACGTATATGGTAGAGATCAGATAAACTATATGACATGCGCTAACAGAAAAGATAATAGAATGGACGACATAATAAGTGACAGCTTCTTGAAATAAAAGGAGCATATATAAGACTAGTTCTAATACCATGTCACTCAAATAATCAATCTGATAAAATACAGTTCATTAAAAGTTTTTGCAATTTACGCTGTTGATTTGTATTACTACTTAATGCCTACATATTAGAACTTAACATTAATGTTATAATATTTTATTTGTAAACTATTTAGACATTATAGATCATATCTACCGGTTTACTCCAAAATGAAATTTTAAATTTCTATAGGTTTGAGTATCAGAGACCGATCTGGTCATAGACCAGGTCCACGGAATAATTTTATGTTGAATGGGAGGGTTTGGAGGCGGCTAAGGAAAAAGAGAAAAGTCTAACAAATGATGTGGGTAAGGTTAGAATCTCAGAGACAGGTAATAATATATAATTATAGAGAGAGAGTGGAGCAAAAATATTATTTATACTATAAAAAGAGAGTGGAGCTAAAATACTATTTATTCTATCAGAATAGTGTTTACAGTCAACTTTTTGACCATTAGATTCCTAAGGTTTAGTATAGGTTAGTAGAACAATAGTAATTTAAAGGTGAAAAAGTTGATAGTAAATGCTATTCATATACTATATAGCAACACTATACTAGCTCAATTCTTGCTCTCTCGCTCGCTTTCTCTCTATACGTGAATATGCACGTCATAATTATTTTAATAATTAATCTCAAATTAACATAAATTTGTACATTATAATTATCCAAAAATTTACAATAAAAATTAAAATTTTAAAAAAATAAATACATCTGTCATATTTTATTAAAAAATATCTGTCATATCCTAACACAAATTTAAATGTTGTTGTTAGTAATAATTATAGAATTTAACTTTTTATATATATACATATTTCTGTATGTTTTTCGAATTCTAACGAACTAAAAATTTAAGTATGTATTTTAAACTAAAACTATCGAAATTTTAATCCATCTTTAATTCAAATTTAAAATTTAATTGGCCCGGTTTAATTAATAATTTTTAATTATTAATTCAAATTTGATATCCAAAAATAATTTTAAGTCATGATTTAAACTCAAATTTTAGTTTAATTTATAAATTTAACTTTAAATCGTATAATTAAATTTCAATTATAAATTTAAAATAAAAAATTTAAAAAATAAATTAGATTAAAATTTAAATATATATTTGAAATTAAATTTAAATTTGATTATTGGTTGCTACCAACAAAATATTAATACAACAACTAAATATTAGTAAATATTATTAAGATAATCTGAAAATATTTACCTAAAAAGCAAAAATATGGAATGATTATATAAATATTTAATAAGAAAAGAAAAGGTTACCGTTAGGAAAAAAAAAAAAATTTACTGCGTAATTTGTTTGCATAAGAAAAAGAGAGAGCCAAAATTCTTTTCATGCTAAAAAGTGGGTCTGGCAACAGATATGAATTCAAAATACGTATATTTATATATAACTAATTGAGTGTACATACAAATGCACGTAATAATTATTTTAATTTATTTTAAATTAATATAAATTTGTACATCATATTATCTACAAATTTACAATAAAAATTATATGTTATATTTAATTAGAAATACCTGCAATATTCTATATTCTTTTCTTTATATACATTGAATATGTTTATATATTTTTTGAATTCGGTTGAATTAAAATTTAACTATATGTTTTAAACTAAAAGCATAAAATTTAATTCATATTTACTTTAAAATTTAATAAAAGCATGTATTTTGAATTTGGGTTTGTCGACATACCCATTTTTTGACGAAAAAAATTATGATTATAACCGTTCGTAGGTATATTCTTTTATTCCTTTTTAACAGATTGATCATAACCGTTCATTTTTATTTGAGATATTTTTTAATAAATTAATCATAACCGTTCATAGGATTAGATTTATAGATAGATAGGAATGTTATTTTATTTTTTAACAAATTAATTATAACCGTTCGTCCGGAATATTTTTTTATTTTTTATTCCGTTTGTCATTGTAAGAATTTTTATACTCTTTTATATATAGTATAGATATAGAAATATAGATATACATGCAGGTACCCGCGTATTATCCAAAATATTTATAATTTAACGAATACCCACCGATTTAACCTGTAATTTTTTTGGTAAAAAAGTTAGTGCCCATATCTGTAAATTTACGAAAAAAACTATTAAATATCTACTATTATGAACAGAGATTGTTGGGTCTATCATCATCTTTAATGGAGATTATTATTATTATTATTACTACTACTACAAAATAAATGGATATATTTTATAGGGTTAATTTCACTCGTACCCCTGCAAAGTTATGAAATATCACAAATACCCTTTGACTTTTTAAAATTTTACAAATATCCCTCTAAATATAATGTTTCTTTCATAAATACCCTTACCGTTAATTTTTACTAACATCCGTTAAGTTAAAATACTTCTCACTTTACTTCAAAATATAAAATTACTATTTTACCCTTAAGTTTTCTTCACTATTTGTTTGAAAAGCAAACTTTGTCCACTATTTTTTTAGTATTTACTAATTAAAAGTATTCAACTTAGAGCATTTAAATAAATTCTCGAGTATTTTATTAACATTTTTTTACCAGGAATTTCATTTAGCTTCTAATTTTTTTTTTGGATAATATATATGGACTATCTCCATATTGTACTTTTATCCTAATACTTTTTTAATTTTGTATACTATAAAATATTGCAAGGAATTACTATTCTTCCATCTTAACGGTCTCCATATTGTACTTTTATCCTAATACTTTTTAAATTTTGTATACTATAAAATATTACGAGGAATTACTATTCTCCTCTTAACGGTTACTCTAGAATAACCCGTTAAGATGGAAGAATAGTAGTCCCAGCTATTGGATGGAACAAGTTATTCTCTGCCTTATTCCTCTACTAATTAAGTTATAAATAATTATAAATAACAATTAATTAACACGATTAAAAATTTTCAATAATTAACTAATTGTTTAACTTATTAAATTAATAATATTTAAATGATAATTTATGTATAATTTATTTTTAACTATCAAATTAAATAGTTATCTATTTAATATGCTTATTTAATTATTAAGTAATATTTATATTATTTTAAATAATTAATATTTTAATTTATATAATTAATATATGAATAAATAATATAAATGACTAAATAAGTAATTAATATAAACATATGACTTATTTTTTATAGTTATTTATAATTAACGTCATCTTCATCATTTCATGTAGTAATTTTAATTTATTTTTTATCAACTTAACTTATTAAAATATTATTTTATTGATACCAAGATGCTTATTATTTAGATAGATTATTTTTATTTTCAATCATAATTACTCTTATTTTTACTATTCCCACCCAATCACCCAAACGTAATTTTTCTTATTCCTCTAAGTATCTCGATTCTCGTCCAAACACAAAATTAAATTAATTCCTGTCTATCCTAGAGTTTATACTTATTCCAAGAATAAACAAAAATACTTTATTCTTGAATCAAACAGTATCTTTTGCACCGTTTCAAAGAATAAAGAGAATAAATCCCTTATTCTCCCCTTATCCCTTCAACCAAATATAGCCTAAAGTAACTAAAATTATTAAATTATTAAATTATTATATATTGTATTGGATAAAATCTAATTTAATTAATAAAGAATCATTCAATTTCAAGAAAATAAAATTAAAATAATTTTAATTGAAAAAGTTCACAAAGTGGGCTAGTTAAAGGTTATCTAAATATTCAAAAAAAATTATAAAGATAGTGAGGATAATGAAATGGAGGATAAAGTTGGTATTTTAAAGTTTTCATCTCTGAACATGACGGAAAGTTAGCTATGAGGGTATTTTTGAAACTTCATTGCACTTTTGGAGGGTAAACTTGAAATTTTAAAATTTTAGAGGGTATCCATGATATTAGAGATATGTGGAAGGGTATTGAAGAAATTTTCCCTATTTTATATTAATATATGCATATAGTGTAGTTTCGTAAACGGCACGTAATTCAATCTAAGGAGGGGTAAAGGTGAGGCAATAAAAAAGGAGTAACGCACCAATTGTGTCTTACATATCTTTTTCGGAAACAACGTGGAAAAGAAACAGTGTGTGTGTTGTGTGCATGCATGTCCTTTTTCCTTCCACGTGAAAAATTAAGAGCTCACAGTTTTTATACAGCCTCTTCAAAAAAAGAAAAAGAAAAAAAAAATCATCATCACCTTATTAATGAAGTGATTGAGCAAAAAAATCTTGGGTATGAAATGATTCCGTCGCTCGTTAGAGATAAAGTTTCTGTTTGAATGTCTGAATAAATTATATTCAATAATAAATTATTTGGTATGAAAATTTTTATGTGCGATTGAAAATAAGAAGTATAATTTTACTTTTGACAACTTTTGGGATTCATATATGATCTGGTATGATAGCCGTCGACTACTCTTATTCTGAGCATAAAAAAAAAACAAAAAAAATCTTGCATGCATGTGAGATGATTCCGTCACTTATTAGAGATAAAGCTTGTGTTTGGATATTGGAATAAGTTATTGAATGATAACTTATTCAGTATAAAAATTTTCTTGTATGATTAGAAATAAGAAAATCGATTTTTTACTTTTTAAGAGTCTTAGGATATATCCACGATTTAGTAAAATAACATATTTTATCTGTAAGGCGGTTTATTTTATTCTAATAATCTATACTTATACATTATTCTTTCTAGATTTGCCACATGACAACGTTTCCTTCATTGTTGGGTATGGACTCTATCCCGAATCAGCTCAAGTCCTCTACATATTTTTCTCTTTTTTTGTTTGAACCAAACCGAATTTTTCTCTTTTTTTGCTTGAACCGAACCAATCATTGTTGAATGTGAGCTCTTCCGAACCGGCTCAAGTCCTCAACATGTTTTTCTCTTTCTTTGCTTGAACTAAACTGAGTTTTTTTCCTTTTTTTGCTTAAATCGAACCGGGTCACACCTCTGCATTGGCCGAACTGTTCCTCTTCTACTTTCTTCGGCTATTACCTTCCTTCATCCGCAAGATGAATCCCACCCACCCCTATTCGTCGCTTCTTCCATCGTTGTTTTCTCTTTCTTTTCGACGTTTTCTATTTTTTTTCTTCTAATTATGTACCCATCGCATCGCACGGATTACTACACTAGTATAACTTGAAGACGAATACGATATGACATGCATGCATGTTAGCTAGACGTTTAATCAGACTCTCCAGCTGCTAAATATTGTAAGCATCTTTGGGTAAACCAAAGAAATTTGCCGAACAAAATATTTATGCATCCAAATTAACAAACTCAAAACTATGTCTGGATGCAGAAAAACCCTCGTGTATGGAATAATTCCGTTACTTATTTATTAATAAAATACATTAAATGAGCAGTAAAATCATTCTGTGCGTAAGATTTTTCTGTGCAAGAATTAATTAATCCAATTAATTAATGAAAGAGTGGCCAATTAAGAGTCTTATCCCTTGACCATTTTGTGGCGTGGGAGCCACTAATGTGGGGTTCAAAAAAGCATAGTTTTGATTTGACAAGAACCAAAAAATAATTATTTACTCCCATGTGAAGAATATATATTAATTTTGGCATCATTTATGCAAGGAAATATTTCTATTTTATGGAGTTTTGTTTAAATTATTATTGTTACGGTGGTAGTCACATTTATATAATAAATTACTATAACTTGTTAGTGTGTGTGTTTGTGATTCACACAAAAATTGGAAAAGAACAAGATGAGATGCGGCTATAGTATTGAGGATGGGAGAATAAATTAATATGAAGTGACTTAATTAATTAACTAGTAGAGTCTCTCTTGTACACGCTTGGTCGAGATAGCCGTTCTGAGAACGGTGTTTATATATATTTTATATTCAAATTTTTTTTTTAAGTCCTGACTCGAATGTTTCTAATAAATTAAAGACGTGAGTTTAATTAAAGAAAAAAATTAAATAATGTTAGGAGCCAGACAAAACATAGGACTCGAACTCAGCACTTTTTACTCAAATATTAAATACAAAAAAATAAAAAAAAAAATTCAAATATCACCCATGTGGTTTCGCACTTTCTCACTTCAGTATCATGTGGTTTAAAGTGTATCACTTTAGTACCCTGTGGTTTCGTTTTTCTCTTTTCGTTAATTTTTTTGTAAATTTTTTCGTTAAATCAGTGAGAAAGTTAAAACTATAGAGTAATAAAATGAATATTCGATAAACCAGATGTGTGTTATCTGAAGTTTTTCTATATGATTTAACGAAAAAGTTAACGAAAGGAACAAGAAAAAGAGAAAAACGAAATCACAGGGTACTAAAGTGATACACTTTAAACCACAAGGTACTAAAGTAAGAAAGTGCGAAACCACATGGATGGTATTTGAAGTTTTTCCAAAAATAAAAACATCTTTCTTTATAAGCTTAAGCTTTTAGAAATTAATGGTTAATTATTTTATTTAATTTAACATGTTTCTACCATTATTTAATTTCTTCTCATTTAATTAAGTCCACGTTTTGGGTCTATTAAAGAATTTCGAACACTGTTTTCTGATAGTTTAAGTTCTTAGCTTTTGAAGAATAAACGATTGTTTTATATAATTTAATATAATTTAATACCAGCCACGTACGTATTAATAAATGTTTTAAAATCCCGGCCGATTCGATCGATCATACTGCTCGGATCGTGACCCAGTGCGCGCATCAGTTCTGTTCAATCTATAAAATGGTACTAGCTTAAAATCCGCTTCTACCCGTTCAGACTACTGGTTTAACCAGTAAACCAGTGAACCGGCCCGATTTATAAGAACCGGTCTAATTTCTTTAAATTTTATATTTTAATAATTAATTAAAAATATTTATTAATTTTTTAATAACTACTCTTAGAATACATTTTTAATTATATATAATATAATAATATATAAAAATAATATAAAATACTCTACTTAGTATATATTATTTTTATTATATACAGTATTAATAAATAATAATTAAATATTTATGCCGTCACGCTAATAGCACTCAATTCAATAGTTGAACTAGTGGGCTTAAACCCGTGACCAGTATTCCGGTAATATTTTTGGATCGCAAACAGTTTCGGATTTGAAAATTTTGATTGATGTTAACAACCCAAGAAACTTATATATCACTAAGAATTAATATAGCTAACATGTGTTTATTATTGAGAATAAACACAAAACTAGTTAATGATCCTTCCAAGTACCTAATTTTCCACCAAATAATTTGTTCTTATTTTCAACGATTATATGCGTTTCCATGCACGTGAATACATATACACATCCCTTAAGTAAAATTTAAATATTATAATTAGAATAATTAACTCACGCATATATTTGAGATAATAATTTATAAGCTAAAATACAAAAAAAAAAAACTTTCATCTAAATATTCGTTTTTTTTTTTTACATTTTCTTCGTGACTTTTAAATATTTAAATTTTACATTCTCAAAATTTCAAGTTGATACATTTAGCCTCCCTCCGACAGGGTTCCGTCTCTATTACATTCATTTCTTATAATTTATACTAAAAATATATATTTTTAAAAATATTAAAAATTATTAAGAAATATTTTATTTTATATAACAAGTAAGGTAATTTTGTCATTTCGCTCATTTCATTAATGTTGTAATTCTCTGAATATATTTTTAAAATTTAAAGGGGGGAAAAATATAAATTTTTGAAAGTCAGAAAAAAAAAGTAAAAAAGTAAGTATGTACAGAAGAGTTTTCTGTATTTTGGCATAATTTATATTTTATTTAGGAAAAAAAATCTAAAACATAGAAATTAAGTTTCTAAAATTCAAATAAAAAAGGTGATAAATTATTTTAATAAAAATTGATAAATTGTTATAAGTTATCAAGAGTCCATAGACACTGCACCCTACCTCTAAATGTCTCTTTTGTATGTCCAATCTATTTAAGCATAGAAGAATAAGATACTCAGATTTAAAACTTTTGAAGTCCCAGGTTCAAATCCGAGTTGTCCAATTTAGTGTTCGAGGTTTTCAAAGTTCAAAACGCCAATAAACAAGTTACAAAAATAAATAGATAATTTATTTATCGTACTTTTTTATTATACGTAACACAAAAAAATTGTTAAGATTAAGATCCAAACTTAGTAACAAGTTTGGCATTCGAGGAAACACAAGAAAAGTTGAAAACTTTCAAAAAAAAAAAAATCCAAACTAGGTCAATTAATATATATATAAGAACACAAACATGCAAAACTCCAAAAATATGTCTAAAATATCAAACATAATTACACCACCATGCCTTACTTTTATTTTTCTATAAGAGTATAATGAAGTTAATTAAAACCCAAAGAATTTTCATTTTCACTATAAACAACTTATAAATTTCTTAATCAATAATGAATAATTTGTGGATTATTCAAATCCTTTTGTGGTTTTTATGCAAATACTAGTTAATAGTTTACTAAGCTCTCGTCGGACCAATATTCGCGAACTATTCGTGAATTTTTCAAAAAATCGGGGGATTTCTTAGCTATGAACTCAATTGCAAGGCATCAATTAAGCTTGTTGCCAATTTAAGATCTCTCTCTCTCCCTCAGAACTGTTTGATTGCATGTAGTTGTAATTGTACTGCAGTTGTAACTACGTGCAAATTCAAATCCGGCATTTGATTCGATATGTTTGAATCCAACTGCTGCAATTAAAACTACAAGAGGAGGTTCAACTGCAACAGTTGAAATTACGCCCAAAATAGTTGGATCTTTAAATAAGATTATTTTTTTAAAAAATAAAGTGATAAAATTTTTTAAAAAATTATTTTCTAAAAAATAGTTGGATCTTAATTATTTTTTAAAAAAATTATTTTTCTTTTTTATATTGAAAGTAATCTCACAACCAATACATATAAAGTGATAAAATTTTACAAATGCACTTCTCAACTACATGCAACTAAACAAATTATTTATAATTGCAGCACTTTTTACTGCATCTATCAAAATGAGACACATATAGTTATTACTACTGTATTTTCAACTGCACTGTATTTCTGATCACATCAAACCAAACGGTCCCTAAGATGTCTGTAGGCCAGTGCGCACACCCTATATTGCACGAAGCACGATTCGAAATTCAGAACCTCTTGTACAACTGACTGCTCTAAGCACAGGTGGTCGATTAATCTATTTTTCAAACAAAACTATACTAGGTAAGGTCGTTAAAAAAAAAAAAGGTAACAAATAGAAATTCATTTGATATGACATAAGTAACTTGAAACTTTTTTAAAAAAAAATTTCTCTCTTCTCATCTTCTAGATGATGTTCTTGAACTTTTCATGTGGTTGATAAATTGAAGAAAATTACTACCTTAAACTGCAATTTATGAGGATGAAGGACCATTTTTTAATTTTTTAATTTTTTTTTTTTAAAAGTTTGAGGATGTGAACAATTGTGGTGGACTAGTCTTAGTCTTGCATGTGCACATGGAAAAGAAAATTCATACTTCTGAGACTATAGTTCATGCATGTACAATAATAATAACTAGGAAATTTCTACTCATAGACCTTGTTTCCTAATTCTTGGACTATTGACCCAACAATATTTTTAAGTTTAGACAACATAAGTGATGAGTTAGTGCCATGCACTAAAAGAATTAATGAGTTTTGTCGCCATCTTATCTTACCATCAAAGAGCCTCAAAATGAACGGTCAGAAAAAAAAAACGCGTCCCAAAAATAAACTGTTTGGCTAAATATAATTATTAGTATAGTGTAGTTAAAAATGCATATGGTTGAAAATACAATAGTTATAATTACATGCGTGTTGCTTAATTATATATAGTATAAAGTGCTGCAACTATAAAATAACTTGTTTAGTTATATACGATTTAAAAGCGCATTTATAAAATTTTATCATTTTATATATGTGGTGATGAAATTAACCCCTTATATAGGAAAAAAAAAATATTTATCTAATTTTAAAGTTATTAAGGAGATAAGCTTACCTGCTGCAGTTGGAATTGCGACTAATATGGGCGTAATTCTAACTGCTGTAGCTGAGCCTCCTTTTGCAATTCTAACCGGAGCAACTGAATTCAAATATTTCAAACCAAACAACGAATTTAGATCTGTACAAAATTATAATTGCAGTACAGTTGTAACTATATACAGCAAAATAGATCCTCAAAGATATACAGTCAATGCAGCCAAAATTGTGCTTGTAACCTAAGTTACTTCGCGAGGTCTTTTAAATTCACGTGTGAAATACACACAAAACACGTGCATAACTCTTAAAAGAACCGTCGTACTTGTTGACCATCAATGAACTGATCGAATTAGCCAACTACTATTATTAATAAAATAAACTTATTTTTTTAAAAAAATTACTCTATCCAACTGCTGTAGTTAGAATTGTAAACAATATGAACATAGTTCAAACTACTACAGTAATTAAATTCAAATGTATCAAACTAAACAACAAATTTGAATTTACATATATACACAGCCTACAGTACAGTTATAATTATATACAGCCAAATAATCCTAAAACAAACAAAATCGTACTTGTATCTTAAGTTAATTCGCGAGGTCTTTTAAATTCACGTGTGAAATGCACAAGAAACACGTGCAGAATCAATGAATAATGGAATTAGGCAACCATTGTTGGCCTCCGCCATTATGTATTGAACAGATTTTAGAAGAAAAAAAAAAACTGTGTAATGGTTGCAAAAGTCATAGCAAAGTTCACATCGTGTACTAACAAAATATGATGAGTTTCATATCATCTACCTTATGATCAAATAGTTTCAAAATAAACGACCAGAAACCAGAAGAAAGAGTGTCACGAAAATAAATAATACAATTCCACAATTTCTAGATAGAAAAGTTCTGGATAGTGCGAAGTACTCAACAGGGATAAACGAACGAAAAAATGACTCGTATCAGCTATTAAAATAAAATTTTGATTTGAGAAAGGGTCAAATTGAATACTACAAAATAAGACTTTGCAAATCCGATTCAAAGATTTTTCTTTTTTAAAGAAAACTATCCAGGCCAAGATCAGAAGTACGATTGATCCCTACCTATACATTCAGTTCAATCACCCAAATACTGTGGTAACACTCAATGCTATAGATCATGTTTAATGATGTCAATCGTCGAGTCAGATGTCGTATCACTGAAAACAAAGTGGAAGCACGAAGCATTCGAGCTAAACATACATTTTTCTCTTTCTTTTTTTTTCCCCCTAATGTGATCAACTCTATTTAGCCACTAACACATCGTCTTATGCTCAACATGGTAACATGAGAAACCCACAGATTTGAACCTATGCTACAATGGTAATCAAAATCATCTAGTCTTATAGTTACAGCAAATGTTAGAGCAAATAACTAAATATACAGGATAGTTACTGGTTTTTTTGGGGAATTGATGGAAACAACAAATGGCCTTTCATTGTGTTCTCCTCTTGAGCAGTAAACTCCAACCTGCTATGAACCAGATTATATAAACTGTAAATAATCAAAATGACAATTTATTTTTGAAGAGAAATTGCTTTTGGCGTAGTAGCTTTGTTTGACCTGGCTTTTGGAACAACTTATTTGAAGCAGAAGCAATACATTAAGCACAAAAAAAAACTCGATTTTCCAGCTATGAACCAAAATCAGAAACTGCAGTTTTAAGTTCGAACTAGGAAGTTACCGAGAGCATTTAAGTTGAGTTAAAAGAAAAAGTAGCAATTAGGGTTTTTTTTTTTTTTTTTTTTTTTCCAGACAGCTCTACTTTTTATTTTTAGGATTCAAACAGCTTTACTCAACCAGAAACTCAGAAGAAAATAGAGGCCTAAAAACTGAAACTAACAGAACCTAATTATTACCTGAGACCTCACAAACGAGATAAATTGCATTAGCATATGAATGCTAACGGTGCTGCTACAAGAAGGCGACAATCTGGAACCATGAGGGGTGTTGAAAGCATATAAATAGGTATGCAGAGTCTACAAAAAGTACTTCATCCTATCATCTCTTCTCATGGCGTTATACACGGCTTGAACCTGATAAAAACAATCATAATAAAGAAAGAAGCTTTAGCACCCTAACTCTGTTAATTGATTTGGAAGCATCAGTGCTAAATATAAAATATTTAAACACCGTTCTCTATAAGCTTAAGCTTTTAAAGAATAACGATTGTTTCATATTATTTAACATGGTATCAGAGCAGGAGGTTCTGAGTTCGAATCACGCCAGGCTCCTAGTATTATTAGTTCTCTCCTATTTAATTTAAGTCCACATCATGGGTCTAGTGAAAAGTCTTGAGCCCAGACGTGAGGGGGAGCGTCAAATATAAAAATATTTAAACACTGTTCTCTATAAGCTTAAGCTTTTAAAGAATAACGGTTGTTTCGTATTATTTAACAATTAGTTCAAAAGATGTTCTTATTCCCCCCCCATAAGCGTGTGAACAATCACATTTATTGGAAGGCAAGTCATTTACCTGCTCACTGGAGACAACACGAATAGGTCCAATGTTTACAGAGACATACTTTCCCCTTGAAGATAATTTCTGAGATACCTGACCCTATATAAATCGGATAAAAAGGAATAATATTTACAAAATTACTGGAGAATGTAAAAGAAATTGACAACATGCCAGCTAACTGCATGGACTAAAATAATAACGGACAATGAATAAATTGACAAACCAAAACAAAACTTTCTCATCCTATGAACAATACATAAAATACTCTACAGACAACATTGTGGTACCACGAATTCAACTATTAATCTTATATAAACTTTTCTAGGCCAAGGATGTGTCTTCAATCAATCTGGTGGGACGGACTATTCCACTAGGAAGCCTAAAATATCCTCGAAGGAACAACACCTAAATACGGCCAGACGTGAGGAGCACATTATTGTTGTTACAATTCACTCGCTTTATCATCTGAGTACATCTGTATAACTAGTCAATGAAATAAGCAAAAAAGAATTCAACATATTATGAGAACATGACAGAAATTTATATTGCTCAAAGTTTCTATTTGCTCTAAATACTATTACCCTGTTTTCTCTTTTTTTTCCCCCTTAAATCTTCATGATTATGGAATGAAAACTAGTCTATTCAAATGTTGTGTTAATTGCTGCTATTACGAAAATTGAGATTCTCCTATAATCTTCCCAAATTTAGAGAAGAAAAAACTCTTAAGAAGCTTCTAAATATGTAGAAACTTCCTAGTTGCTTGCATCCAAGCTTTTGATGCTTACAACCATGACAGAAACTGCTGGAACAGGAAAAGATATGCCTGAAAATAGGCAAATAGTTCTGTCTGACATAGCTAAAAAGGAGTGCGGGATTTACACTCTCTCTCCTTAAATTCCTAGCTTTATACTTACAACGTATTTGTGTGTGTTTTGAGAGGGGTAGTCTGTGGAAAATAACCTGAGTAATTCCCTCAAATGAACCTATTTAAATGCAATATATCGTTAAAAGTTCAAAGTAACATTAAATAACCACAAACCTTTGGAATTGTTTCTTGGAGAACAGATTCAACAGCAACAACCATTGCTCGGACAAAATCGTCACCTCCAGTACCAATTGCAGTAAACCCTCTAACCATGGGATATGAATTGACCTGTAAAATCAACAACATATTTCAAATAGCAAATGAAGTTCTAATTTTTCCTAATGAAGGAAGCAACTACACAAAGTTCCAAGCTGTCCCAAATAAGTTCTTACTATCTACAAATATTTCGATTTAAAGTAGCAGCACGTTCTCAATAGCTGAAAAAACTAACTTCCCTGTACTCATAATAACATATAAGTGTCATCATTTTTGCCATAAAAGAGACAGCAAAAAGAAAAAACATTCAAAGTTTGAACTACTACACATTAATGGTACTAATTCCTGGTCTAATACGTGTTTTCTATGAACAACATGACAATCATCATTGCATGTAAACCAGCCCAAAAGCATTATTCAAAATATCACTAGTGAGAGAGTGCACAAGACAGCCACAACGAAACCCAAAAAACCCAGAAAAATTCATACCTTCTGATCCAGCACAATCCATTCATCAGTAGCATCATCTGTCACGGTACCACCGATAACAACATTTGTAGTTTGTGCAACTCTCCCTTCAGATTTGGATACTTCTGGATTCAACAAAGAGAACTCAGAAAGAGAATATGATAACAGTATAAAAGTCATTCTTTAAAAGCTTTGAACTTCTTTACCATGCGACGACTATGATTTTCAAAGCAATTATCTTTCCATCATGATAATGAGAGAGTTCGAAAGTGTTAACTTGGACAGAAAATTAGCAATGAGCTTGAACAAAACTAAACAAGCTAGAGGACCTGAACGCTAGCAGCTGTTCATACAGAGGATAATCCTAAGAAAGACTCGGCTATTCGAAAGATAAAGGATTCAGATACTATCTCAAACTGTCCTGTTTCCTCTGCCTAAGTTTCTTAAAACTAGTTTTAGATTGCATGTAATCATCTACTTGATAGCTTGTTCTGTAGTCCAAACATGTTGTTAACGATTCCTTACATAGCAACTCCTAAAGTGATCATTGCATGGAAAAGGAAATGCTGAAGATCATAAGGCATAATTCAGTTTTTATACTGAAATCATCAGGTTCCAAGTAAGTATACACTGGAATATATAACTAAACACTACAGAAAGCAAGCCAAAAGATAGTGATTATCTTAGTTTAGTAAATTACTGTTCTCATCTAGGTTTCCCCACGCCTTGACACTCGTATCTTCGAGCACATAAACCATGCTCGATTAAGGAATGCTCGATTGAGATAGACATCAACATAATCAATTCCACCACCGCCCATGAAAATCTCAATATTCTTGGCTAAATCTATCCAAAGCTATGAATTATACTAATTTCTATCAGAAAAAGAATAATACAAGTATTGATTAAGTGAGAATCTAATAAATCATTTCTATCAGTTCCACTCAAAGCACCTCAAAATTCCAAATTTATCACTATATGCAGAGAAAATTTCTTCCACTTCGCACTCATTTCTACGAAGATGGACTCCGTAGTGATCGATTCCACTTATCATGAGCAACAACTCAGCATCGTTATCATTACACATACATCAAAAGGTGTCCATTTGAAGCAATCGAGACGAATCAAGAGGATACGATCGAGGTCTCACCCGAAATGGCCTTGAGCACGGCCTCCTGCGGCGGGCCCTGCTCGTCGGGGTTGGGCGCCGGGGACGACGACGACGACGGGGCGGCCTCGCCGCCATGGGAGCAGCGCAAGGGAGCGGCCGCGGCGGCGGAGCCGGAGCGCGGAACCCTAACCCTAGATCGGAGGAGGAGGAGGTGGGGGGGAGGGGATCGAGGGGAGAGGAGGAGGAGGGAGCGCGTTGTTAGGGTTCGACACGCCATTGTTGTTGTTGATATTTTTCGCTTCGAACGCTTTTGGGAGCCGTTAATTTGTAAAAGGGTGGGGTCATCTTATACAGGTAAAAATGTGTCGAGAACCCCTTAACTATAGATACTTTTGAAATAGATCCCTCACTTTAATTTGTGACAAAAATGTATGGAGACCCCCTTAATTATTGCCGATTAAGAAAAAGACCTCTTAACTTTAGTTTTTTTTTTTTTGTTGATGATTTTCAACTTTTTATATTAAATTTAATAGGATTTTTAACTATTAGCTATTAGTTTTCTAATTTTATTTGATAACAAGTAAATAAAACTAGTAAATTTGATAAATTATTGATAAATTTAATAAATTTTAAATTTGTTTGACTTAAATGTTCTAATTTTACAAAATCACAAGCAAGTTTAAAAAGTCTCTATAAAAGAATATTTGAAGTTGGAAAGGCCATTTCCA
Organism: Puya raimondii; assembly: GCA_016920855.1. NCBI lineage: Eukaryota > Viridiplantae > Streptophyta > Magnoliopsida > Poales > Bromeliaceae > Puya > Puya raimondii. The sequence continues at coordinate 97,579,869 of JABWPP010000050.1, forward strand.
AATGGCCTATAATTGAGGGGTTTTCGTACACTTTTATCTATTTTTTTATAAAATAAATAATAAAGACAAACCATCACTATCTAGTGCAGTTATATAATACTTCAGTTAATAGCATTCAGGTCTTTGATTAAAAAATTAGAAATTCAATTCAGCGATTTATTCCTCGACTTTTTAGAAAATAAAATGTATATAAATCTAGCAACGAAGACTTAAAAATTATTTGGTTCCTCGAAAAAGTATGAAAAAAAAAATTTCGGTTTTGAAAAACTTCCTATTCAGTTTTCGACCCATTTGATTTAAAAAAAAATTAGTTTTTTGAAAAGCTTCTTTCAAAATTTTATGAAAAACTAGGTTTTTCATTTGCCTAAAAAAAATTTAAAAACGAAAATACTAATTTTTGTCATGAAATTATATTTTTTTTTCAAAAACGAGAAATTAAAAAAGATAATTTTTATGAAAAAATATTTTTTCAAACTTTTTTTCACTTTTTTCCGGCAAACCGAACACCCCTTTATGGATGGAGTCTAAGAATTTATAAAAATAAATAAAGAAATAATAAAACGGAGAGGTTAGAAGTACAGGGGGTATGTTGTAAAAATGCCCCACAAAAAATCGCGTTTTAACCCCTCTCATTTGGTCCTTTCCTTGTGTGCGTGAAATTTTTATACTCGGAACGCACCGCGAACGCGGCGGCGATGTACGGCGCGGCGGAGAACGCGGACGCGGCCGCGGCCGCGGCGGAGCGAACCGCGTTTCGCAGCGAGGAGAAGCGATACAAGCTCTACAAAACCCTCCCCCACCGCCCCAAATCCAGGTCCCTACAAAACCCTAATAAATCGCCCTAGAATCCTCTTTCCTCTCCCCCCTACTCCCTCGCTAGGGTTCGTGATGGTGTTTCGATCGCAGGAAGAAGACGACGACGGGGACCAAGCCCACGGATCTCTCGGACGTGGTCGATTTCAAAGCCTTTCTCGATGGCTTCGCGAGCGGGCGAGATCTCCCCCCCGGGATCGTGCGCTTCGATTGCGATGGATTCGATCGCCCCGTGTTTTGTATCGAGGATCGACCTGGTTTGTTGATTTGGGTTTCAAAGTTCGTTTGGTGCTTTGATTGCTGTTTTTGTGTTGGATTTGAGAATTGTTCGTTGGTGGTTTATATACTTCCAATTTTGAAGAAATGGTACTGATTAATGATTTGTAGAAGCTTATAAGGAGATATAATTATAAAATTACAGTTTATTTCTGCATTCTTCTTAGTTGGAAAGATTATGCTAGTTATAAGCTCTTACCAATTAGCATCAGAAAACCACTCAAATGAGTAAAGGACATTGATAAATGCAGTTTGAACAAGTGTAGAGCCGTAGATAATGGCTTAGTTCTGTCACTTTGTATGTTTGTGAGTCTCAAGCTTGATTTCTGTGGCTTCAATTGCCCCGTGTTTTGTTTCGAGGATCGACTTGGTTTGTTGATTTAGGTTTCAAATGCGTATTTTGATGCTGTTTTTGCATTCGGATTTGATAATTATTCGTCGTTGATATCTAGTTTTAAATCGGAATGTGGGTTATATACTTTCAATTTTGAAAAATATGGATGGTACTGATTAATGATTTATAGGAGCCTATAAGGAGATATAATTACAAAATTACTGTTTATTTCTGCATCCTTCTTAGTTGGAAAGATTATGCTAGTTATAAGCTCTTACCAATTAGCATAAGAAAACCACTCGAATGAGTAAAGGACATTGATAAATGCAGTTTGAACAAGCGTAGAGCCGTAGATAATGGTTTAGTTGTGTTACTTTGTATGTTTGTGAGTCTCCAGCTAGATTGCGGTGTCTTCGATCACCCCGTGTTCTGTTTCGAAGATCGACTTGGTTTGTTGATGTAGGTTTCAAATTTGTGTTTTGATGCTGTTTTTGCATTCGGATTTGATAATTATTCGTCGTTGATATCTAGTTTTAAATCGGAATGTGGGTTATATACTTCCAATTTTGAAAAATATGGATGGTACTGATTAATGATTTATAGGAGCCTATAAGGAGATATAATTACAAAATTACTGTTTATTTCTGCATCCTTCTTAGTTGGAAAGATTATGCTAGTTATAAGCTCTTACCAATTAGCATAAGAAAACCACTCGAATGAGTAAAGGACATTGATAAATGCAGTTTGAACAAGCGTAGAGCGTAGATAATGGTTTAGTTGTGTTACTTTGTATGTTTGTGGGTCTCCAGCTAGATTGTGGTGTCTTCGATCACCCCGTGTTTTGTTTCGAGGATCGACTTGGTTTGTTGATGTAGGTTTCAAATTTGTGTTTTGATGCTGTTTTTGCATTCGGATTTGATAATTATTCGTCGTTGATATCTAGTTTTATATCGGAATGTGGGTTATATACTTCCAATTTTGAAAAATATGGATGGTACTGATTAATGATTTATAGGAGCCTATAAGGAGATATAATTACAAAATTACTGTTTATTTCTGCATCCTTCTTATTTGGAAAGATTATGCTAGTTATAAGCTCTTACCAATTAGCATCAGAAAACCACTTGAATGAGTAAAGGACAATGATAAATGCAGTTTGAACAAGCGTAGATCCGTACATAATGGTTTTAGTTTTGTTACTTTGTATGTTTGTGAGTCTCAAGCTAGAGGTTTAGAGCTTGAAACCATCGGATTTATAGGTGTACCGGGATTATAGGTTCAGTTGTATCATGTACTCATATGTCTTAACTATAGGCAAAAACTGTCAATTCTTAGTGCCTAGACGTAATCAAATTTGGTGATCGAGTATTTGGTAGGATGCAGTAGTGATTTGCAGCTGTGTAAATGATAGTTCTAATAGGCTTAGACTTTAGAGGACTATAACTTGCTATATTATAATTATGTATCACAGGATGTTATTAGTAGAGTCAATTTAATTCCTACAAGGAGTGGGAAAGAAATTGCTGCTGTACTTCTTTTACAGGATTTGTTTTGATGCAAAATTCTTCTGCTATCTCCTTCCAGTAATATGAAGTTATACCTTTATTTTCACTATATGCAACCTATCTTGACATGAATACCATAACCTTAATTATTATATGTTGAACATTATAGGAAGTATAATTTTCGTATTGGTATAGGTGAATTATATAAATGACCATAGCTGAATCTAAATTATGAGATTTAATTGCTTTGTACTACCTTTGGCACCAGTTGCTTTGAATTGATGAACCGAAAATTGGATATTGAGGCACTCATTTGTAGCATCGAAAGTAGGATCTTTATGTTTGTTGCCTGTTGTTCTTTTGACTTATAATGCCTAGTATATCTGGTAAGTAATTTGTTCATGCCATCCTTGCTATGAAATTTTTTTATTGGATAAAGTAGTTGAATCTTTTTCAACATCCGTACAATTTTGTAAATCATAACTACTTTGCCCATTTATAGTCGAACTTTTGTTTTTTTTTAAATTTATTTTTCTGTTTTGTAGGATTTTTCTTCATTCCCAGTTCCCTGACCATTGAAGAACAGTGCTATTGGATTAGGGAAAGCTTGACAACCTTTCCTCAACCTCCCAATAGAACTAATCTTACAGCAATATATGGCCCAATTTATGGTTTATTTAATGCTGCTCAAAAGCAGAAGGTTTTGATTGAAACAGAAGATACAGATACACTTGTGGACCATGAACTGAATGGCAGTAAAAGTAGTCCGCATTCCCAGATATTTCTATTTGCGGAAACTTTTGACATGCATAGAGGAGAGACGTGCAAATCAGTAGCAGCATCAGTTCTTCTAAAGAAACTTCGTTGGAGCACGCTTGGTTTACAATTTGACTGGTCTAAGGTACATAGGTTTTCAACTAGTTTTTATAATTGCTTTTTAAATTTGGTCATTTCTTTGCTAGTAGCTTTAGGCCCCGTTTGGTACGGGGGTTAAAGCGGGGATAACGAAGTTATCCCCGCTATTCCGCCAAACGAAACGAAGTTTGGCCGGGATATTTTATCCCGGTCAAACTTCGTTATTCTCGGTTATTCCGGAATAACTGGGATAAACTATTCCATCGTTTTGACGGAATAGCGCTATTCCAAGCTTAATTCTAAATTTAATTAAGATTATAAATTTATCTAAACATAAATTATATAAACATAATATATTTAATTAATAATAAAAGAATAAAATATCCAAGCTAGATTTATAATAAATATTATTTAATTAATAATTTATATATTAATTTATTTACTAATTAACTAGATAATTAATTAACTATTTAATTTATTACTTTAATAAATATTTAATTAATTTTTTGAGTAATTAATTCATTATTTTAATTAATTTACTAATTAAATAATTAATTATATTGTTTAATTAATTAATATTTTGAGTAATTTAATTATTTTCTTAATTAATCATCTGACTATTATTAACTAATTTATTTATTAATTTATTATTTTATTAAATTATTTGTAATTAATTAAATTATTAATTACCAATTAATTTATTTATTAATATTAAGGATTTTTAGCAATATTCATAATTATTTAGTAGATTAAATAAGTTAAATTATTACTTAATTAATATTTCGTCTTAATTAATTAGATAAAATATTATTGTTTAAAATTATAATTATTCTTATCCTCGCAATTCCAATCAAACCATCCAAACATTATTTTCCTTATTCCCGAGAAAAATCTACTTTTCATCCAAACGCAAAATTGATTTAATCCCCACTTATACCTCAATTTATACCTATTCCTGGAATAGTCACTTTTTGCTTATCCCCGAACCAAACGATACCTTAGGGACTAGGCTTTAAATCAGCCACTTTGTTGGAATGAATGACCGGACCACAGATATTGACGAATTGTTGTAAAAAAAAAATGTGGAAAGATAAGAAAAAAATCTTCACTGGGGAGCTCCCCAATAATACCTCGTTGAGGAGCCCTCGATCCGCTATCAGGTGTTAGTTTTATCTCTATCCCAGGGTTATAATCCTTCCCTCTAGAGTTTTTTTTTTTTTTTGGTTTTAATATTAAAAAACACGACGAATCCATGGATGGAGACAAAACTAACACGTGGTAGCGAATCGGGGGCTCCCCTGCGAGGCGTTGTTGAGGAGCTCTCCACAGTAGTTTTATCCAAAAGATAAGATGTAGAATCCCGAAAATATTTGCGAACATGTAATATCCTGGCAAGGATGTTTTATTGTGGATAGGAGGCAAAGTTTCCGTCATACTAGAAACATGCTCGATTTTTTTTTCTTTTTTTTTTGGACTTTCAGATTTTCCAAACAGTTGTTTGCTATTAAGTACCTTAAGTAATGACGTCTTATCCTGCAAATATCATTGCTCATTACCATGAAGTCGACACTCCACATGACTTAGTAAATATCTTGAGGAAAGCGGGCACCTTAATTTTCATTATTGTCTATATTTTCTTTGGTCTTTGTGTATTAATACCTTCATTCTTTCCATCTCTTGGTAATATGGTCAAGCATTATCAATTGTTCTTTTTACTATCTCTTTAGCGCAACTATGATGTCTCTCTTCCACACAACAAGATACCAGATGCTCTTTGTACGCTTGCTAAGAAGATGGCAGTTCCTGCCTTACCATTTGGGGAGGAGTTCCATCCAGAAGCTGCAATTGTGAACTATTTTGGTCCAAGTATGCAATCGTCATTAAGATTTACTCTTTTTTTTCCCCCTACCTACCAATACAATAATCCCGGTAATGTTTGGTAGGCTTATTGCTAATAGACTGCTGGAACAGGAAAAAAAAATCTTTATTAGGGCCTTACATATGTATCTGTGCAAATATGCCCGTGTAAAATCTCTGTTGCAAATATACCACTTGAAAGTGCAGTTTCTTACTAAAATACCAGCATCTTAAGTTGTGCAGTCATCCAATTTATGGTAGAAGTTTTGTTCTATTAGAAAAACTTCTTTGAACTGGGCAATTTTTGTAATGCAAGCTATATAGGTAGGAATTTAGTTTTCTGTTGTATATACATTTATGTTATTTAACACATTCAACTTTGATAGGCGATATGCTTGGGGGCCACCTAGATGACATGGAATTAGATTGGACTAGACCAATTGTTAGCATAAGGTACTATTATTTTGCTGCTCCGGTAAGTTAATTTTTTGAGAATAGCACCGGACCCACATCATTCTGTGTTTCTTCTTTTGCAGCCTGGGCTGCAAAGCTATATTTCTATTGGGAGGAAAGACTAGAGAGGATGCACCAATCGCCATGTTCTTGCGCAGCGGCGATATTGTGCTGATGGCCGGGGAAGCAAGGGAATGCTTCCATGGTAAGTTTTGCCCTTGTTTTGTTGCACTTACACTTTTTTCCTTTTTAACTCAAATACTCTGGCGAATGTTGGATTATTTGAAACATATATGTCTGTGATATTTTTGGCCAAAAAAAGAAAATAGTAACCCTTTTTTTTTCCTTTATTCTTTTGAATGTTGAGTTAGCAAGCTAGCCAACAATAACGAGCATAGATAAGTCTGCCCGTAGTTTTATTAAATGTAGCCAAACAAGGCTTAGTACCTAACCTAAATATTTTAGTAAATTGGTCCTTCTCAGGCTGCTCACTAGCTTGGCCACTCTAATCAAGAATCTGGGATTTTGGTTGATTCATCTTCCTCTAACCTACTGAAGGTTAAAAATATCCATGTATAATGTATATGATGCAGAACAAGCCTGAACCAATGTTGATCTGGTTAAACCGATTTAGTTCATCATTTTTTTTAACTTAGATTAGATTAGTTGAGCACATCTTTCAGTTAGTTAAATGAGGATTTTACGAAAATTTCAAAAAAATCGAAAAAAAATTCAAAAAAATATTTCGAAATTTTTCAAAATTCTGAAAAGGCTTTCAAAATTATAAATCATACTTTTGGAGCCGTCTAAAACGTAGGACCCTATATCCCGTTCTACATTAGTATATTTTTGAACAATAATGTGAGAACTAATTGGTTAACTGTTCTCCTCGGCTGTATGTGGATTTATTCCCATGTTATGTGGAATTATACTTGGCTTCTGCAAGGGCTCATTCTGAAATGTAATAATTAGCTGACTATGTAGTTACGAATTGTATTTAACTATTAACTATCGCTACCACCTTGGCAATTGTTCTATCATGAGCTGCTATGAATCTTATTGGCTTGAATGGCTTCTAATTTTGCAGGAGTGCCAAGAATCTTCACGGACGATGACCATGCGGAGATCTCTGCAATTTTGTCTCAATTTTCAGCTGAAGATGACCGTTCTTATGCAGACTATATTAGAAATTCAAGAATAAACATCAACATCCGACAGGTCAATTAGTACAGCACTTCTGTCCACAAGTTTGTATGCTGAAAAAGCCAGTTTCTCTTGTCGTGAACCCCCTGGTAAATCCCCGAGTTGGATGTGGATGAAGAGTAAAGAGAAGAAATAGGAGAGGAGAGCACAATTTTTCCCCCAATGAGGAGCTACATAGTGTTTGAAGTGGGAGCGGAAATTTAAAGCATGACTTCGAAAATTAACATAATTTGGAGAAGTGAACTTTCCAAGTTCCACTATTTCCAGTTTCCTCATTGTAACTCCCTAACAGTAGGTTGGATTTTCTCCGCTCTTTCGCTGTTTCAATGATATTAAATTTCTCGCACTTCGACTTAACTATTCGAAGCTTGATGCAGGTGTTGGATACTAACATAGATTCAGGCTAAGCTGGTACAGTCTCAGGTATTTTACAGGGAAATGGAGCTGTGCACGTCAGAAAAGGTAACTGAAGTCTTATTTCATTCCACTCATCAATCGAATAGGTGAACAGAAGTATCAAGTTGTTTGCGGTACTGCAAAGTCGTTCCTTCGTATCAGTTTCTATATACTATATTATCTTTACTACTCTAAAGGTATGCTCATGCTAACTGATTTTGCATTTATAATCTTCTAACATTTTCGTATCTGATTGGTTGTGGTGCGAACTCTTTTATCTGATCAAACAATTTAGATTTAATATTGAGCCAGCTTGGACCTTTTATCGTTCAAAAATTTGGCAAACCTCGCAATTTAAGTTTTATTTGTTTTCGTAAACATGGCTTCGACAACCTTGACGGCCTGTATATCTGCATCTTTTAGGGCAGATCTTTTTTTTTTTTTTTTTTAAGAAAGTAAATTGCACATTTGGTCCTCAGAGTTTAAGATGCTTGGCACTTTGGTTGTTAAAACTTTAATTTGTTGCAAGTTTTGGCTCAAACTTTTTAAATTGTTGCAATTAAGTCCTATAGTCCTATTTAGTTAAGTAGATACTAATATTTTGCTAATAAGGTAGTTGATGTGGCATATTGATATTTGCACATTATCGATTATAATACTACCATGTCAGTACCACGTTAGCGACACATCTCCATTTAACCAACTACATGAGACTCTAAGACTTTATTGCAATACTTTGGGAAGTTTTGATCAACGAGTTATAGTTTGAGGACTAAAGTGTCACGCGCTTCAAAGTTGAAGGACCAAAAATGTGACGCCCAAATAGTCCCATAGCAAATGAAAACTCTAATAATAACAACGGGAATTAAGCATTTCGGATCGGTGGTTTGAACCTAACGAGTTATTAGTACTAGTTGGTTGGATCGTTACATTTGATATTAAAGCCAACCTACCAGTCGAAAAGTGTGAGATAGATCTAACATCACCTGATAATCTTGAACTAGGGAATGAGACTAGACGAGGACGTCAAGGTCTAAACGGGAATAATATGTGGCGCTCCAATAGTCCCACATCAGATCGAAACTCTAATATCAACAGTTGGGATTAAGCAATTTGGACTGATGGTTTGGACCTAGCGAATTATTGGTGTTAGTGAGCCCGGTCGTTACCAAAAAATGCAATTTAGCCTTCTTTTTTATTTTAATTTTTTCCATGGGGCCCAATTTAGGGCCAGGTTTTTGTTGGTGCTTTTCCACATGACCAGGTGATGCGGTTTTAGGGGAATGGTCTCCTTCTTCTTCCTTTTTTTTCTTTTTTTTTTACCTCTTTTTCTTGGGGACAAAAGCAAATAACATGGATTTATGGTCTCCCACTCTTATAAAGGAGGTATCTATGGATACCCAAACTCAATGATCAAATTTAAAATGGTTGCATGCACCATGCGCATACATAGGAATTCATGCACTACCTCTTTTGACCCTCAATAATATCTTTTATCTCAATCACCACTAGGGGTGTCAACGAGCCGAACACGAGCGAGCTGGGGGTCGGCTCGTGTTCGGCTCGTTTCATAAACGAGCCGAACACGAGCCGGCTCGTTTAAGTATCGAGCCGAAAACGAGCTGGCTCACGAACAACAAGTTAAAAAGATTAGAAAAAATATATATAGAAAATAAATTTATAAGATTTTATCCATTAAAATGTGATCTAATGGTTGAAATTTTACATATAAATTGACTTTTTATAATTGAGTTTGGCTTTATATTTAAGTTGGGTTAAAAATTAAATAATAAAAATTTATATTTATATATATAATTATTTATTTATATATAAATATAAAATTTATAAATAATATAAATATTAAATATATGTATTCGAGCTGTTATCGAGCCGAACACGAGCGAGCTGACCTCAGCTCGTGTTCGGCTCGTTTATTAAACGAGCTGAAAAATTCAGCTCGTGTTCGGCTCGTTTACTAAACGAGCGATTCGATCTCGAGCTCATTTCGAGCCGAACACGAGCTGGCTCGCGAACAGCGAGCTGAATTGCCACCCCTAATCACCACCGTCCAAACCATCGATCTCATCTTTACTTTTCACACTAAATTTATGGTGCAAATTTCATTTAGATTACTGAATTTTAATTTGTTTTGATCAAGGCATGGAAGTTTACTTTCATTTTCAGATTGGGCTTTATTCTCTAGTAAAGTAATGCTGTAACAGCTGATTCATCTATCAAAATGTAACATGCTTCAGTTCGTTAGATCTCTTTAAGTGAGAAATTTTGTAGAATTATTATCTTGGAGAGACGATTAAGTTAGCTATCAACTAAAGTGATATAACTGAAACAGGAATTATATTCAACTCCTTAATCTAAACAATATGGGCGTGTTTGGTTCGTTCCTTTTTTACCATGAAATCGGAATCGAAATGGATGAAACCGTTTGTGGGTGTTTGGTATACGAAAATCTCATTCCGATTTCGATTTCCGGGCGGAATGGAAATCTCCCAATCACTCCTTTTTTCAATCCGGTCTAGTAGGCCGGATTGGAAGTTGAATCCTGACGGAATGAATATTTATTCGGATTAAATTTATTTTTTAATTTTTTAAATTAAAATATAAGTTTAAATTTAGAAATTAAATTTATAATTTTAATTTTAATTTGAACTTGAACTAAAAATTAAAATTTAATCTAGTATTTCGAAATTAAAAATTAAAATTTAATCAAGTATTTTGAATCTAATTTATAGATTTGAATTTAAATTAAATTTTAATTTAAAATATAAAGTTTTATTCAAATTTTATTTAAAACTTAAATTAAATTTATGGATTCAAATTAAAATTTAAATTATAATTTTAAGTTTGAATTTGAATAAATCAAAATTTAGTTTTATATTTGGAATTATCCACTCAACTTCAAAGTTTAAAAATATTTAAAATTTTGACATCATTTCAAAATTTTGATGTAAACATTTAATTTTCGATTTGAATTTAAATTACTATATTATAAAGATAAAATTGGTATATTAATTTGATTACGTTTTTTATATCTATCTGAACCAAACATCGACAATGAGAATGATTTATTCCGATTCCGATTCAGGTGACGAACCAAACAGAATTAGGTAATGAGTCATTTCGATTTCGATTCCAGCTTCTTTCTATTCCGATTTCGAATCCGATTCCGACTTCGAACCAAACGCGCCCTATATGTTTTGGTGGACAAGTGAAGTGCCCAATTGTGTAACTTATCCATTTTTCTAAATTTGAGAAAAAGACCGATCAAGGCCGGGTCAAATAGCGATCCGAAAATATTACTAAATCAAGAATTATTAGTTTAATCAATGGGTTAACCACTGATTAAACCAGTAACATCAGCATAACGTCATAAATATTTAATTATTATTTTAATTTTATTATATATATTATTATTTTAGTATCCTACTTAATAATAAAATAATAATTTGAGACCAAATTGGACATATATAAATTTTCTAATTTTATTTTTTGTAAGATTAATTTGTGCTAATAGACTATAAAATTAACTAAGTTGATTTTAAACGTTAGATTTTAATACTGGATCAAAAAAATTTCGGTTTGATTAAAATCAGACCGGTTCATCGGTTCGATAATTGAACTCCAAGTTCAAACGGTTCAAAATAATTTTTGGACTTATCCGATTCAAAAAGGGTTTATCCAAATCCGTTAAGACAGGGCCACGATCAGACAGGTCAAATCGGCCGGTTAAATCCAGTTTTTTAATAATTGAGAAAGATATGTTGCTTATCGGACGGGTAAGATTTAAAGTATGAGATTAGATGAACGTCTGAGCAAACTCAGCATGTTGCGGTGCACGGTCGTATGGACCCAACAGTGTCCGAACTCAGACCTCAGTCGTCCACGTGTCCACACCAGGCCCCCACATGCTGACCCGAGAGGTCCACGTTTCCATCATCGCCGCCGTCCACGTGTCTCTCTCGGAAACGGCGCTTCATCTTATCCGCAACATTCGAATCCGCGCTCCTGTACGATATTTACTGCCCCCTCCACTTTTTCCTTTTTTTATTACCTTAGATGAAATTTAAATTAAATAAATTTATTATAAATGTTTTTATAATGAAATAGCTAATTATAAATAGTTAGTAAAATTTCCAAATTTAACAATAATTTTAACGGGCATAAGTATAACAGCATAAGTGATATGAAAAATTAAAAATTAATACAAGTTAAGGGTTCTATTCCGAAAGAGTCTACAGTTGAGGGGTCTACATACAATTTTGCACGGATATTATTATAAAGTTAAGTGCGCGCCCGTCGTTCGCGCCACTCATTCTCCCAATTTTCCCGACCAAATCCCTCCCGCCAAAATTTAAATTTTCCTAACCCCCCCCAAAAAAGAAAAATTAAATATTTAAGCTAAAAATGTATGAACTCTAGGCTATTTTGAAATGATCCCTCAACTTTAAACTTTCGATTGAGATTTTTTTAAAACTTTTCATTTGAGTTAAATAAATTAAAAAATTTATCAGACTTATCAGTAAAGTTATAGAATTTGATAATTTTGATTATATTTAGTAAATAAAAATTTAAAGTTGATAGAGCTTCAACTAAAGCAAGGGGACCTATTTAAAAATGTCCTTATTTATGGGTTCTCCTTACATTTCTACCAAAATTTAAATTCCCCTCCCTTTTAAAAATTAGTAGTTGAGGGGTCTAATTTCGAAATATCGTACAATTAAGGGGGTGCCCGTACATTTTTTTACCAAAATTTAAATTCCCCTCCTTTTTTTTTTTTTTTAATCTTCCCTCGTACGCCTCATCCCCTCCCCCCCCCCCCCCCCCCCCCCCCGTTCAAAAATTTCCCCCAAATTTTCATGGGTGCGAGAGTAGTTCCACATCCACCGTCCATCACTCGTATCGCGCGAATCTCAAAGCGTATTGGACGGTAACCTTACCACCCTTATCTCCTTCCTCAAGAAGCCACACTCTCCACTATATATACCCCCCATCTCCTCTTCTCCCTCCCCCCTATCATCATCCCCAATCCCCCTAAAGCCCTAGCCCTAACCCTAACCCTAATTTTGCTCCCGCACTCTCCGGCCATGCCTGCGGCGCCATCGCTGATCCCCCTCGTCGACGTCTCCGGCGAAGCGGCGGCGGAGGAGGAGCCGTTGCTGTCGCCGAGCGGCGATCGGTTCTCGATGTTCCCGATCCGGTTCCCGGGCATCTGGGAGTTCTACAAGAAGGCCGTGGCGTCGTTCTGGACTACGGAGGAGGTGGACCTCTCCGGCGACCTCCGGGACTGGGAGTTCGCCCTCTCCGGCGACGACCGCCGCTTCGTCTCCCACGTGCTCGCGTTCTTCGCCGCCTCCGACGGCATCGTGCTCGAGAACCTGGCCTCGCGCTTCATGTCCGACGTGCAGGTCGCGGAGGCCCGCGCCTTCTACGGGTTCCAGATCGCGATCGAGAACATCCACTCGGAGATGTACTCCCTCCTCCTGGAGACCTACATCCGCGACCCCGTCGAGAAGAGCCGCCTCTTCCGCGCCGTGGACACCGTCCCCTGCGTGGCCCGCAAGGCGCGTTGGGCGCTGCGCTGGATCGAGTCCCCCGACGCCTCCTTCGCCGAGCGCCTCGTCGCCTTCGCCTGCGTCGAGGGCGTCTTCTTCTCCGGCTCCTTCTGCGCCATCTTCTGGCTCAAGAAGCGCGGCCTCATGCCCGGCCTCACCTTCTCCAACGAGCTCATCTCCCGCGACGAGGGCCTCCACTGCGACTTCGCCTGCCTCCTCTACGGCCTCCTCCGCCGCCGCCTCCCCGAGCCCCGCGTCCGCGCCATCGTCCGCGACGCCGTCGACATCGAGCGCGAGTTCGTCTGCGACGCCCTCCCCGTCGCCCTCGTCGGCATGAACGGCGACCTCATGTGCCGCTACATCGAGTTCGTCGCCGACCGCCTCCTCGCCGCCCTCGGCTGCGGCAAGATCTACGGCGCCGCCAACCCCTTCGACTGGATGGAGCTCATCTCCCTCCAGGGCAAGACCAACTTCTTCGAGAAGCGCGTCGGCGAGTATCAGAAGGCGTCCGTCATGGCCAGCCTGAACGGCCCCGGCGGCGCCGACCACGTCTTCAAAATCGACGAGGATTTCTAAAGTTGCGATTTTTAGTAGCTTCTCTTAGTGAACTTTTAGTGTAATATGTTGCTAATGTGATATGTTGAGGTTGGTGTTGGTGGATTCTAATATTAATATGAATATTATGTATATGCGTTTGAAAGTGTTTGATGTTTCGCATGAGACGGTTTTAATGGTGTTTGTGGAAATGCCCAAGGGACAAAAAGAAGGTTGCATATCATGTGTTTGATGAAATGCTTAAAATCAAATTTGTTCTGATTTAAATGTTGAAAGATTTAATTTGGAACTTTTGAGGGCTTGAATGAGAGGATTTCGAAATTGTGTTGTTTACGCAATTCAAACTTTTGCATTTACAGTTTCTCTAAACTCTACAAACCTCTCCAAACAACCTAAACTACTACAAGAAGTTGCCACGCACAAAAGTATGTACTCTACATCTAATACTGTATGAATTTAATCTACTCGGACTATGCACAAAAAACATCAAAATAAAAGGAAAAAAATTGCAACTTTTGAACATATTAACTAAACTGACCTTAGAAGGATCTCTCTCCGTTACGCATCTTCGCCGAGGGCCACCCTCGTAGTTTTACGCAGGATCTGCATTTGTGAAGTTTCATTGCTTTACGATAGCACGAACAGAGAAAGCGATATTATGCGGATATGGAGGATCGATGCGATGCGATGTAAAAATGCGGGCAAATGGCATTAAATGTGTGTTCTTGCAGAGCCCAATTTGTATCTAAATCTAAGTTCTAGCATTACCTGATGAACAAGCAGTATAATTTCTGGGTATCTTACACCAACCTGCTGTGTATGAGCTGTGCAGTAAACTTTTGGCAAGTAATTTGAATCTAAAATGAATCAGCAGTATCAAATAAGATCTACTTGAGAGAGTGGAATGATGTTATACCCAAACTTCGGCGCCGATGCAGCGACAAGGCCTGTTTGAACTTATGAATATGAGGAAGAATCATAAGAAAAGCCACGATAAACAAATATGAATAGTAATTACAGTGACAATTCTCTGGTCTCGGCACTTAAATCCTTGACAAATACTAATTACACTTGATAATAAAATTAGCAACAACAAATATGAATAGTAACAGTTTTAGTAATGTTAGCTACCATTTCAAGTCATCATATTCATTCAAACAATTAAACAAGTTTTAATCAGCTATGCTTTAGCAATCAGTGAATTGTATCAAACTGATCTACTTAGAGGGCCATATTATATCGTCATTAGTCTTAATCACAAGTAAATACCATAGAAAGGCGAAATAAGAGGCATAGTGCTCACCTGAAACCGCACAGAGAAGTAGAGTATGTTGCGGCGATTGGTGTCGTATCATCTCCGCTGCAGATTCTTGTATTTTCATCGCAAGCGACGAAGGTCGAGGCGGGGGTGTCGGCGGCAGAGGATTTGGAGCCGAGGTGCCCTCGCGGTAAATCAAAGAGGGATCGACAGTGGGTGGCGGTGGAACTGGCGAAATGATCGTGTTAGGTGCCACCGACGTGCCGTATGCGTTTGTTGGTGGATGCGAATCTGGGAGGAGGGGGCTGAGGAGGTTTCTCCGCCGCCATCCTCACGGCTATGGCTCTCCCTTCTAGACGACGCCCGTTCATCGCGGCGATTGCCTTCTCGGCCTGAGAGGCGTCCGCGTACTTCACGAACCCGTACCCTTTGCTACGTCCGGTAACTCGATCCTTAACGACATCGGCGGTAGCAATTTCCCCGAAGGGCGAGAACAAGCCGAACAACCTGGCATTGTCGACAGTAGGCGGCAGCGAAGAGATACGCAAGTTCATCCGGTCGTACTCGCCAGCATCCACGGGACCTCTGTCGGCCAAGCCCGAGCTCGGCTTTGTCAAGCCCAATTCGGCCATGAAAATCGCGTACTCGTCCTCCATCTTTCCAGCCCAAGAAGACCCCCTCATCGGGCACTCGACGGCGGAATGCCGTCCTCTGGCCCCGCAAACCGTGCATCCGACGCGGCTTCTGAATCGGCGGTGGGCCGGCTCCCTTAGCCGCTGCGTCCTGCGCTCTTGGGAGTGAGTAGCTTCTCCACCATGGCGGCCGCGGCGTCGAGCGATTCTTGCGTCTCGGCCTCCACAAGAACGTGCAAGCCCTCGCTCTCCGCAAGATCCCACCAGCTGTCTCTCCTCCGAAGAGGCTTCCCTTCGCCGTAGCGAATTAAGATCTTGGCCCCCGTTTCGCATTCCATTGCCTTTATGGTATGTCCTGCCGGGCCGATAACGGCAGCGCGGAAATTGTAGCCCGGGTACTCTTTTACGGGTATGCGGAGCTTCTTTTGGAGCTTCGGGGGGTGGTCGTCGGCGGGGGGGGTGCGAGCGCGGGGCTGCGGCGGATGAGCTGGGATTTGATCTCTTCCATCTCTTTCTTAAGCGTATCATGTGCGCGGCGCTCACGGGTATCGATTGTAATGCCTGCGGTATCGAAAACGGGCTCAGGGGAGGGGGATCGAGCACCTTCGGGGCGGTCGTCGTCGTCGGGCAATTGGCCGGATTGCAGAATGCGGTGGATCTCGACGAGGCGGGCGTAGAGGGATTGGATTTCGGGGTCGAGCTCGACGCCGGGGTTCTCCGGGATGGGGAGTGGGTGGTCGGGATCATCGGCGGCGAAGGCGGCGGCGGCAACATCCCATTGGGACTTGCGCTTCCGGCGGCCAATGCCGGAGTCGGCGGCGACGGCGGAGGAGGAGGAGGCAACGGCGCCGCCGACGATCGCCGGCGCCGGCGTACGGGCGGCGGAGAGATCGGAATGGTCGGAGAAGGGTAGGGATTCATGGGAGGGATCGGGGGGAGCTAGGGTTTCTGCGTAGGCTAGGGTTTGAGGAGGAAGAGGAGGGGAGAGTGGGGATTGGAATGGGGAGGGGTCCGCATCCTCCATTATTACAAAGCGAGGCGGGAAGAAGATATTCCGGGATATCGTTATTCCGCGGAGAATAATAAATGGGACAACGGTATGAACACGAATAACGAGGCAATTTATTCAACTGTAAAAGGAAAACGGACGGTTAGGATTAAAGTGATGGATTTAAAGAGGTCATAGTTATTCGAGAGAGGAATAGCAACATCCAATCAAAAATTTATGATTTTATTTTAGTATAAAAATTAATTCCACCATTCTACATGGAACTTTTTGGTTTCTAATTTTGAAAAACTGAACCGAACTGAACCAAACCAATTCAAACGGATTTTAAGTCAATCGGGTTCTTTTTAATCATTTTGTTGTATGAACTGTTCGAAGTTGTAAAATGAAAATTCAGTAACTTAAATGAAATGGATTAATATTAATAATAAGCTTTTGCGGTCGCGAGGGGAATAAAATTTTGGATACCCGAGACAAAAGCTCGCATTTAAAACTTCTAATTCTACTGCAGCAAGAAGCAACTGAGGATGATATTTGACGGTAAAAGCTGTTCGTGTTTTTTCGATCAGCTCTACTAGCAAAAATGTTGAAACCATTATAATGTCAAAATAATGTTAATGTAACACAAGAAATAATCTTAATCCTGAACATAACAACTTAGCCTCACTAATTCAAACACACCAGCAAATGCTTTGTAGTTACAACATGATAATGTCAAAATTAGCCTCTGAACCCCCTCTGTTTTGTGTTAAGTTGAAAAAAGAGTCCAATTAATTGTACATTGGAAAAGTGAGAAGAAGTAACCTCCATTTTTCGGACGGTCAAGATGCATTGAGGGCGTCGAGTTGTCGTTGGAGATCCTCGAGATCGTCAGCAACAGGGCTTGCCTCTTCTGCGACGAGCGGTTGCGTGTATTTATCGGCAGAAGGAAGCTCATGGACGAGGCCATCGGGAAGACGATCTGCAGCAATCAAACAGTAAACATGCGCAGAAATTCCAGTTATGAGAATGATGAAATCTTAATCAGAAAAATGCTGCACTAATTTTTTTGTAATTTACTAAAGATCACAATCCCCCCTTCTCAGTTCCGACTTTAGCTTGATCCCTTGATGAGTTCGATTTGAAAAGTTCAACTTTCCGATGAGAAGCCAACATAAAATGTGGACTTAATAACATTTGTTGGTAGTGAGTTATCTTACACTTAACTAA
Organism: Puya raimondii; assembly: GCA_016920855.1. Taxonomy (NCBI): domain Eukaryota; kingdom Viridiplantae; phylum Streptophyta; class Magnoliopsida; order Poales; family Bromeliaceae; genus Puya; species Puya raimondii. The sequence goes on from JABWPP010000050.1 coordinate 97,597,791, forward strand.
TTCGAAAGAAGTTAGTGGGTATTCATAATTTTCGACCTAAGAGAAAATGACGAACATCAACTCACCTGATGTATTGCTACTGCTTGGTACATCCACCTCGTCATCGTCAACAATACTGCACGGATTCACGAATCGATTTTAAATCTTACTCGAATGTCGGAATTTTGAAATATAATGATGCATCTGTTGTAATACAACAGAGAATAATACTATATTCTGAATAGGCCTATATGAGTAGGATTAAACAGAGATTTTGGTAAATTAACATGAAATCTTGTTTTTTATTCAACAAAATTTTGAAGATAGTATGAACTAATCATTTTACTAGCGTCAAAAGGATTCACCTTATATTCCACTCATTATCCAAGTGAACAGGGACCTCGATTTCTGCTGACGCTTCGTCCTCCATCTTTGCCTTAGCTGCCGCATCTCTAGCTGGTTTTGATTGAATGTACTCCTTCTGCATAATTAATACCGTTATAACCATGTAAAAACAGGAGTTATGGAAAAGCACAGTTAGTAATCATATACCTGCCGCTCAATGCATGCAGAGTTTGAGCATTGTGGGTTCGGCCTCATTTGCATAGTTGGAAAGTAGTCTTTAAGTGAATTATAACCCTACAACATAATAAACGATCTTGTAAGATCCGACCACATCAGCATCTGTCATCTGATGCATAGTATACAATGCATGATTTGCATTTTATATTGATTTTACTGCAAATTCATATATGATAAAAGGAGTAAGAACATACCAATTGTTGCGTATCGGTATGGAAAATATAAAGAGAGAAGAAAAAAATTATTTAGTGCGTAAAAAGAGACCAAAATGGTCCAACATTATATCCAAGAGCGACATGAAAAGAAGAACTTATTCACATGCTGAGTATTATTAGTAAATAATAAGAATAAAATATTACCAAGTAAGGAGAGACTTGCCCAAACTTCAACAAGTATTTGAGAGTGTTCTGAACCAGAAGACCAGCAACAACTCCCTGTATAGACAATTAATACCAATTACATCAACAGTCGGTAAAAGAAAATAAACTTAAGCTGAATATTTAGACCAAGATCCACTAGCATATGCAATGTAGAAAAAGTAGAACTGAATGGCATTTATAAAACGACAAAAAGAAAGGAAGACTGGAAGGTATAAGAAAATCGTTGGATAAAAATTTATAATGCGATATTTCTTTCATTGGCTCAATACATTCTCAAGTAAGTGACAGAAAGAAACTGTTTCATTGTTTCTCGCTTAAAAAAGGGCATAAATATTAATTTGCCCACAAAAGAAAAAGGATACAAAGACAAACATCATAATTATGAACAGTTGTGTAGGATAATAAGCAAATAAATCAGAAGCAAATGCAAAATTGAAAAATAAGGAAATAAGATGACAAGATTAGGCTTCCGCAATTATAGTTTACATGTAATAGGTTACCTCAAATATAAGCATGCCGTGTCTAAAGAGAATGCAGATGTTTTGGTGATAAAGCTAGTGCCACACTATCGTGCTTCATAGTACATACAATACATCAACATAAAGCTAAATGTGAGATATTTTTTAACTTTAGCACCTCTCAAGAAAGCAAGTCAAAATGCCTGAAGAGCAACATGAAGATGGCATCAGTTTTAGCGAGTGCAGCACGTACAGTATGCAACTGGTACAAGAAGCTTTGCATATATTTTACTATAGCCCTGATGTAGCAATCTCTTAAAGTAACCAAAAAGTGACTCTTCGTGTAATAAACAGCCTCAGAACCAAAGTTTTTCATGCACGAAATAGACAAGCGACAAGAGAGAAGAGTTCCTCATGGAAAGGTAAAGAACAATGTCTCACCATTGTAGTTGGCAAAGAAGCAGCGCATACACCTTCACGCTTGAGTGTACGTTCATCTATTCCAGATGCTACAACCTACAATATGAGACTTCACAACTACTTCAGCATAGTGTGGTGATTGTTGCTAAAGAAAATAATAAAAGAAAAGCAGAGCATTAACTTGTTTAAAGACTCTGAAACAGTCTGGCATTGACGCTTAGAGGAATTAGGAAAAAAAAAAAAAGCTTTTTAGTTGACTCTTATTTTCAGTAAATAACAAGGTATAGTGCAAAAGATAGACCTTTCATGCATGCTAATATTTCAGCAATTAGCTGGGTAGAAATAAATATAATTTATATGGCAAAATGAAACAGAGGTCATTTAACAGAATTTAGGTTAATAGGACCATACCAGAGGAGGAGCACATGCGAAACAAGCCATCTCACCAGGAACAAGCAACTGTATATGACCAGAAACAGCATCTTCAGAAACACCTGAGATTAAATTCTCCCATTTTACTTCATAATCCATGACCAGCAGCTAATTACTACATAGAGATACAATATGAGTACCTTGACTAAACAGAAACACTTGACGTTAAAAATTTGCATATTTCTGTATAAGAATGTTATCCCACATGAGTCCACTGACTAAATAGAGATTCAAAAATTTTAATACCAGCAAGGGCCTCTCATATCTCACCTTCAACACTCACTAGAATTGGCTTTGTTGCTATGCCAACACAGGAACAGGTCAAACAGTTGGGGGGAGAAAAAAGAGGAATCAAGCTTGAAGTCCAAAGAGAATTTTGTGATTCATATAAAGACAGCTTTGCATAAAAGCTTGAATTTACATGTTGGTTGATATTTTAGAAAACCAAATATTATGAATTTCCCAGTGAGTCCACACAAAATCTGAAATTTTTTATATCTAAAATATAACACAATGCTCTTCCATTGCAAACTTAATATGGAGTAAGCTTAATGTCTGAATGCTGCATTAATATTTATGAATCAAGTTATTCTTAGAGATGAACTGCAAGAAAATTTTATATAGACAGAGGCTACAGCATGGAACCCATGAAAATGTCAGACTGGAGTAACAGGGAGCAACAGGGAGAATTATAGCATTGGAAAGGTTAAGACATAAAAGAAATTAAGTATTACCAGACTCCATCCATGTTTGGCCAAGCTCATTGCACGCCTGAAAAGGGAACATAAATAAGATCAATAAATAACCCTGATAAATCATTGACATTATCTTTTGGAACCTGATGAGTGGATCTAACAAGGTAATAATCTTATAAGTAACTTAAGAAGAGAGGACAACCTGGTTTACAACCATCCTAGCCTCATAATTATCAACACAGCTTAAAATAAGATCAACTGCACTCTTTCCAGGCTTCTCTTTAAGGCTCTCCACAAATATCTCAAACCCTTTTACTGTAGTGATATTCAAAGAGTAGCTCTGGGGAAGAAGAAAAGGTAAGAATTAGTAGTGAAATCGAGGAAAATACGGACAAATATGACTATACATCAATATCCAGATAATGCAATACTCGTCGTTGTAGTTACAAAGAATAGTCAAATATGATTGAAGTCACTAAACTTCCAAGCAAAACAAGAAGGCGTACGATCAAGCAACCATCTAGACTTGACTACTTCAAGCAATCTCTAGGTATTACTGAGCAATGAGTTTGTTGGTATGTAACATAAGCAAGGACTTATCATTCCATGACTTTGAAAGATGACAAAATCCAAAAATATTTGGTTATAAACTGTAGTTAAATAGATACTATTTACTATGTAGGTGCTTACCTCCAAAACAACATCAGGATTAATATCAGAAAGGGTTTGCACAGCAGCATCTGTCTTGGTCATTCCAACCTGAGATTTGAAGATAACATGTATAAGTAACCAAGCATAACACTCTTCTATGAGAGGAGTCTCCAAGTGGCAAGGCACCATCAAACTACACGATATTTTATTTAAGTTCCATGTGCTGAATAATCAAAATATGCTATGCATACAAATAGAAACAAAAAGAAGTGAGGAAAGTTAAGTAATACACTTTATCCGAAGAAAAGGAAAGAAAACAAGGCAAGCGATTGAAAACTTGCATGCCTGGTCAGGGCGGAAGAATAGCCTATTCATGTTAGCCAGTTCCACCGTGTCATAGTCATACAACAGCAGGCGTCCAATCCCACACCTTGTAAGCATCTCAGCTGCAACACTACCGACACCACCTATACCCTGTAGGAATGATTTACGCAAGTAACGACTTCATATCCACAGAAGTATTTTTAAACTTTCAATTAGAATATTTGAGCGAAAGGTGACGAATCGGTTTGTGAGAAGACGAAATTGTTACCAACCACTAAGCTAGCTGACTAAATACTACACAAAACAAACGTATAGAGGTGGCAAAAGAACCATCTTCCGATCATCTTCTAAGCTTCACTATCCTAACTTAAATAGAAAAACAACATGTGGTTTATCCCACATTCACAATGAAACTGCAGTGACAGTTACTGGTGTTTTTTTGTTTTATCATAAGGACCGGCCATTAAATAACAAACCACGTATCTCCATTCCCATTAGAGAGAAAGAGAGAGAGATGAGTATCGAGACGAATACACACGACAATGGCGACCGAGAAATCTCGGATCTTCTCGTAATTCTCTACGATCCCCATTCTCTGAAGCGCCATCAGCCTACTGTAGGGGTTGCTGTCCACAACCTCTGCACTCATATCCTGCATCACACATGACACATATCCATCAATTGAGCAAAAACCCCAACTACTACCAAAAAATTCCTATGCTATAACACAGACCTTCACTTTAGATCTCTTCCCAGTACCCGGCTTCGCCAGATCCTCAATTCTAACCACCCGCTGCTTCATCTGCATACGAAATCGAATGGTAACTAATTTCAAATCGAGGAACATATATATATCCAATTTTTCTCAAACTAACACACTGATCGAATGAAACTACTCAGATCGACAACGTAGAATCTGAAGAAAACACATTAAAAATGAAGAAATCGGTGAGATAGAGAGTGAGGAACATGATCCTATGAAACTACTCAGATGGACATCGTAGGATCTTAAGAAAACTCATTAAAAATGAAAAAACTAGCGAGGTTTAAGATTGAGGAACCGACAGATCAAAAATTTTCCCAACTGAACACAATAATCGGATTAAATCACACAAATCTACATCGTAGAATCTGAAAAAACGCATCAAAATCGAAGAAATCGCCGAGAAATGGAGCGAGTACCTGATCTACGAGATCGGGGCGATCGCTCGAAGAGAGTTTAAGGGATTCGAGATCCTGGAGCAACGATCGGAGCTCCTCCTCCATCGCCGATTTCGCCTTCTCCTCGCACTCCCTCGCGATCGAATCTCGGATTCTCGTAGTCGAACTACTGCGTGAGAGTGATCGGATTCGTGCGCTTCGCCACTCGCGAGCGTTTTAGTGTAATTAGTGCGTGTCGATTCGGGCGAGTCGCTTCAAAGTGACGAGGACGAAGTTGGTAAAAATACACGAGGACCCCTCGACTATATAATATTTTGAAATTGCCTCCTTAACTATATGTCATCTTCAAATAGGCCCCTGTCAACTCTTTTAATTAATTTTTCGCTTCACAATTTAAGTTATTAAATTTTATCAATCATTAATAAATTTTTAAATTTTTTATAATTTTTAGCTAAAATTATTTAATTTTGAAAATTCAAAATTGAAATAATCAAAAAATAATGAGCGCATCCAAGGGTTAAAAGTTGGTTCTTATTTTGTTATTTTTTATATAAATACTAAAAAAAAATTGTAATTTTTGGTTGAAGGGGTGTAAATCATATTATTATTTTTTTAGGGTCTACAAATAGCATTGTCCTTTTCGAAAATAATTAAATAAAAATGGAGGCGTCAATTTCAAAATGATGTACAGTTGCGGGAGTCTCATGCAATTTTACTATGGCCAATGCTATTGCCTCAATTGTTACTCTCCATTAACCGACGACAGGGATTGAACCAATGGACACGTGGACGGTGGATACGACGCCTTCCGCATCATCCGTACAGTACCCTTCTCGTATTATCTCTCTCTCTCTCTCTCTCGCTCCTCGAAAACCCTAGGTTATCTCTCTCCGTCGGAGGCGATGGGGTCGCCCACGGCGACTCCGGCGTCCTCTTCCTCCTCCTCCTCCTCCTCCATGGATATCGTCGTCGTCGTCGTCGTCGTCGTCGTCGGCGGCGGCGGCGGCGGCGGCGAACCTGCGGCGGCTCCGCCGTTCCCTCGCTTCGAGTAGTAGCGGCCTCGTTGAAGTGGCGTAGGATGGAGATCTCGTACGCGACGAGATGGAAATCAACATTTGGATGAATATAAAAAGGTACTCCTCCTTTTGGTATAATCTTTGTTGTTTTCTTTGATTTTCTGATTCTAAATTTCTAATTAGAATTGCAGATTTTTGGGAAATTTAGATCAAATTTGTGTGATTAGAGATATATAGTAGTGATAAGTGATTGCTTTGTATACCTTTGGAGGTGTATACTGTGTTGTATTGATATCTGGTGATCTTCGATTTCGTAATCTCTGTTTGGATAAACAAAAAAAAAAAATTTAAAAAAAGAGCTTAAGCATTACCTGAGATAGCTATTAAAAAAAGGTAAAAATGTATAGAACTTTATCTGAATTTTGGGCTGTTTTGATTCAACTACCCAACCTTTGAAAAGTTTGATTATGGTACCCAATATTTCAATTTATTTGATATAAGCTATTTGATGGCTCTTCCGATACAAATTTCAGACCTATAACTTACTTTGATGGAATTGTAGTTGCATAAATTGTATGAAATATACTAATTAGACCCGTGAAAAAATAAACGATGCATTTAAATTTTAGTTTAAGAATCGTTAAATAGCTCAAATTGAATGAATTAAAAGATTAGGTAGCAAAATCTAATATTTTAAAGGTTTGGTTGTTGGATCAGAATGGGTCATACTTCAGAAGTTCTATACATTCTTACCTTGAAAGAAAAGGGAGATTTCATTTCAATGTCTTAAGCTATAAAACATTTCTTTTTTGGTTACAAATTTACACCTTGATTCGTGATGTAGATTTGGCTATTGAATTGAATGATTTCAGTTCTTCTGTAATCTAGCAAGGGCTAAACCAGAAAAAGAAAAAGGAAGTGTTTTCATGAACTTATTGAACTCTTAATGCTTCCTATTTGTGAACTCAGACCCTCTAGGTCTGAGTGATCTACTTCTTGCTCACAGTAAACTTAAAATCTTTCTACACTTGCAAAACCTGCAACTAGAAAACGAGCAATGAATATCAATCAGAAAATTTACAGTATTTTGACGCGAGGAATTGTTTACTGCTTCTATCATCTGCACTTGTTTGTTCCCACTTTGGATAAGAATTTAGAATTTGACAATTCAGTTTTATCTACACAGCGAATGATTGTTATTAGCTTAGAGAAGGGATTTCCTTGCTGGTCGGCACAGTCTGGCATGTCCGGCACGTGCTGTTTATGCCGCCATGCCGATAAGCCCATGCTGAGGCGTGCGGACATGCCGAGTCGTGCTAGTGACGCAACCAGTGGCGGATCCATAGCCACCTCGGGTAGCCAATCTTTTGTCATGTTGGCCCCACTTTGGGGTCAACTTTGATCCTAAAGTGGGGTCAACAAGTAGGATAATTTATTTACTATTTATTTTTTTGATTATAAATTTTTTTTCCTTTTGTTTTATGAATGGTAGTTGTTTTGAGTTGTTACAATGTATAAAAATATATTAAGTATATTAATTATTTTTAGTTAGTTGTATTTGATTATTATTGTTGTTTGTGAAAAGTAATTATTGATTTATTTTTTCTATTTTTGTTGGCTATTGGCATATGACTAATTTTATATGGTATGTAAGAAACTAATTTATTTAATTATTTATCACTAATTTTGCTAATAAATACATTAAAAAAGATATATATGACAGTGTTACCAATAAGAATTTCATACATTATTTCCAAAATATGAAAATACGTTGAGAATAATTGTAAATAGAAATGGTATATTGTTCTGCTTATACATTATTAATGACTAGCTTATTTTCTATTTCTTAATAATTTTTTTATTATATATTTGACCCTACTATAAAAAATTTCTGGACCCGCCACTGGACACGACGGCAGAGGCCTGTGTCAGTGGCATGGGAATTCTTGCCCCAGACGCTTGTTTGCTTTGTATTATTTAGAGTTAAAGCCAGAGCACGCCATAAAATAAAACAAGAGTTGGGTGTTGTTGGCGTAGATTGACGGACGATTCTTATGAGGCGGCTTGCGCATTGTGTTGACTGAATTTAAAAGAAATGACCCCTAGTGTTAACCACATATAGCAGAAGGGAATTGTATCATGCATCTTGTGCAATCCCTCAAAACTCTCAGATATGGCTGTTCAATTTTGTGGAACCAGCAAAGATCACCGATCGGGAATGACTCTACCAAGTCTTGAATCCGACTGACCGTCCCTAGCGCAAGTGGCAAAGGGCTTGGTGGTTGGTACCCGAGGTCCCGAGTTCGAATCCTAGTTGATTCACATTTTCAGCTAAGTTTATTTCTAAACGAAATAAAACGAAGCGGGTAGCGTGCTACCTTTCTCTCAAAAAAAAAAAAAGTCTTGAATCCGTCGTTCAAAAGCTTACCATCCTTTTGGAGATTGACTGAGAACCGAAAGGTATATATGGATATCCTTACGACAAGGAGATCACACATTTTATTTCCGATCATTCCTCGATCATTTCCGCAACATGTTTTGCTGTCGTATAATTGAACAAAGCCTGGTTTGGATAAACCGGGTCTGGATTGAGAATTCAAGGGGACCCAAATCGTGATTGCCGATACTGAGATTGCGGGAGAGTTGCTTCGTAAGTCTTATGTTTAGGTCGCCAGCCGACGAGGTGTATTCTTGCTGAATAATCTTCCTGTTGATGGCTAGGCTTGCTCAGCACATTACATTCTCCTTTTTGTAAGTGTTTCATAATGCACATCACAAATTTGAAAGAAGTTAGTAATGCATCAACAATGCTGTACAAATTTGGTAACTTAGATTTTGGTTTATGATGTGCTTTTATCAATTTTTTGTGGAGTTTGTAACTATGTTTTTCACTGGGATAATAACATGTTTTGACTTGAGTTACACTCTAGGAAAAACTTCAAAAACAACTCTTATTCTTGTTGTAGCCTTTTCGCAAAGTAATTAGCGAAAAGTAATTATCTTGTGGTTTAAAGTATATCACTTTTAACTCTTGTACGTATAGTTTAAATGCTCTTAAAAAAGAGTTGAAGAGTGCTTGATTTGTAGATTACAAAGTGGAGGATTTTAGTGATTTTTGGTTAATATTTATGATGTTTTGTTAATTTATTAGGGATAATTGTAGAGGAATCACCAAATTTTTACTCATATACACATAGCTACTTGTATTTTAAAATTTTGAGATTTCGCACTCAAACTTCTGAGCTCTTGCAACTGATTATCTAGATTTATATTTCATCAATTTAGAAGTAATTATTGATATTATCAGAGTAATATTTATTATTATCAGAGTACATATATTGTATACTTAACCATATTTTGAACTTTTTCAACAAAAAAAAAAAAAATTCTTCTTTAAATATTAAATGTGATTAAGTACCTACAAATGGGTGAAATTTCAGGTGATTCCTCTACATTTATCACTAACTCAAACCTTATTAAAAAAAAAAAAATAATTACGTTGGCTAACTGATTAATTATACATTTAGGGCTAAAATAAGTGGTTTGTGCTTGTAATAAATTTGAGAATGTCACAAAATTTTAAGTATTACTTTTTAACAAAGAAAAACTCGAAGAGGAGAGGCGTTTATTATCGATACATGTCCTCGAGATTGATTTGCACAATTTAACTACTATTCTAGATTAAGGAAGTGTGTATTTATGATCGAAAATTACTTCATCTCTTTTTATTTTCAGTGAAACAAACGCACCATTCAAACTTTTCAGAATACAATAATTGACTACGGCGTACTCCAGACTGAAGTCAATTACAGAAATAGAAAGAAAAAAAAGAACGAGAAAAAAAATAAAATATTAATGGTGAAATTTTTTATTTTTTACATCATTCATGTTCTATCAAATAAACAGTAAACCTAGAAGAACTTCAGTTCCACTGCTATAGAAACAAATGGTGGAAGAGAAATAATTTTTATCTGAACTTTAGTTCACTGAATTCTATTTTAATCTGTACTTCACCTTCGATGAAACAAGCAGGCCCAAAGTGAGTTAGTTGTCTCTTTTTAACAGCTCGAGTTTGAACTTTGACAATTGAGATCTGTGAACGTTGTGTCTGTATGCTGTGTTCGAACATTTAAGTAAAGCTTTGGGGTTATAGTAAGCAATGTTTAATAATTGTTCAAAAAAATAATATTTTAATGAAAGAAAGCATGGCCTAAGCAAGGAATAAACCGTATAAATTCGTATCCACTTTACAACCCATTATTTTTTGATTTACAAAAAGGTCCCCCACCGACTTGCTTTTTATATGCCCTTTTTGAATTAAAAAACAATTAAGCATGCCAAAACAATGCATGGGATGGTGACAGCTTAAAATGCACTTAACCCCTTTTCATTCCACTTTATTTGAAAAAAGTGTTTCATACTTTATTTTCATCTGTTTATAGGAAGCATCTGGATGCTATCAGTGGATGCTGCTTAAAGAGGTGGGGAAAAAAAAAAATTACACCAAAAAAAACCAAAAGAAAATTTGGGTATCATTCAAAAACAATTAGAGCTCCCAATTCTTGCATTACAAAACAATGCCAAAATGGTTTTAAGATCATGGGTTAATCCAAGAACAAGAAATTTCCTTTGTTTAAAAAAGATAAAATCAGAAAACTTATGGATGAAGCCCATAAAAATAAATATAATTCTATATTTTAAACAAAGTGAAAATATATAAAATTTACTTAAACTATAGACCATTTGATTTAGCTATCCATCTTTTCAAACTTTTGGTTTTAATATCCAATCTTTCAATTTATTTGATTTGAGTCGATCAACGATTCTTCGACTTCAAATTCTGAATGTGTCGCTTATATTTACAGATTTTATTAGTATATTTCATACCATTCTTGCGACTATAAATTTATTAAAATAAGTAATTAGCTTAAATTTTAAAATTAAAATGTCATTGGCCGATTCAAATCAAATAAATTGAAATATTGAATACTAAAATCAAAAGTTTGAAAATGATGGGCAGCTAAGTCAAATAGTTCGTCAAAATAGTTCATAGTTCGGATAATTTTTGTACGTTTTTACCTTTAAACAATATTCTATTATTCTTAGTTCAAGACTTTTAATACAGTGAGAAGCACTTAAAAGCACTACAAAATTTCTTATCAAAATTTTCCTCCACAGCCTCTTAATTGGTGTGACAATTACAAAAGCTTTATAAAAATTATAGTTTGCTTTTAATTTTTGAAAACTCAATTTAGCTTCAACCCCCCATGAACTGCTCTAAACATTTATCTAATATATTTCTTGATGTAGAGAATCTGTTTCAATAACCTATCTGAGATGCTCAAATACATGAATTTTTTAGTTAAATAAGTGAAGGTTCTTATCAATTTAGTGGCTCATGCCCTTAACAGATTTAAATAGGTAAGTGTGAAATTATATGAAACAACCGTTATACTCTGAAAGCTTAAACTGTTAGAGAACGGTGTTTATATATTTTTATATTTAACACTCCCCCTCACGTCTGGACTCGAGACTTTTTGTAGGTCCATGACGTGAATTTAATGAAATGAGAGAAAACTAATAATGCTAGGAGCCTGACGTGACTCGAACTCGGAATCTCTTATTCTGATACCATGTGAAATTATATGAAACAATCGTTACACTCTAAAAACTTAAGCTGTAAGAGAATAGTGTTTATATATTTTTATATTTAACAATAAGAACTAATTTTAAATCTAACACCACACCTATCCAAATTTGGACTTTTTTCTTTTACTAGTCTTATCGCGTTTTTTTTTTTTTACTACTAAAAAATTAAAGGAGTTTTGTGAACCCTGGGAGAGGTGTAAAATTTATACCTGTATTTCGAGTGTATAACAAGAATTTTACATGAAAAAACAGTTGAAGGGGCCAATTTCACAATATTCTATAGTTGAGGGGGTCTCTATACATTTCTACCTTCATTAAAAAGATGACCTAAAATATATATATATAAGGTCCACATGTGATCCACTTTGTTTCATAGTAAAGCAAAAGAGAGAGAGAGACCCTAATTAACTTTTTCACTAAATATGAGTCAAATAACATAAAGTGGATCCTAGAGCTGTCCCACTAACACCCACTAAAACCAAAACCCTAACCAATCACATTTAGCCAAGTGTCCTCTTTCCTACTTTATTTCCTAGGTGTGTTTTTTTGGTTAAAATGTAAAGAGACCCCTCAACACACAATAGTTCAATAAAAAAAAAATTTAAGATATTTGTCAAATTTATGAGCGTTTCCATCAAATTTAATAATTTTAATCACTTTTTGGCGAATATATAGAGCAATGCTACTGGTAGACTCTTAAAATGTAGTGTACGTATATCTTACATCCACTCCACCCAAAGATCATTACTTCTCTACTGGTCGCATCAATTTTTTTTTATTGCTACTAAAAATTATTTAAATTTTGATCTACACCTCCTTTTGGGGTGTACAAGTAGAATTTTTTGCATATTAGTGAGGGGTTTGGGGCCTATCTCAAATATCCTATAGTTGAGGAGGTTTCCATACATTTTTGCCTTTCTTTTTTTTCTTTTTTTTTTCTCACACATCATGCATGGTTACTTTGCTCTTTTTCCTTTTTTGCTTTTGCCCTTTCACTTTACTTCCCTTTCCTTAGTGCACTAAACTTCCTCCTTTTGTGATGAGTTGAGTTTCTCTTCAGTTTGCATGCACCATAGAAGTTAGTAGAAGGTGCTTAGAAACCACCCTCTCCTACCTCATCACCTCTTCTTAACTACTATATATACTCATCAAACACCCCAAGAGAAACTCCATGCCAAAATATTGCTCTTTTGCATGCAAATTAAAACCACCACATGCAATTGTGTAGATATAGGTATAGTTTTCTTCTTATGAACTCCATATCATACACCATTTTCTCTCACTAGCTTCAATCACCAACACCAACACAAAACACACTCTCATCATCTCCTATCCATACATCTTTCACAACTATATATCATTGTGATCTCTCTCTCTCTCACACACAAACACATATATACCCATCATCTTCTTCATTTATTCACCAACTCTTTATATTCATCTTTCATAGCTATCATTTTATCTCTCTCTCTCTCTCTCTCTCTCTTAAACACATACTCATCATCTTCTTCATTTATTCACCAACTCTTTATATTCATCTTTCATAGCTATCATTTTATTCCTCTCTCTCTCTCTCTCTCTCTCTCTCTCTCTCTCTCTCTCTCTCTCTCTCTCTCTCTCTCTCTCTCTTAAACACATACTCATCATCTTCTTCATTTATTCACCAACTCATTATATTCATCTTTCATAGCTATCATTTTATTCTTCTCTCTCTCTCAACTATTTAAGCTTGAAAGATGAGGAACAAGGCTTCTTTGTTCTTGAAGCACATCTTCTCCGCCATCGTAGCCGCAGTGAAGGAGAAGTCGATAGCGGTGAAGAGCAAAACAAGCGCGATAAAGACGCGACTCCTCATCTTCGGGCTCCTGCGTAACAAGAAGGTCTTGATGAGTGCAATCAACCACAAAATACATGCAATAATGGGCCACGAGAAGAACGAAGATGAGGGCGGCAACGACGACCGCAACAAGGCGATCGTCGTCTACAACGAAGGCAGACTCGAGTCGAGCCGATCCCCGAGCCTCGTTCGAGCCGAGTCGGTGGAGTGCGCCGCGGTCGAGGACGGCTATCCTGACATGACGCACTCACTCTTCAGCATGAACGACGAAGACGAGGACGAGGACGACGACGAGGAAGCGCTGGCGAACACGACCGGGTCGGTTATCGATCTGGTTCGGCACGCGAAGGAGGAGACGGGGTCGGAGTTCAAGCTCGAGGACGAGATCGACCACGTCGCTGACGTGTTCATTCGAAGGTTCCACAGGCAGATGAAGCTGCAGAAGCTTGAGTCCTTCAAGAGATACAAAGAGATGCTTGAAAGGAGTGTGTAGAAGAAGGCTTTGGAGACAAAAAAAAAAGAAGAAAAAGTCCACCTTGATGTGTAAGCTTAGTGCAAGGAAGGGAAAAGGGGATATGTTCAATTTGAGTACTTAGAAGAAGAAAAAAACTTTCATCAGACATATCTTTTTAGACACATCCCTTCTTATCGTTAGATATCTCTTTATGGTATTTTAAGATTCAGACATAGTGGTATCTAACTATAGGAAGGAATGTATTTGAAAAGGACATGTATGATCGAAATTTTTTCAGGAGATAAAAAGATCAGTATCAAACACGTTATTTTCAGACGCACACGTTTCTATCGTTGGATATCGATCACTTTGTGGTGCTTTATGAATCAGACTGAGCGATATGTAATAATGAGGAAGAATGTGTTTGAAAAAGACACATCCATAAAAGTTTTTTTTTTTGTTTATGGGAGTTGATTCACTGAAGTTGGTAGAATCACTCAAGTGTAAGTTGTCTCTTGGGTGATGTTAGAGGCATGAGAAGAAGGAGATTATAAAGTTGATAAGTGTATCATTATCCTTCTTTAATTTACTTTGTAGAACTAGGGGAATAAAAAGAAACATATAGCAACTTAATGTACCATGAAGAAACTCTGTATATGATAATCTGAGTGTATATTTAACAAGGAATATTGTTTTGTATTCCAATCAAAAATGTGCAAAAGTTATTTTAGAGGGAAAATAGTTACTTGCAATGTAAGATCTTCAATAATATATGTATAGATATTTTGGCAATCATACTGTTTCAGAAGAATGAATTCTATTTTTAAGGTAATTTATCTTATTCCAAAAAATAACATTGAAGCAGCTAAAACACTCATCTATCAATTACTGCAAAATCTTTAAATATACCCAAAAAAAAGGAAACTCCACAAAAGATGTTTTTTTTTTTTTTTTTTTTTTTTTTTGAGAGAAAGGTAGCACGCTACCCGCTTCGTTTATTTTTTTTGAAAATAAATTTAACTGAAAATGTGAATCAACTAGGATTCGAACTCGGGACCTCGGTACCAACAATCAAGCCCTTTACCACTTGCGCTAGGGACGGTCGGTCTCCACAAAAGATGTTCACACATGTAAACAGGGCTGTAAATGTGCACATGATGTGCCTGAGATTAACAGCATTATTAGAATGTTTTATCCTTATCAAATTGGAGAGATCTGCATCTCATAAAGAGATTATCATTCATTCCCAATCATGCTTGCAAATTTCAACAGACAATTGCTCAAATAGGAGTTTTTGGGCTATTAGGCCCACAAAAATTTTTAAATATAAAAATAGACTTCTAAAACTCTTATTTGTAAAAGTAGACCTATAAAAGCGGTGAATCATTCACCGCTTTTAAATGCGGTGAATAATTCACCGCCTTTACCCTAATTTATATCTTTTTAATATCTAAACTTTAAAAGATATATAGTATTTACTACTAAAAATATGTATAATTCTTTAAAGAAAGCGGTGAATGATTTACCGCTTTCTAAAAGCGGTAAATCATTCACCGCATATACCTAATTTTATAAATAAATTTTTTAGAAGACTAATTTTATAATTATAACATTTTTTAAGTCTATTAATAAAAAAAATTCGCTCAAATACACAAAAAGGCTTGCAAATGAGAAGGATGACAGATCTGCACTGCTCAGCTAGAGCTTCTGCAGAAGTGCTTTTTGTTGCTGTATAGAGTTTCACAAGAAAAGCATTTACAAACTTAATCTTTAGAATCCGTCAATTAAATTTCCACTACAATAGAAAGACGCAAGGAGCACATTTCAACTTTCCACCACAGCAAAAGCTCTGTCGTTTATTTACCGAGCTTCTTATAGAAGCATATTTCCACTGCAATAGAAAGGCGCAATGAGCACATTTCAACTTTTTCCACTGTCGCAAAAGCTCTAAATTATTTGTTTACCGAGCTTCTCCTTATAGAAACATATTTCCACTGCAATAGAAAGGCGCAATGAGCACATTTCAGCTTTCCACCATAGCAAAAGCTCTATCATTTGTTTACCAAGCTTCTTATAGAAGCATATTTCCACTGCAATAGAAAGGCGCAATGAGCACATTTCAGTTTTTCCCACTGTAGCAAAAGCTCTAGATTATTTGTTTACCAAGCTTCTCAGTTGTAGAAGCTTTTCCAAGAAGCAGTCGAGAATGCGCCTAAGCAATATGATCAGCTTAAGGCTCCATTGGCTATTGTATGCTACTCCATTCATGAATTAATCTCATTAAAGCACCCAAAATAGACAACTAGAGCCCTCGTTAACCACCAATATCTAATACCACCAAGGTCACTATATAACTTAAGGTTGCCCCAAAAACGATGACGACAACAACAACAAAAGTTCTACAATTTATGGAGTTAAGCTTTGAACATATGAAACTGGGATCGACTTCAAAAAGTATCAGCAGATGCAGTAACTTCTCGGGCATCTGTCGGTTTCTCCGATTAAGCTCCTTCGTTCATCAAGCGGGCGATCACTTCGTCCTGCGAGAATGGATACCAATTAGCCTTGCAGTATGATGATAATAGATTTGATCTACTATAGTTGGGGAAAGTGCATTTTAAAAAAAAATCTACGTAGAACGGCCTCACTTTACATTCTTTCAAGTTCAGGACACTCGAGCTACAAGTCATCCAACTTTACATTATGTGGGGAAAACAGAGGATAACGTAGAAAAAGCAGTATTAGTTTCAGTAACTTTGGCTGAGGCATTTTGCACCATTACTGATATAAGCTTCTATCGTGAGAGAGCTAGTCGAGTAGTTGTGCTTTAACATCTTAACCTACAAGATCTAAAGATCTTAAAAGCTAAAACAAGTGAAACATTTGTATCATCTTGTGCCTAAAATAGACCTATTCCTAAAGCATTATTGCGAAGTTCACTAGTAATTTCACAGAAGCACAAATCTCATGAATAGAATTACGGTACATAAATCTAATGAAAGGCTCTGTCTGCCACTTTCTCAACACCTAAAACATGCCCTAATTTTCAAAAGTCGGTGCAAATGTTTTCCCCAACTTTTGTAATCATCAAATATATAAAGCAATAGATGCAGCTCTTACTTTGTTTAAATTGAACAAGGAAAAAAAGGAAAAGGAAGAATCCCTCTAATTGAACAAAGTACTTGCCTTTTTCCCTCTTGTTGAGAGGCCTCTCTCCTTCAGAAGAACGCGCAGCCGCTCCACGGTCATAGCCTGAAGTGTCTGCTCCGAAAACCCCCCTAGAGTATCAAAACTTTGTAAGAAAAGGTAAACTGAGTGAAGATGAGGCATAGATTAATATGTAATGTATCATTATCCCTATAGGCAAGGATTGTTAAAAAAGATAGACCGCTCTGCCGATAATCTCATACCACACATGCCAACTATGTCGACATATTAAATGGGGTGTGTGCTGAGGCGTGCCAGCGTACCAGCGTGTCGTGCAATGCCAGTGGCACACCGGTATGCCCGTGCCAAGGGGACGGCAAACCTTGCCTCTAGGAAATACTTTTGAAAGTTACAGTTCGTATTAACCTCCATCACAGGACATTACAGTCTTTCAGCTGCATAAGTTTATTACCAAAACAGAAAAAACCTACGAAGCCAGTCAATAAATTTAGCTTCTTTGGTAGTTTGTCTAATAAAATAGTGCTAGTACATACTATTTTGACGGAGAGGAATAAGTGAGATATAGCTGAAAAAGGAGAAAGGATTCATGTAGCGGAACCTTGTCAGTTAGGACAAAGTCTATCAATGGTACTAATACGCCAATAGTAAGGTAATGGAGATAATTCTAGAACATAAGGAGTAGCATAAGAATGTTTGCGAATTAGGCATTGGACATTCTACATCATCAGCTTCACCCAAAAAAAAAGAAAAGAAAAGAAAATGTACTTAATTATGTCCCTTGATTTGACTCTCAAACTCCGAAGCTCGTGATTGAGCTTATTTCTTCAATCCAAAAATAATGTAGTTAATTATGCCCTTGACTTCTATTCACTCCAGAAAAAAGGTCAATTTCCATAACATGACAAATTAATTCAGAGAAATACGTTTTGCTAGAGAAATTTAGTACCCCTGAAATGTTATACATTAACATATGTGCCCCTACAAAGTCTCAATTTGCATAACCTCTTGGAAAACTTAATTTCTTCCATATATACCCTCGTAGTGATGAGCATTCCCCTCTTCAAAGAACTTTTCCTAATAAACCAATTCTCCCCCGTGAATTTATTACTCCCCAACTCAAGAGTATTCTCGCAAGAAGCAGCACATTTGTGAAGTATGCCTTAAAAAATGTGGGTTTTGAAGAGGAATATTGAAATAAATGATTTTGAAGGGAGTTATTAATATTCAGAATAGATCGCCCTTTTAATAAGGAGTTACAATCATTACCATAAATATTGTCGTAAAATTTACCTTGACGAGAAGAAGCAACAGCAGCACCAGTATTGGCTCGTTTAGCTGGACTCCGTCCATCTGAATTTCTTGCACCAGATCTAACCAAAAAATTAAAATGTAGAAATTAAACATAATAAAATGCTACCATGTAAGAAGATTAAGATAACAAAGATATTTCTTGTAATGGCTGAGCTTTCTCAATCTGGAAATTCATCATTGATCTTTGGAAGTAGAAAAATAAAAATAAAAAATTTAGGTAAATTTTAAAAGTTGCCCAATATCGAAGTCATTTTAGTAGCAAATATTTCCACTGAAAGGTAATAAGGAAACTGAATGAACGCTTTAGATCATTTATAGAACGGATGGAAATTGTCACCAATACAGGAACTCTTGGAACAGTACAAAATCAAGAAACCTATGCTAAAAAAACATTCACAGATACAAGCACGTAGACACACACACACACACAGGGGGGGGGGGGGGGGGGGGGGGGGGGGGGGGGGGGGGGGGGGGGGGATCCTCTTGTGTTGAATATGGTAATTTTATGTTCATATCCCGATACTTTAGAAGGACTGTGATTATTAAAGAAATAAAAAAGATCAAAGAAGCTCATTACTATCATGTTACGTATTCAATGATGGTGTTAATCCCCAATTGACCTTATGATAGGTCATTTGATCCACTTATGGCTTACTAAGTCAAACTACTAGTTTTTGCAGAGTATTTTTCCTTCTTTTAGGAATTGATTGTCTCATTTCATTATACTCGGAGAGCTTATATACCTTAATATTTGGTGCATAATGATTGAACAACTTTCTGAGGCTCTTGGAAAAGTCTCTCTTTTCCTTTCAAATAGTAATGTATAACAATGAAGTGAACTAAGCCATATTGAACTTCTTCAATTGCTCATAATGGTGATATAGTAGTAATTCCCCCAATAATTTCATTACATCATTCTCTAGTAATTCTCTCTTTCCAGTCGAATCATTTTTTCAATTGTTTATGAGCCAAAAAAAGTTCAGGTCTCTTTCTTTTCTTTTCCTTAGCGTTCTTCTTTCTCTAATCATAAATAATTCAATCTGTACTCAAATCAGTATCTAAAAAGACCTGAAATAATTCCAAAAAAGTAAACTCTAGCTTCCTATCATAATTCTGGTCCCCACAAAGGTTGTTGATGCGCTGACCATCAAATATGGGGTGCGCTGATTAGTTCACACAAACGCCCCAAGGCACCACACATAGTGGCATTGTGGAGGATTGTGGAGGCCACACAAGGGAAACCAAAAGCACGGCTCAATAAAAAATATGAGGCCGGAATCATATTCTAAATCAATAACAACATATCACCGATCTATTTCTCATCATGAAAAGTATCTACAAAACTTAAAACCTAGTTAAAGAAAATACGTGATGTGTCAATTAAAGAAAATATTCATTTTTAATTGCACTACATACAATAAAAGCACATCAACAAACATTGAGCATACTTCAGTATTTTCTAACCTTAGCTAAGAAATCAGTTGTTCAACACAAACAATCCTCCAAGGACTTGTTCTCAACAGATAAGATACAGGCATCAAAGCCAAAGTTAAAGATATCAGTTAAATAAGGCAGTTTAGAAGAGTCTAAAGAGAAAGGAGCAGCTAGAATACATGAATACATAATCTCACACATGCGTACTTAGAATGTATGTATATGGAAGTAAATCTGCAAACAAGAATATATAATTTGTTTATCAGCTAAATTACCTCTTCCCTTTCCCTCTTTCTGCTGCTTTAGCATCATTTGCCTCACTCTTCTGTTTACTGATTTGAAGAGATCTAATCAGTATGTTTGTGGTGTCTGTTTTAACTATTTGTCCCTCTAAAATAACAAAAGGCAAATCAGCATCAGAACTCGCATTAGAAACATATGTAACTAAGAAGAAGTGTGACAAAGGCACTCCTCGAGCGTTTACAAGTCACAAGGAGCTCTTAAATCATAAGAAAACAAAATTATCCAAAATAATGTAATATGAACAAAGCACAAAAAAGCTCTTAGAAACATCTTTCCATTAATATCTCAAATAGCCATAGGATTCATGCCACCAAGAGAGGCTATTAAAGCAACAATCGTCACAAAAGCATCCAAGCAATAGTTGGTTTTCCTAGTTTGACTGGATAATAAAAAGCTAATTTTGACCACAAATGCTCCCTTGAAATGAACGCCTTGGCATACAATCATCTTTGATGTGACTAGTTGACTGAAACTGGTAACAACAGCAGAACCATACAACTATTTTAGGGAACATCAGAATGAAATATTAAAATCAGTTTGCGTAAGTACAGAAAATATTTTATTAGCAACTATAGAGCTTCAGAAAGAAGGAATAAGGAGCAAACTACACCCGTAATGAAATATTTATAACTGCAACTTTATACTACACTAGTTAAAGACCCGCGCTTCGCTGCGGAAAAAAAAATTTACAGTAAAATAATTAATAAATAATAACAAAAAAATTATTAAAAAAATAAAAATTATTTATATATTAGAGTCCTTCGACCTCGCCCTCGCCATCTACCTCCGATCCCTCCTCCCCGTGCCCCCCGCCCCGCTCCCCTCTCCTGGCTCGCCCACGCCGCCGACCTTCTTGTCTCCACCCTCACCGACGCCGCCCGGCTCCTCTCTCGCTCCTCCTCCGACCCCGCTGCCCTCGCCGCCCACCTCCGCTTCGGCCTCTCCCTCCTCGACGCCGCCGCCTCCTCCTCCGCCTTCTCCTCTCCTCCCCCGACTCTCTCCTCCGTCGCGCCCGCCGCGCCATCGCCCACCCTGACGTCGCCGCCACGCCCGAGCCCACCCGTGCCGCCGCCTTCGCCACGTGCCGCGCGATCTACGCCGCCGACGCTGTCGCCGCCCTCGTTCTCGGCGCCATCGCGTCGGGGCTCGACGGCGCCAGCGCCGGCGCGAAATCAAGCATCGGCGAAGAAGAGAGAGATAGAGAGAGAGCAGAGAGCCAGTGCAGGAGAGAGGCATCGGAAGAAGCGTACAAAGAGGAGAAATAGAAAAAAGTAGGGATAGATTTGGTACTTTTCCAAGAAGGAGTGGGAAGAGGGAGGGAGAAGATTTGATTCTTTCCCAAGAAGGAGGGGGAAGATTTGTTAATTTTTCAAGAGAGGGGAGGTTTTAAAAAATTTGGTAGATTCCCAAGGAGGGGGGAGGTTTCAAAAAATTTGGTAGATTCCCAAGGAGAAGGGAAGGTCTAGTAGATTCCCAAAAAGGAGGGGGGGAGGGAGGGGTGAAATTTCACCAGAGGTTGACACGTATTCCTTGAGAAACTGTAAAATTATAGTATGTAAGGATTACTACCAGTCTGATAGTAAGTTGTTCCGAGTTCAGACTTTACATTTTGAGCTGCAGTTATTGGGTTGCTAGCAAATAGAGTAGTGATACCTTAATACCAGAATGACATAAGGATTATGAGTCAGTCAACAGACCATTTTCAGTAAATATCAGAGCACTACCTTCACTACGTTCTTCTTACCAAAGAAGAAACATGGACAGCAAGTCACCTTTGTTTTGCCGTTCTCCATGGTCGCGCATGGGGACCCTTTCCATATCAGATTACCAATGACTACTGCATGCTAATGCATGCAGACACGTAAATGGTTTCATACTTAGTTATTCCCAATTAATAACTAAGATATTTTTTGAATTCTAAATTATTATATTTACAATTAGTTATCCTAGATCTATTCTTTGTAGGTAGATCGGTAAGAAGTTTCCTCCAAAGAGAAAAACAATGGTATCCATTCCACTTCTATGTCCAAATTTTCTCAAAGTTGACAAGTTGCCCTGTTTGAATCATGCATGCCGTGT
The DNA here is from genome assembly GCA_016920855.1 of Puya raimondii. NCBI lineage: Eukaryota > Viridiplantae > Streptophyta > Magnoliopsida > Poales > Bromeliaceae > Puya > Puya raimondii. Next base: position 97,620,124 of record JABWPP010000050.1, read on the forward strand.
CCTAACTCTCGTGAATGTGACTGTGTAACCTAGGTTCTAACAAGGCACTGGCTATCTACAAGGAGATACATCATAAGATGGCACGCCGCACGCCATCCCTCATGCTGTGGCAGAATAGACGTTGTATTGGGCATTGTCTTATTTAGCATAGATTAACATAAATAGCTCAACATTTTGAATAAATAAAATATTTTTGATTCACTAAATAATAAGGACAGGCATGTAAACTGATGGCTTTGCCGCCATCTAAAATAAAGAAGTGATCACAGCTATCATATCTGGTCTAAGTAAGCGGTGACATGTAATTTGGCAAAAATTCAATGCGCTAAAGGCTATGGAAAGGTAAAGAACGTAACAGTTTAGAATGGGAATTGATGAATGTGCACTCTCACAGCTATCATGAAAGCACCGAGCCAAGATATCTAAACATGCAAGTTCACAGGCACATTACAATGAGGAAAAGTAAAAAAGGAAACCGAGTAAGGCAATAAGCACAAAACAAAGTATGAGCACGCAAGTACGTAATATCAACCTGCGAAGAAGGGAAGCAGATACATAACTATACAGTAAGAAAAATCATTAGTAATGCCATGAAAAAATGTACATGTACATATATTCACAAATTAAATAATCAGTAATCAGCTTAAGCCAAGGAAACAAAAGCCATGAAAACAGGAATGCTGGAAACATGGCTATAATTTAGCTTATAAACTGTTTTCAGCATACACAAACTTAGTATTAAAACCCAATTTTAAAAGCAAAAACAATAACACCAAGTAAAATAATTTAGTTTATACTCTGCATGTAATGTATAAGCAAGATGATCGCTCTCTCATAAACATGATAAAGTTTGCATCTTTTACACAAGAACACTTAGTACGCCTAAAAAATAAAAATTAAATAAGATTAAACAACGAATTGAAGCCAACCTGGGGGATCAGTATCATGCTCGCAAACATACACTCGAATCCCACCCTGCACACGTCACCAACCAGTGAGAGATCCACAATTGGGAACCAAACAAACCCAAATTTAACTATCCAAACACGGAAATAAACAAGGGTAAAAAAACAAAAAATTAGGGTTTTAGAGCGAGGGAGAGAGAGAGTAAAAGTGAGTTGGAATCAAACAAAACCAAATCCAACAATCGAAACATGGAAAGTAACAAGGTGAGAAGGGAGAAACTAGGGTTTGGTAGAGAGAGAGATAGAGAGAGAGAGAGAGAGAGAGTACGAGGTTGGAGGAGGGGATGGTGGAGGAGGAGAAGTTGCCGCTGGAGGGGAGGCCGACGAGGAACTTGGCGGCGCCCTCCGCCGCCGCCGCGGAGGAGGCGGCGGAGCGCGGCGGCGCCGCCGCTCGGACTCGTGCGCCGGCGCCGGCGCCGGCGCGCGCGGGGGCGGCGGAGCCCTCGCTCTCCATTACCGACACTTTTTTTGAAAAAAAAAAATTTTATTTAATTTATTATTTTTCCTACTAGTGTGTGAAGAGAATAATGGAATCCTGGGTCGCATATATAGGCCGCATTATGCCTTCCAATGCGGGGAACGGGAAAAGAGTAAATTTGCACTGTAGTCCCTAAACTTTTGAAATTATTGCACCACTAGTCCTCAAACTTCCACTCTCTCTTTCCCATGTCTCATTTTTGCAGGGAAAATGTACAAAGACCCCCTTAACCTTTATCTCCTTCATAAATAAGCATCTAAATTTTTATTTTTGGCAATTAGAACCGCAAACTTTATTAAACAGTTACTAATTATGTAAATGTTTTGATCAGATGTTATGTTATGTTTTAAATTTTTTGTCGACTTCGAAATGTAGAAAAATCTATTTTTCTCTTCCAATTTTGATAATTATGCATGAGGAAAAAGGAATTGCTTTTCTTTTTATATGTTGGAATAGAAAGAATATTTTTTTTTGGTGTTTTAAAGAATTATAAAATTATATGCAAAATATACGATCAAAACGGTTAAGTAGGTGTGGCGAGAGGCCAGAATGGATCGACTCACGTTCAATGGCGGGAGGTCGAGTTGGGCAAAGTCATATTGAAGTACGCTTTAAGCAAATTGATTGTATTTTTTTGGCAATTCGAACTTTTAAAATTAATGATTAACGTCAACGATTCTATAATATCATGCTAATATCTTGTCAGCGCGGTACGATATGGTGGTCACGACTTATGCCGATGGGCATTTAAATCCTTGGATGCTTACAATCAAATTATGAAATCAAAACAGTACAAATCAAAGTACCTTAAAGCTTCAAAAAAAAAAAAAAAACAGCTTTATATGCTGGTAATTAAGATAACAATAATCAGCTATTGAGCAGAACTTATACCAGGAAAAACTTTGCCAACCTTGTTGTAATTGATATTTTAAACTTCAAAATCTATGAACCGAAACTAGCGTAAAGATTTACACCGCTGAAAAAGAAAAATTCATTAAAGTTATGTTCATTAAATAAATGAGCAACATTAACCAGTACATAAACAACACATTGTTCTACTGCGAAAACTCAACTAGGAGATAATCAACAAGCAACATCTACATGCTTGAAAATACACCACTAAATAAATGCTAACATTGTCATAAACTTGTTGTGTGATTTGCTTGCCCCCTGTTCTGCTTTAGTTGTCAGATCAAGCCATCATTACACAACAATTATAAATCGACGGGTTCCGCCCTTGACGATCGAAATCAAGGACACGCCATTCTACATTATCTAATTCAGGACTAGGTGTGCAAAAGCACATAATGATCTCTAAAGTAGGGCGATTGCGCAGCGTTCTACAGATTAAAAGTAGCTCATCCCCCAAAGACTTCAATTTCACTCCCCAACCCTCGAAGAGTTCTATGCTCGCGGGCGCCCTACCGACTACCTTCCATGTGTTTTCGTTTTTCAAGTACACCTTGAGATGGCGAGAAGGGACGTCGAGATGATACAACTCATTGTTTACAACTGCCATGAAATCTTGCGGTTGAGAGGAGTGAACGGTCCAAGATGGACCATCTTCTATCACATTAGGAATAAGTTCCCACACATTCCGCTCAAAATCATAACATTCTCCACAAGTAAGTAAATCACGATTCTCATTTCGGCCACCAATAACATAAAACTTACTATCCATATAAAATCCTGAGCAAAACCTTCTTCGCCTGTTCATACTGGGGAGCGACTCCCATGACTTGCTCTCAGGATTATACTTCTCAGCGCTATTCAGAACCTCCTCACTAACTTGTAGCTCCCCTCCAGCAACACAAGCCACACTACCACAGTCTGCATACGCAAAATAAAATCTCGGTGTGATCATCATAGGACCGTTGAACCACTGGTTTAACTCCAATTCGTATCTCCAAATATCGGAGTCACTCCAAATATCAGTGTCCTCAATGACTATTCCCAACACAAGAAGATGTGTTCCTGCACAGAACGATTCCATTTCACGATATGTAGTGGTTCCGTAGTATGGACATATAGGGAGGTCCCAACAAGATCTGGTATATGGTTCATAACACCGATAGTGGGCTTCTCCTGAAAGTAAGAAAATTTTTGGCTCCTTAAGCCCAATCTTCTTTCGAATTTCATGGAGCTCACCGTTTCTTATTAGAGAACGGAAGCGCCGGTTCACCAAGCGAAGATCACAGTACTTTGAGCTCGGAAGTCTCGCCAAGATAAGAAGGGCGATGTCATCACTGAAAGGCGGCAAATAAGAGTTATCCACATCTCGGAACCGACGATCCATTTCAATTTTCGTGACTTGCTTCTTCATATCCCACTAAAATCTCAATCTCTTCGCATTCGCAGGCACCGCCAATTGCATCCTCCTCGGCCTCCGACATCTGATTCTTCCCAAAATTCCAAGATTAAAAAAGATTCGGCTTCTTTGTCAGCAAAACATTATATGTATATACAATCAAAACACGAACCAAAATCGCACCTTTCTACACAAAAAAACATCTTTTGACAGGACAGAAACTAGTAATTAAAGCAATATCTTTGTGAGGCATTCAATCAAACATTTGATAGGCATGAAACAAGACACAGACAAAAACATTTCCATTTTTGTTCTCAAATAAGAACCTGTTAAGGAGTAAAACATTTAAGACAAAATCAATCTTAAAAACAACAGTTGATATGCAATGTTGAAAAGTATATTACAAACAAAACAAGAGGAGATTAATAGAGAAAATAAAATAAAGTAAAAAAAAAAAACAAGTATCATTTGGAAGAGGAGCATCAAAACCTCACCTGGTTTAGCATGGAAGAGGATTATTAATTCCAAATCAAAAGCTCACCTGTTAAGCCTCTCCTAAATTAAAACTTGAAGCATCGATGATGCTCCAGCGAAAGCAAATCCCACACCAAAAAAAAAAAAAAAAAAGTTTATAGTGGGAAGGCTAAATTGCAAATTTGGTCCTCAAACTATAAAGCACTTGACATTTTCATCCTCGTATTTCAATTTGTTATAATTTTTGTCTTAAATTTATAAAATATAATTAAATCTCATAACAAAATTTAGTTGAGTAAATATTGATGTGTTACTAATGTGAAAGTGATGTAATAATATCATGATTGATTTAAGATGTTACATTATTTTTACATCAATGGTATGTTAATATTTAATTAATTAAATTAAATTATAAACTTGATTATAATAATTCAAAATATTCAAGTAAAAAATTATAATAAATTAAAATTTGAAGCGAATTGGATCACTAAAAATAAAACACAAACAAAAAATAAAAAATAAAAAATAAAAAAGCAACTTTAAAATAGATGCCCCCTCAGCTATAGGCTATTTTCAAAAAAGCTCCACTGACTCTACTTTCTATTTTTGACTCACACTTGTGAACTTTCAGTTCAATCAATTTGGGTTTATTTTTTAAAGTAAAAATTGGGAATTTGTTATAAATAGCAGCTTCTTTGTCTAAGCAGCTAATAACCAAATCCACAGTTTTTTCGGTTTAAAAAGTACTCAAAATAGTTAAAAATAAGTTAAACTACACTTTTTGTCCTCAAACTAGGAGGAGCGTGATAATTAGGTTCTCAAACTTAAATTTATAGTAATTTCTGGCTCGAACTTTTTGTATATTATAATCAAGTCTAATAACGTAATTTGGTTAGCTAAATATTAATAAATTATTGATGTAAAAATAATATGAGGGCGCGTTTGGTTCGCACTATGAAAGATTACTAGGAATAAAAAGATGCCCAAGAATCTTATTCCTACTCATCCTATTACTAAGAATGTGGTATTCCGGTGTTTGGTTCGCACTATCATATTATTTAGTCATATTATTTAAGATTACAAAAAATATATAATTAATGTATTTGTTTCGTTAATTAATTTTAGATAATCCTATAAAAAATTTCAACATCTTTTTAGAAAAAAGGAAGAGAGAACACAAGTTGGAAAAAGAGAGAGCATAATTAAAGAAATAGGGAGAGAGATAGAGTCAATGTTAGGAGAAAGTCTACTGTGTCACACTTGCACCACGTCATCAATAACAAGCCAATTACATCTCTCCTTTTCAAAAAAAAGTACAATAAAAATATTTTTTTATAATTATGATGGGACATATATACCTAAAAGAAAAAATTTGATTGGTTTGGGACGCCACGTCAGCATATGCACCCGTTGCATTTTAGAATTTTTCCAATGTTAGAGGGAGTGAGAGAATTGAGATTTTAGAAAAAAAGAAAGAGAGCTTAGTTTAGAGAGAGAAAAAGAGTTGAAATTTAGAGAGAGAAAGATAAGTTTAGAGAGAGATATAAAGTTAGAGTGTAAAGAAAAACAATACCAACTGGTCGGCGGATGGGAAAAAAGAAAAAAATTAGATATATTATGATTACCCCAATCTATTAATATGAGAATACTCACCCTTCCTTAAAGAAATGAGATTAATATTTTGGGACGAATCTCATTCCCAAGTAATACAACATTACCAACTGGATTACTTAGTCCGTTTACCGTGGGCCGAAGTCAATTACGGTGAAGAGAGGTGAAGAAAAAATATTATTTTTAATTATATTAAAATATAATTATATAATTATATAATTATATTATTTTTAATTATATATTTAAAATATTATATAATTAAATTTTAATTATATAATTAATTTTATATGATTAAATTTTATTTATATAATTAAAATATTATATAAAAATATAATTATATAATTAAATAATATTATATAATTAAATTTTAATTATATAAAAAATATTATATAATTAAATTATTTATTATATAATTAAATTTTAATTATATAAAAAAAATTATATAATTATTTATTATATAAAAAATATTATATAATTAAATTTTAATTATATAAAAGTATAATTATATTATTTTTATTTATAAATCATCTATTATTTATACATAAATTATAATTTTACATCATACACTTCCTACCAAACAAACAGCAGAACTAATGAAACTTCACTTCCATAACTGCGAAACAAACAGTGGAAAAGAAGTAGTTTCACCGAACTCCACTTCAACCCAAAGTCCACTTCAACCCAAAGTCCAGTTTCGACGAAACAAACATGCCCTTAGCCAAACACCGTCATATTTTTTTATTTCTATTAGATTATTAGAAATCTTAAAAACATAGCGCGAACCAAACGCACTCAGAAAATATTGCGATAATAATTAAAATATTATATTACTTTTATATTAACAAATAAAGTTTGAGGACCAGAACATCGTCAGCTCCATAGTTTGAGGGCAAAAAGTGTAATTTATCATCAGCTCCATAGGGTAGCATTGCTCTAAAAATAAATATGATTACTGTGAAATTTAATAAAACTTTCAATTTTATTAATAAAAGTAACTTGTGACGTAATCAGAAGTTGAGGATATGCCACTCAAAGGAATTGCAATTGAGTGATGTATTTGAAAAGACCTATAATTAAGGGGTTCTTCACATAATTTTCCCAAAGATTAAAAAAAAAAAATCAATACAGAAGACCACAATAATTAAGCTTTAATTTTTGCTTAGTATGATGTATGATTAGTAGACACCCACTCCATTATTGTGGTTGACCACTGTACTGTAATTTAACCAAAACCTGCTTTAGTTTTGTTTCATTTTTTTATTTATCTTCTAAAATAATTATGTTCATCAATTTATTCTACCACTATAGATAAGACATTTCAGTGCGGAACTTTTTTTTTTTCATTTGATTTCAAAGGAGTTGGAGTTTCAATGGTACTTTCTAAAGTGTGATGCTACGAATTTATAATCCTATTATTTCTGTTGATTTAAAAAAAAAATATTAAAAAGGGAGGATTTTGGAAAGTTCATTTTCCTTAAAAAAGTTGAGAACTTCTTTGGGGATTATAATGATTAATTTTGAGGTAAATTATACTATTGGTCATTCAAATTTTAATGAAATTTTATTTAAATTACTTTTCTCTAATTTGCTTTAGCCAATATAATAAACTTTAATTTCTATTTTAATCAAATTTATATTTAAATTTTGATTAAATTTTTGTGATAAAATAATAGAGAAATACTAAGTCAACGACCTGAAAAACGTTGCAGGATTACAATTTTTTTTTTTTTTTAATGACGAACTCAGCTGAAAATATAAAGTAATTAGGCTTGTAATTTGGGACGTTGGGTATAAACTATCAAATTCTTAGTCATCTATACTAAGTATTGCGACTGTGTCAAATCACAGTTAAATGCAGTAAACGGATAAGCGCGACACATAGCGGCGGCCTTATCCAATATCTCCTTGTATTTTAATAGATTAATTACATATATGTCCCTACAAAGTAAGAAAATTTCAAATCGATTACTATATCGTTTGGGTTATTAAATGTATGTTCACAAAATTATATTATTTATAATTATGCCGCTCTTCATTAATGGATCATTTTTTTTTACCTTACAAAATAGCTGTTCTGTTCTTAAATAAATATCTTTTATTTATATTTATTTTTATTTATCATTTTTAATATTTTTATATTATTTAAAAAATTGTTTTGTTGTATGTAATTGCAATTGTACTGTAGTTGTAACTGTATGTAAATTCAAATTCGGTATTTGGCTGAAGAGGATAGCTTTCAACAAAAATTAAGCTAACCTTCCTAACTATTTTTTAAACAAAAAAAATATTTTTTTCCCTAAATTGGGGATAATTTCACCGCATTCTATATAAGGTGATAAATTTTTTTAAAATACACTTCTCAGCTTATATATAACTAAATAAATTATTTATAATTACAGTATTTTCTAATGCATCTAATTAAATAAGATATGTGTAATTGCAACCGCACACATTTCTAATTACAATATGCCCCATAAGTGAGTGAATTGCAATATGGAGACAGGACAGGGACTGGGCGTTGAATTTTACGCGAGTATGAGTGAGTGGTCTCCTTCTTCTTCGGATTTTGTCGTCACTCTCGAGTCGGGGGAAGAAGAAACCACGGGCGAAATTTCCAGAAGAGAGAGATAGAGAGAGAGAGAGAGAGAGAGAGTAATAGAGAGAGAGAAGAGAGGAGAGAGAGAGAAGAGGAGAGAGAGAATAAGAGAGGGAGAGAGAAAGAGATATATATAGGGGTGATCGGAGAGGGAGAGAGAGGGGTAGAGAGGGAGAGAGAGGAGAGAGAGGAGAGAGAGGAGAGAGAGGATCAGAGAGAGAGAGAGAGAGAGAGAGAGCGCCATTGAAGAGGGAGAGAGAGCGTGGAGGTGAAGTAGTGATTCGGGGGGGGAGAGAGAGGGAGCTCGGGGAGGGAGATGGAAATGGAGAGCCCTAGGTCGCCGGAGGCGGAGATCGGGCGGAGGGTGGAGGACCTGTGGGAGGAGACGGAGCCGCAGCTCAGCCCCTCGGAGAAGCTCAACTCCTGCTTCGGCGACGTCCCCGTCTCCTCCTTCCCCCCCGCACCCCCTTCCCAAGGTCTACCTACACTTCTACTAGGGTTTGCTGTTCTTGATCCTTTCGATCGGGGGTTATGACCATTTTCCGCGCATTTTTCCTGTAATTTCTGATTATTTTTTCACTAATTAATGTCTTATTATTATATATCTGGGGACTAGATTGGTCTGGGAATAGGGATGTCAATGGGTATGGGTATCCGAAATATTACCCGAACCCGAACGGGGCGGGTTTATCCGAACTAAATGGATATGGATTCGGGTATGGGTATAGAAAATAAAAACCCGACGGGTATGGATTTTGTATGTAGCCGACCCGAACCCGAACCCGAATAAATTATATATATATTATTTATTTACTTATATAATATATAAAATGTCTAATAATATTTTAGCCATTGGATCTTCATCCAACAGTCAAATTATATATATATATATATATATATTATTATTTACTTATATTTGATTGTGTTTTGAAAAGTTTTGATTTTACTATAATATATTTTGAAATATGGTAAAGAAAAATCATTACTTCGGATTTGGATTTTCGGGTTCGGATTTCGGATTTTTGGTCAGGTCGGGTATGGATATGGATTTTTAAAACCCGCCGGATTTGGGTCTGGGTTCAGATTTCAATTTGATTGTCGGGTTCGGGTTCGGGTTTTTGAAAACCCGATCCAAACCCGACCCATTGACATCCCTATCTGGGAATTTTATTTATTAGGTAAAAACCTATAGAACTTAGGTGAACTATGAACCATTCTGAATCAGCTACCCAATTTTTCAAAAATTTGATTTTACCATCCAATCTTTCAATTTGTTTGATTCGAGTCAGGCAACGATACTTTAACTTTAAAAATTTGAATGCGTTGTTTATCTTTACGGGTTTAGTTACTATGTTTCGTATAATCCTCGTAACTATAAATTCATTAAAATAAGTAATTAGAGTAAATTTTGAAGTCAAAATAGTGTTGACTGACTCGAATGATCGAATCAAACAAACTGATAGGTTGTGTAGTAAAATTAAAATTTTGAAAGGTTGGGTAGCCAAATCAAAATGGTCTATAGTTCAGGTATGTTCGGTACGTTTTTTAACTTTTATTATGATCATTGTCACCCTTTAAATGGAAGGAGTTTTATTTGTTTGTGATCTTTGGATTGGTCGATAGGTCATTCGGACATTTACCCATAATATTTTATGGTGTTTTCCTGTAATCTTGTGATTAAATGGGTTTTTTTGCATCTGTAGAAAAGGAGAAGAGGGAATTTGTTGTTTTAGGAAGGCGAATTTACAGCATTGATCACTGAACTTGTGTAGCAAAAGCGAGTTTTGCTTTGGTCACTAATCTTATCATTGAAATGTGTAGTAGAATATTTTGCTAGTCATTTCCTTAAGAGATGTTTCATGGTTAGTTTACAGAAACAGATCCAGGAAAAAGAACAAAATTATACCTTTTATCTGTCCAAAATTTCGTCTTTAATGGTTATTTTGATTCTGTTTAAAATTGTAAAATCGTCGTGGAATCTAGGCAATTTCTTGTAATTTTGGAGTAAAAGTGCTACATATGTAGAATTCATATAACCGAAGAACCGATAGTTCTTTGTGCTTGGGACGAGTTGAATTGAGTTGAAAGGTGCCAACTAGGCTACTAGTTAGTTGGTAATCCCATGTACCCTATACTTAGTTTCGCCATTCATGAACCAATGGGCATATTGATGTGTGCATAAGTAGGCTTATGCTAAAATAACTCTTAGTGATCGAGGTGCCCTGTTGTGTATGATATGTTTCATTTTCTTACAATAATGGATATTTCTACATTCTCACTATCGAGCTTCTCGAAAATTAACATGTAGGTTAATAATCATGGTAATGATAACAGCAGTAACAATATCTTTAAAACCCCTTTATGCAGTAATTGAGATACCGTCAGATTCCAGTCTTGCTGATGCCGTCGAGACTTTATCCAAACGCATGATCCTGAGCGCACCCGTGAGGAATGTCGATGCACCAGAAGACGCTAGTTGGATCGATAGATACCTCGGCATAGTCGAGTTTGCGGGGATCGCCATGTGGCTGCTGCATCAGGTTTGCAAGCTAACCTATGTAACTTACTAGAATATTATGTCTCGTATTAGAACCTTGAACTGCAAGACACTTATATTTTCCTGCAGAGTTATCTATTTGCGTTTGTAACCTTGAAAGTTCTGAATTTTCTATATTCCATTCAAAAACTTAGGCATGGCTTGTTATTGTCGCAACTTTTTTGTTTTTTCTGAACACTAAGTATATATACAAGTATTGATCGGAAGACCTCTCTCTTATTGTCATTGTCGGTTATCTTGCATTGCCTTCCGGCCAAGTGATGAATGCCAACTTCTTATAAAAATGCTCCTTCTTTAGAATTTTTTTTTATAGAAACCATTTTTCCCATGTATTTGGATGGCTTTTCAACTTAAAATTAAGTGCAAACAACCCGACTCAAAATTATTAGGAATTTGAGGGGGTGTCGGTCAAAAAAGGTAATGTTGGAGGGTCTTTTTTAAAAGTTCAGGGTGCCTCGGTACATTCTTACCTAACTATTTTCCAAGGCTATGCTGCATGACTCCTCTTTCTGAAACATTAAGTAGGTTCGCTAAGGGGCGTTTGGATTGACAAATTTCTAGATCTAACGTAACTCAAGTATAGTGGTGTTGGAGTTTTCTTGAAGTATAGTTATTTTTTCGTTGTTTGTTTTGATGTAACTCATACATCATGAAAATTAAATTTAAGCACTTTTTTTGTTTGTTTTGGTGTAACTTGATGCTAGTGTAACTAGTTTTTTGAGTTCTATTGTTTGTTTTGATGTAAGTAAATAAATTCCGTTACCTCCTAAATATGGTTGTAAACTTATCTCCACAAAATCCAACATATTAAATAATTAAATTCTCCATTATTATTTAAAGGTAATCCTAATCCATTGTAAATGAGGTAATTCTAACCTATTGTAGAGGAAGTTGAGTTTAGATTTTAATATTTAATTAATTTTTTAGGGAAGGTTGATTGTGGTGGAACTTGAGTTCGGTACTCTAGAGGGGGAAGCCAAGAGTAGGTGAAGTGGAGGTCTAATATAACTTGAGTTACATTATTTTTTTGATTTACACCAAAACAAACACCGAAAGTAATGGAACTTGAGTTCCATTCCTCCACTTACTCCAAACCTAACGGCCCATAAGCCTTCCACAAGGAGGCTCAAATTGAGGAAATGTAACTCAGTATCATAGGGCTATACTTAGTTTGTTCTTACCGAAAGTAAGTAACTGAAGGTACTGGCATGTCCCCACGTCGTCCAAGGACTAATTTGGGAATATGTTGTAATGATTGGAGGAACATGAGCAAGTTATAGTAAGATTAGAGTTATTCATTCAGGCACTTCTTTCGCTGCCTCACTACTATTTAAATTTGTTGTTAAAAGATTTATCTGCACTAGTAATAACTACTAGTGTAGTTATTACTGGATACATCCATGAATTGCCCCCTTTTTTTCTTTTATCTGCAGTCTGAAGTTGCGGCTCATGGAACAGCTGTTTCTGCTCCAGGATTGTCTATCAGCGGATTAGCCGCTAAGTTGGGTTCTTTCAAATTCAGGAGATCAGCTTCTGGTATCAATGATCGTGCTGGTTCAGAAGCTGCTGCTACGTCTGCAAATTCAGGCACTGAAGCAGCTGCTTCAGTCGGTGGAAGCTTTTTCCAATCTCTCACTTCTTCAGACTTCTACAAGAACACAAAGGTCACTTTCTTTTCTCGTGTTACTGCTCAAGTTACTCCTTTCCAAGCTTTCGTCTCCTTTAGAACTCAACAAGAATTGAATCACTTTCTTTTTGGGTAAATTGCACGATTAGCCGCTGAACTTACCAGGAACCAGCTCACCGAAACTTCAATCTGTTGCAACTGATGCACCGGACTTCAATTTCTGTTTTAATCAGGTCCCTCCATCAAACACCTTTTAATCTCCCCAACAGGGGTATAAGGTTGTGAGTTATTCCGTTATTTGCTGTGATGACATGGCAGTTGATTAAGCAGAGCTGCAACATCATCCCTTTGTTAGGAAAGTCGGAGTTTGACGGAGTGACCCTATTGAAACAGAAATTGAAGTTTGTCACATTAATTGCAACAAATTGAAGTCCAGTGGCCTAATTGTTTCACATCAGCAATAAGTTCACTGGTCGATGGTTTGATACAACCCTTGTTATCCAGTGTAATTTAAGTCGAGTATTTCTTCAAATTGCAAAATTTTACAAAGTGGATTCTGTTTTCGAACAGGTTGGAGACATCTCAGGATCCTTTAGATGGGCACCATTTCTTGCCCTGCAGAAGTCGGATTCATTTCTCACCATGCTGCTGCTGTTATCAAAGTACAGAATGAAGAGCCTCCCTGTAGTTGATTTGGGCGAAGGGAAGATCGAAAACATCATCACGCAATCTGCTGTTGTTCACATGCTCGCAGAGTGCGTGGGGCTTCCTTGGTTCGAAAGCTGGGGGACTAAAAAGCTCTCTGATCTAGGGCTCCCTATTATGAAGCCGTATTGGATCATCAAGGTTTTCTAATTTACTTTCATTTACTGTGTTTCTTGGAACAAGATAACTAGTTGACCTCGGCATGCTTACTAGATAAGATTGTCGGAGAATACATTCATCTTTTAACATGGATTTCGTGCCAGTACTCACTCACATCCTTCTCTTTTCCGATTTTCAACTCTTAATTTCGTTTACTTTATGCAATTAAGCATTGAGATTAATTCTCTGCTGCGTAACTTTGTTTCATAATCTGTTCTCTTTTCGCTCTTTAGACTCTTTGTCGGAACAATACGACAATAACTTTGATCTTAAATTGGCAATTATCTCGCTATTTCCTTTCTCCTTTGATGCAGGTGAAGGAAGATGAACCAGTGCTAAGAGCTTTCCAACTAATGCAGGAAAAAGGAATTGGCGGGCTCCCAGTTGTCGACGAAAGTGGGAAAAAGGCAATTGGCAATATAAGCATCAGAGATGTTCAATATCTTCTAACCGCCCCCGAAATTTACAAAGATTACAGGTCTCTGTTCCTATTTTCCTTAATTTTCTTGTTGTTCATCAGATAACGAAATCGACTTCGAAACATAGCTTCTTTTTTCCGCTCACTTATTCTACTTGTTTCGCATCACAACCCATTAATGAATTTAACAAAGAATTTCGGAGAGATTTTCTAATGAAAAGCTTTTATAACGGCTTCTTCGAACAGCTCTACTCAAACCTAACAACTTTCGCATTTGATCGTCAGGTCCATCACGGCCAAGGATTTCCTCACTGCGGTACGAAAGCACCTCCACGACCACCACCGAGAGCCCTCGGCGATACTGCAGGGGGTGATCAGTTGCAAGAGAGACGAAACGATCAAGGACATCATCCTCCGGTTGGACTCCGCAAAAATACACAGGATATACGTCGTCGACGAAGACGACGATGTGGAGGGGGTCATCACACTGAGGGACATAATCTCGAAGCTGGTCCACGAGCCGCGCCACTACTTCGGCGATTTCTTCGACGGCGTCGTCCCGTTGCCGGAGAATAGCAGGGTTTGATTGCAACAAAAGGAAAACTGCTGCTCCCTTTGTATCATTGTTGTTGTACATTTTTCCTTTCAAATAAGCTATAGGCAATGAAGTGTGGATTCTAGATTTTATGAGAAGGAAACTAACCGTAAACATGAGAGTGGGCGGAAATGCGTTGTCCCGCCTAGGGATGCAAATGGATCCGGGTTGGTGGAGTTTTCAGCCAGATCTTCTCAGAATGGGAACATATAGAAAAAAGACAATCCCTCCTGTATTCGGCCTAGTCCATCAAGATTTTTTGATCCGTTCCGATCTGTCAAAATTTTGCCAAAATTTTGTTTTTGTCACGATCTACTCTAAATGGAGCGACAAATAAGGGCAAAAAATAGGATAAAAATTAATTAACCCGTTTTGAATCCATCAAGATCCGACAAGAAAATAGGGTGGGATGCGGAGAACCCCTCTACCTCCGAACCCGCCCCGTTTGCATCCTTTTTGTCCTGCCTCGGGAGCCGGCTTTTTATCACCGACTGATTTTACTTATTTGGTTAAAAATAGTTTAATATATTTTGAGAAAGAGTAAGTGTTCTTTCTCTTCACTCTTCGTTTTCTGTTGGGCCTTTTTTGCAAATGGCTTTCTGAAAAAAAAATTATTTTAAAAATAATCTTAATAAATTTATAATTACAAAAATAATCATACTCCTGCCACATAGCGCCACGCGGGAGGGCTGAGAGGTGAGGTGACAAGTTCAACACGATGAACCATTCACCGTGTGTTTTTTTTATTACTCGCGCGGATTAATCTATACTACCTTTTCGGGACAGTATAAGTGACTGAACACGGTAAACCATTCGCCGTGTTTGAACACGGTGAACCAACCCGGCGCCCATCCGCCCGCGTGACGCTGACGTGGCGCCTACGTGGCAAGATTATGACCATTTTTGCAATTATAAATTTGTCGAAATTATTTTTAAAATAAAATTTTTAAAATAAAATTGTATATACCCTAAATCCCTTCCTCTTACGCGAGCGTCACACGGGCGCCTACGTGGCAAGATTATGACCATTTTTGCAATTATAAATTTGTCGAAATTATTTTTAAAATAAAATTTTTAAAATAAAATTGTATATACCCTAAATCCCTTCCTCTTACGCGCCGAACCAAACGGGCGTTAAACAATTACTTTCCTTCCCATGGAAACCTTTTCCATTATTTATTGAAAATTACTTTCAAAGAGTTTGAAGTGAAAACGAACATCACATTATTTGCTGCTGAAGAGAATTCAAGCATTGAACATTACATTGGCACATTCACTGCATTATGGAAAACGAAGGAGCAGTTAATCATAAATGCATTTCCTAGCAAGAGTAGAGTAAGAATACTTATAAAAGTAAACATGCCACTTCCTTGCGCGCCATTTACGGCAATGAACATCCGTATCGACAAATTACACCGTTCAACTTGATCTAGAGCATTTGTACTACTCAGCAGACCAAGTTATATAATTTTTCAATATCATTTCCCGATTACTTAAATGACCTTAAAATGGATAATATTTAGTTTAGCGGCGTCGCTCATCAATTCGGATGCCCCATCGTCGGAAAGAAATAATGCCAAATTAAACTACCTTGTTTACTTCCATAAGTAGTCTACCTCTACTCTTCCTAGCATTCCCATAAGGTCAATATAGTAGCAGTTTAGAAATTTCTTAACCTGGTCTACATAATTCAACAGAGGCTTCCATGCATAGTCAAATAGGATGCAAAAAATTCCCCCTTCAAAAATTGCAAAAGAAAAACAACATGAAAGAGTGATCTACTTGTTCTATCCTCAGCAATGAAGAATTAAAGATGCTAATAATCATAATAAGTAAACAGGAACAGACCCAGATTAATAACATTCCACTTGAAAAAAACAAAAAAATAAATAAATTTGTAAACAACTTTCTCGAAAAGAAAAGAAGAAAGAAAGATAAATTCTTACAAAGTAAAATGGACAGTTTCCACAAATCATCATTTCAAAGGCGGAGATAAAAAGCCAACAAAATTCCAATAGACAGATTTCAGACATAGGGAAAAAAGAAAATCATGTAGAGAAAGCCACAAAAAGCAACAAACATGTAATGATAATCTCAGTGCAAATACTCAGATTATTTGCAGCACGTTGAAAAGGTACTAGTAATGACGATTTACGCGTTCACGCTCACATACAGAGGAAAAAGAAAAACCCCAGATTCTGTTTCTTCATCACATAGCGCATCGAAATGATGAACCTTGCATTCAAATGACAATTGGAATAACCATTTCCAAAAAAATTATTTTATAGAACTTCGCATAGATCATCACCACACTTTTTTCTCAATAAAACAGGCTCCTAAAGTTTGTACTTATGTACCTAATCTCCAAATTAAAATGATGCCACCTAATTAAAATGATGCCACATGTAACCAAACCTATTTGTATATGTCAAGTGTCCTGCGTGAGCCCTAATCCGGCAATTGCAGTGGGTTGAGTGGGATGGTTTAGGTATCATTAGATGCAGGCTCCCAAAGCTTGCTTTTGGAAGTTAAAAAAATAAAAAATAAAAAAGCTTATGTTTAGACTTGTTTAGGGTTAAAGGGTTTGATAGGGGTGTTCACAGTTTGGTTCCAAACCAAAAATCAAACCATACCAAACCAAATAAAATTTGGTTCGGTTTACATGGTTTTCTGTTCGGGAGCTAAATTCGGTTTTTGGTTTCAGTTTGGTTTTAACACTTCTCTTAACCAAACCTAACCGAAAACCGAATAGTAATATTACTCGCACTATGTGTCTAAACCATGTTTTGAAATTCTATATTTATGATCAAATCTTATCACATATCAACACACTTTTCAAAATTCTACGTTTATGATCAGATTTTTTGTGTAACTTTCATAATGATTCAACTTTGATTCTTAAATTATGAATTACTTCATAAGAAAAACGGAAGTTCTAAAAACTACCTGTGAAACCAAACCAAACCGAATTACTTCGGTTTGGTTTTGATCGGTTCCGAGAATAAATCAGTTTGGGTTTGGTTGTGGTTTTTTTCAAATCAAAAAATTTGGTTCGGTTCGAGAATCTCCTAAAAACCGAACCAAACCAAACAGAGTACACCCCTAGGGTTTTATAGGGGTTCCAAACTATTGCTTTTTTAAAATACCACTACTGTTTTTTGAGCTTAATCCAAAGAAGGTTAATGTCCAAGAATACATTACTATTAAAAATGGACAAGGAAAAGACAGTAAAAGAGTTTGTGAAAAAATAAATGCCACAGAAACCATTGAATCAATAATGTAAGTTCAGCATACAATATAGACCATATAACTAATTAGGGAACTTTCTTCTATACAGTTTGGCAGAAAAGGGAAGCCTGTACCTTTGCTACGAGAGGTGAGGAACATCTATGCCTTTATCTATGCTTCCTTTCTTGTGCATATGTGTAGAGGAACCTCAACTCATTTGGCCCATCAAGAAACAGAAGGTAAGAATATAAAGCTTCAGCAAAAAGAAATTACAAACAAAGCTAAGGACCCTCGAACAATACACATGAATAAGTATCTATATGCATTATGCAATAGATTAGATACCAAAGGAAGCATAACACCTGTTGCTAATCCAAAATTTAAGTGTGCAAGTATAACACAATAAGAAAGAACAAATGAAAGTTCAAAATTCATCGGTAATTCCCGAGAGATGCCAGTTTGTGATGTCAAACTTGCAAATACTTGGTGCATATAATGATATAATAGCCACAAACTTATCTGTCAGCAACGACAGTATAGCTAACAATATCTTTGTTTGAAATATCCGTTATGTGTAGGGATGTCAATGGGTATGGATACCCGAAAATTTACCGGAACCTGAATCCGAACGGGGCAGGTTTACCTGATGCTAAATGGATATGGTTTTGGATATGGGTATAAAAAAACAAAAACCCGACAGATTCGGGTTCAGGTATGGATTTTGTCTTTACCCAACCCGAACCTAAACCTGACTAAGATCCGAATAAATTTTACATTGTTATATAATATATATGAATGTTTGATATTATATTTGAATTTGTATTTGGAAATTTAGATTTTAGTATAATATGTTTTTAAATCTAGTAAAGAGAAATTATTGTTTTGGGTTTGGGTTTTCTAGTTCGGATTGGGGTTTCGGATTTTTGGTCCAGTTCGGTTTTGGATATGGACTTTTAAAACCCGTCGGGGTCGGGTTCTAATTCGGGTTTTGGGTTCGGCTGTCGGGTTCAGGTTTGGGTTTTCGAAAATCCGCCCCGAATTCGACTCGTTGACATACCTAGTTATGTGAAACCACAACATCAATATGTAAAGAGTTACCTTTATCAGGTTATTACTATATAAGTTGCATTAGATCTCAACTTATCCTCAAGAGTAAGGCAAAAAAAAAGTATAAATATTGATGGTTTAGGATAATCTACACTCTTTGCAATGTCCATTTTGTGTATGTGTAATTATATTTGACAGATATCAAACTATAACTGGAACTCTTTCTCTCCCACTAAAGAAAAAGACCAAATAAAGGAAAAGCACGAAAGCTTCAGCAATATCCATAGATCAGTTGCTCTACACTACAGTTAAAAATAGCATCTATCAATGCAAATAGTCCATATACCAGTTACCCAAGACAAACGTAATTCATTGAGCAAGTATAAAATAGATACAGATATGTTAGAAGTATTATACATGTACAACATTATTACTACATACACGCATAACATTATTACAATATATATATACCCAAGTCATGGTGGAAAAGGTTTAGAGATCCTTTGCAATCCTATAGGGATACAACATCTACCGAGGATCGGGCGATTAAATTTATCAAGTTTTAAAGTAAA
Source organism: Puya raimondii (assembly GCA_016920855.1). NCBI lineage: Eukaryota > Viridiplantae > Streptophyta > Magnoliopsida > Poales > Bromeliaceae > Puya > Puya raimondii. The sequence goes on from JABWPP010000050.1 coordinate 97,639,464, forward strand.
AACTAGATAAATGGCCCTGTATGTGATATGCACTTACCTGCAAAGAGAGCTCATCGACTAAACTCTTCTCCTGGGATGGTTCGTCAAGCCAGGCAATCCTTCGAATAAATCAGAAATATTGCTCTCCAAATCCTCCGGTGTATATTTTATGTATTTTGCCGCATGCCTCCCCGCATCTAATTGACCACCAAATCTCCCCATAAAGAAGCGGTATGCTGGTATTACCTTTTCCGATATAGATATCTTCAGCTCTTCTCTTAGCTGAACATCCGGAACCTTCCAAGTTGTCTGAGTTCTATATATTTCTTCAAACGCCAAGTTAAAGCTCCTGAACCTGTCCTTAAGAGTCATCCTAGAACCACTACCATGAGAGCTCCCGCTTCCGAATCCATCGTCCCTCAAATAAGATAAAGCTTTCGTCCATGAAATCCTAAGGTAGCTCGTCGAGTATTGTCGTATTTTCCCACGGCGTCTACGTATCCAATTGTCCCCTAAATTCCTCCCAAGTTCGGAATCGTTCACTTTGTTGAAAATATATAGTATATTGTTCATCAAAAATATGTACCCCATCGCGCCATCTTCATAAAGCTTCGATTTTTCTTCAAGATTAGTCTCCAAATAAGAGATCAACGTAAATAACCTTCGCCCGAACGGAGTCATACTCCCCAAATTTCGAATGTCATCAGAATCAACCAAGTCATTATGGTCGCCATCAACACCGACCACTCCACTATCATTTAGCAACAAATCTAATGTCTCGCTGTAAACAACTAACAATCTGAAGTAATTCATCACGTATCGAGTGATAGGGTGGATCTCACCTGCCTGCATCGGCCTTCGAGAAGTTTCTCCCCGAACCGCGTTCCCAAATTCAAGAAGTGTGCCCAGAACAGCATCACCCAACCTGCTCAGAATCCCTTCGGCCTCCCCACAAATGAATTCATCCGACGAGAACAACGCCCTCAAGTTCGGCATAACGTCAGCGAGCGCCTCGTACATGTCGAGTATACGGAAAAGCTTCTCCGAAGATCTCGGGCAAATGGCAATTGCGTCCCCAAAGTTTAGTAATTGCATAACACAACCCTTCGTCGTCTCAACGAAGCACTCCTCTCTGAGATCGTCGTCGGAGGCAAAGATTTGGTCGCAGAGTCGCCTCTCGCCCGAGAGGAGAACCCTAATGACCAGTTTTAGGCCCTGAATCCACTTCTTCATCTTCTCATCAAGATACTTCCACTCCAACCTCTGCACCTCCTCGATGCTCATCCTATCCACCCCGAGGATAGAGAGGCACTCATCGAGGATGTCTCGCCGCACACTGGTGTACACCTGCGCGAGCTCTCCTCCGTATCCGGCACGGATCATGCGGTCGGCGATCTCCTTCAGATCGGAGACGGCCTCGGGGCGCACGAGGTCGGCGTTCTGATCGTCGAAATTGGCGGTCTCTTCGCCGCTCCCGTCGCGGGCCAGAGGCGGGTGCTGCTGATCGAACTCCGCGGAGCTGTCGAGGTCGTCCGCGCGGGGGGACTCGCCGCCGTCGGAGCCGAAGGAGAGGGAGAGGCGGCGGATGGAGCAGGAGAGCCCGTTGGCGTCGAGGGGGACGGTGCTCCGCACCATGAGGTGCCGGAACTCGTCCTCGAGCCGCGCCATGGCGAGCTGCACGACTGCGTCGGCTCCGCCGCCGCCCTCGGCGGCGCCGTCGACGGCAGCGGCGGCGGCGGTGGCGGCGTCGACGGCGGCGAGGTACTCCGCGGCGGCATCCGGGGAGGCGTCCCACACGAGGGCGTCGGGGGAGGCGTCCCACCGGAGTATCACCTCCACCGCCGCCGCCGCCGCCGCCGACGCCGCGGCGGCGGCGGCGGCGGCGTCGGCGGCGGAGGAGGAGGAGGAGGGGGGAGAGGGGAAGAGGTCGTGGAAGGAGGAGAGGCGGTTGTCGAAGCGGGAGAGGATGCGGATCATGTCGTCGGCGGCGTTCTTGGAGGTGGCGAGGCTCTTGACGATGTGCTGCGCCGCCGCGATCACCTTATCCTGGCCTTCCACCGCCATGGCCGGCTAGGGTTTTCGCCGGAGAAGAAGCCCTAGAGTTAGGGTTCGGACTTCGGAGTCGGAAGAAGAAGAAGAAGAAGAAGAAGAAGAGGGGGAAGGGAAGAGGGAGGGCGATTCTAGGGTTAGGGTTTCGTCGCCCCACGACGAAAAGGGTTTCTAGGGTTTGGTTGTTACTTTCTCTTCGTCGTCATCTTCTTCGTTATCATCATCATCGATCGATCGATCGACCGACCGACGCAGTGAGAGAGAGAGAGAGAGAGTATACGCAAACGCCGCCTCTTATTACCTATTATTATTATGGAGACACTATTGCGTGGACCCGGTCCACCGTGCACCACTCCTTTTCAAGGCTTAATTACATGGACAATGCTTCTTATACACAAAAAAAAAAAAAGAGCGGTGTAGATCTTACACCCTTGATAAAAATTTAAATAATTTTTAGTAAAAATAAAAAAATTAATGCGACAAGTAGAGCATTAATCATCTTGGGATAAAATGAGTATAATATAAAGATATACATCCCATTTTGGAGTGTATCTGTAGTATTACTCTAATTAGTACATGTTACTACACCGTAATTTTGTATTTATTTTTCATTTGCTTATACAATTTTTATTTCAATAAAATTGTCGAACTATTATTCGCTTACAAATTCATACATTGCATTTTAAATTTATTTTTATTTACTATCTTATATTATTTTTTAAAAAAATACCATTACACTGTTATTTTTACGTCAATATCTATAATTAAATATATATATATATATATTGCACCTAAAAATCAAAATTCACTCCAATAGATGCAACTTATATCATATAAAGACTTTATATATAAAAAATTCTGAGGTTCAAATGTTTATTACTGGAACATAATGTAATCTCAAAAATCAACGACGTAAAAACAAATATATTTCTATTTATATGAATACAATATACAAATTTTATGATTTACTCATCTATATAAAATTTGAATATCATATAACACATCCAATAAATTAGTTTATATACCTTTGAGGCTTCTATCATTATATTTTTAAGGGGCGGTGTATGAGATGCTGTTATACACCTGGTGTAGGGAATATTTTTTCATCACCAAGCTAAAGAGTATGTCTACTGTATGAGCAATGTGCCGCCTCCATTGTAGAATTTTTTATTATTATTTAATTGCAATAATAATTTGAGGAGAATTTATTGCCTGCACCAGGTGTACAAGTGTATCTTATACACCGCACCTAAAATCTCAAAATAAAGATTTCAAAATCAAAATTAAAACTCAGAGTGTGTTTTATGACATTTAAAAGATATAGATATAAAAAAAATTATAAATTTTAGAGATATATTTTTACAAATCAAATAGAACCGTGCTATTCACGCCGATTCGACGAGCTGAACAGACTCATCCAGGTTGGAATCTGGTTTCATTTTGAAAAAAAAATGATAAGGCGAAAAAAAAATAAATTAGGCCAAATTGGATTTGAACTAGTATAGACATATTACAAACGAATTTATCAGAAAAAATAAAAGTTTCCAATCAAATAATAATTCTTTTCCTATCATTGATTATTGAGACTATCTGATCCCTTCATGTCAAATCTTATGATTTTTAATGCATAGGTTCTTTAAATAATATCGATTATGTCTATTAAATTGGATTTTGATTTTAAAGATACTCGTCTTAAAATTATGCGATGCGTATGAGGCGTTTAGGTACACCAGGTGCACGCAATAGTTTCTTTAATATGAGTGCTTAAAGAAAAGGAAATGGTATATTATTAATGCTTTGAAGAGTGCTTTATTATTTGTGCTTTTATAATGCTATTATTATTATTCAAAATAATATATTTTATTTATTAGGTATAGAGTGGTCCATAAAGAAGCACTAATAAACATTATCTATTTGGAATATTAATGGAAGTCATTCACTTTTGGCTTTTTTTTTTTTTTTTAATGTTGCCTTTTGTTTTTCTTCCTCTATTCTATGAGAGCATTATAGCCTATAATAGACCTTTTTGAAATAGGGGTAGCTCAACTTTATTATTATTTTTTATTGATATATTTTTAAATTTTTAATTTTATGATTTTTTTATTTTAATTAGTTAAGCTAAATTTCTATTAAATTTAATGGATGTACAAGCTATTTGATGTTGAGGTTTCTCTCATAAATTAGTGATGGTTCATGTCTTACCTTAGTTATTACTGATTTTGATTTGACTATTTAATATTTAAAAATTTTAATTTTATTATCTAGGATTTTAATTTATTTTATTTGAGTCAAGTTTAACTTTAAAATTTGAATGCATCATTTGTATTTACAGACATAATTAGCATATTTTATGTAATTTATATAACATAAATTTATTAAAATAAGCAATTAGCCTAAATTCTGTATCGGAAGAGCGATCAAATGACTTAAATCAAATAAATAAAAAGAGTGAATACAAAATCAAAATTATGAAATGTTGGATAGTCAAATTAAAATGCTCTATAGTTCAGATATTATATACATTCTTATCTTATTATAAGGTAAAAATGTATAAAACTTATCTCTCAACTATTGGATTTAACTATCTTCCCGTTAAAATTTTTATTTTACTATTTGGCCTTTTAATTTATTTGCTTTGAGCCAATTAATGATCCTTTAACTTCAAAATTTGAATGCGTTGTTTATCTTTTCGGATTTAGTTAATATATTTTATGTAATTTACGTAACTGTAAATTCATTAAATAAGCAACTAGCTTAAATCTTGTATTCTAAAAAGTCATCAAATCACTTAAATTAAACAAATTGAATGATTTGGTACTAAAATTAAAATTTTGAAAGACTGGATAGTTGAATCAAAATAGCCTATAGTTCAAACGAGTTATATACATTCTTACTTGATAATAATTTCTCAAGAGTTGAGCTCCCGTGCTTTTAAAAGTACAGAGCTCAATATGCTTGTGATTTTTTAGCCGTCGGGTCGTCTCAAAATTCGTGCAGCACTAAGTAACGGTGTCTTTTTAAGTTTTCTTTATTAGTACTGTATGGATCTTGAGACGATTCGACGGCTAAAAAATTACGAACACATTGGGTTCCTATATTTTCTCAACTCAATTCCTCAAATAGTAGTGAAGTCATTTGCTTCTCTCTCCTAATGCCAACAAAGTTTTCAATGCAAATGTTAGTATCATACAAGTCAAAATAATAGGCCAAATATATGCCTCCTTTTTTGACCCCTTTCCTTAGATTCCACAATCCATTTCTAGGTCACCATATATTGGAATGCTTACACATTGTTTAGGGTTTTAATTTGGAGTATACAGTTAAATTTTACGAGTCATGTTTGTGTTCGACAATAGTGCAAAACACATAAATGAATATAACTCGACTCTAATGTTCGAAAACAAGAGTTCGGCTATGGTGCTTTTAAAAGCACCAAGTATTTGGTGCTTGTAAGTTTTTCGTCGTTAAATCTATCTCTTTGATCATTTCCACCTGTTAGATCATACTATTCAAACAACCACCCACTCAACCCTAGGAGACCACTATCATCCTAGCCGCACATTTCTTAATCCAAAGATCGAAAACCTACGAGCACCGATGACTTGGTACTTTTAAAAGCATAGGAGCTCAATTCCGAAAACAATATCTTGTTTATTTGATTATATCATATTATGTGATTTTTTGTGACGCTCCACTTTTCAGGGAGTCATCCATTTTCGAACTGTTTTAGTCCTAGCACGCTTAACTCAGGCACAGTCACAAGTATCAGTGTGAGACTCCAGGTAGTCCTATATATAAGATATAATAGGGCTAAACAAAAAATCCGGCTTAAGCATTTTGAGCGGTGGCTAGGTCCAAAAGGTTTAAGAGAGTTAAGCGTGCTAGGACGGGAGTAGTCCTAGGATGGGTGACCCCCTGGAAAGTTGGGGCGTCACAATCAGACGATTGAGACTCGTCGTAATCGAGACTCATTTCACACTTCCGGTTGGTAATTAGCTATGATACCAACTGTGACGTCTCCCCTGGGGTCACTCATTCTATAGGACTATTTTAATTTTCGCGCGCTTAACTCTCTTAACTTTTTGAGCCTTACTACTGTCCAAAATATTATAGCCGGGTTAAGAGGTTTAGTTCTATTATATCTTATATATAAGACTAATTCAAATTTTAGGGTCTCACATTTTAAAATTGCCTGGATTTGTATCCTATCAATTTCAGAGTTTTCTCGGTAACTTAAATTTTCAAAAGTCATGTTCGGGTTTGGTAATTGAGCAAAATATATCTAAATGAATACTCATTTTTGATTATATATCATAATATACCATTTTCAGATTAGCCAGGTTCTCATTTCTATCAATTTCATATTAACTCGAGACATGCTAAGAGGTAATTTGGCTTGAGAAGTTTTGTTTAGGGGTTGTTTATTTTCTCGGAATTTTTTTTTTTCTTTTCAAGTTTTCTATCCGTTTGATTTGAAAAAAAAACTAATTTTTTTGGAAAACTTTATTTTTCAGCTTTCATAGAAAACTAATGTTTTCATTTTTCAATTTTTCTTGGGATAACGAAAACACTAGTTTTTGATAAAATCTGAAAATATATTTTGTAAAAATGCTAGTTCTTTTTTTTTTTTTTTTTTTATGATCAAAGGAGCAAAAAGTTGAAAAAGAAATTTTCATGAATAATTTTTTTCTTGAAAACTTTTGTTTCATACTTTTCCGAGGAACCAAATAGCCCCTTAATAAATCTACTTAGAAAATTTTTACAGCAATAGTAAACGTTTAAATTGAAGCTACTGCATAAAAATGAATTCCACATCGGATGAAAAACTGATTTTGATTAAAATATATGAGGTCTCGCACGCTAGTAATAATAACTGGGCTTAAGTAATTTGGGCCGGTGGCTTGGGTCCAATGAGTTTTTATTGCTAGCGGGTCGGATTGTTACAGCTTAATTGCAGAGCAACCTGCTCGGATGTCAGAAGCATATACTGAAAATGAACATATACAGAAAAAATTACAATCTATAACTAACAAAACTATGGATTAAACCCCTATTTTTAAAAAGGGTTAATTTCATACAGGTCCCTGCAAATATAGTGAATGACAAATAAATTCCTACAAAATTTAACTTTCATATGTTGTCCCTACAAAAGTCCTGATGCTTTCAAATATTTCCCTGCCGATAGAATTCGTTAGAAAATTTTAGTTAACTATAGGTTAAATACTTAACCCTGGTTAGTTTTTGACATTTTTACTCCTCTTATATCATACTGTTATGGCTTTTGGAGAGACATATTTGTGATGGCAAAATTGAAAATATAAACACTTTTTTAACGGTTCTCTAACGGTAACAAACTAGAGGGAAATATTTGAAAATATTAGAACTTTTGTAGGGACAATATATGAAAGTTAAACTTCGTAGGGATATATTTGTCATTCATTATGTTTGCAGGGACCTGTATGAAATTAACTCTTTTAAAAATGAATGTACGTACTTATATACAAATTTTACAAACTAACTTATGTGGTAGTATTTAATTGGTGAATAAGTTCAAATCAAGATTAAAAATTATTTATTAAATTGTTTAGTTTATAAAATGTTATAAGATTTGTTCGTTATTAACTAAAAATGGCACGGCCCAGTACGGCCCAGCTATGCTCGGGCTCCGACCTGAGCCAAAATAATGGGCCAGGATGAAATAGAAAATCTCGGGCCCAGCATAGCTTCTTAGGGCACGGAGTGGTTTTATTGGACGATGAACCAGATAGATTTTGGCGTAAAAAGGCCAGCATCCTGCTCTGTGGCGGAAAGTCAGATTAGGCCAAATCACATTTGAAATGACGGGAGGTCGGATTGGGCCGAGTCATGTTCGAAGTGGCGTGAGGCTGGTTGGGCTAAAGGTGTCCGTGGACCAGGTCGGTCTGGATAATTAATATATTGTACCCGTACCCTATAAAGAAATGGTTAGGAAAAAATATATATATCATATCCATTTAATTTCGGGTCGGGTCCGGGTCTGGGTACTTACATTACTAATATACCCATCGAGTCTATTTGAGCGGGTCTGGATAGTGACTACCCGTATACTACTCGTTCAAGACCGGATACGGATCGGGTCTAGATTGAGTACGGGTACCTCTAAACATATATATATATATATATATATATATATATATATATATATATATATATATATATATATATATATATATATATATATATATATATATATATATATATATATATATATATATATATATATATATATATATATATATATATATATATATATATATATATATATATATTTATAGATTTTATTAAATAGTTCATGGACAAGAAATGAAACAAAAAAAAGAGTAAAAAACAAAGAGTAAAAAAATTAGAAAAAAAGGAAGGAATAAAAGAGCGGCTAGGGTTTCACTGGGACGAAAATACGTAGAGACTCCTCATCTATAAGTTCTATTAAAATTGATCCCTCAACTTCTAAAGTTCAATTCTTTTTTATTTACTATCGGATATTTCATCGGGTACGGGTTCGGATTTGAAAACTATTCCGAACCCTACCCATTTAAAAGTCGCGTTCAGGTCGGGTCCAAGTCGGGTATGGGTATAAAATATCCAGATCTATACCCGACATTTTAATGGGTAATTTTTTTACCCATATACTATCCATTTTTTATCGTGTCCGGTTCGGGTTCGGATTCGGGTAGGTCCGCATCGAGTATGGAATATCGGATATTTTGGACAGCTTTAATTGGGCTGAGTCATAATCGAGACTCCGTAGGTGTTGTGTCTGTACGTTTTAAGTAAATTAGTTGTGTATTTTTAATAACTCGAGATTTTAGGATGAATGATTAGCGCCAATAATTCTACAAATAGTATCAGAGTTAGAGGTTACGGGTTCGATTCCCGCATATTGTGAATTTGTATAGGTGCTGGAGGGAGGTGGGTCTGGCTAGACGTGTTTATGGTCTTGAAGTGATGCAGATTTATTTATTAAATTTATTGAACCTATTCCGACTCAAATGCGCTTTAGACCGTTTGTCCATGAGCTTGATGAAAAGAAAGCCATATATTAGAAGTAATGTAATATGTTACATCAAAATATATCATAAAATATAGTTAAGGAGTTAATATTATACAATTACATGTCAGCTAGCTAGTGAATGATTTAACTTTTCAGATTCCAGAGCACGATAGTTATCATGAATATCGTCTTTTAAACTACTTAATCGCCCATTAATTGTCATTTTCAAAAAATTTACTCGCAAACAATATTTTGAATATTACATTGTGAATTAATTAGGGAGAAGTTATTGCTAGCGCCAAGTACGTACATCGTCTGATAATTTTAACCCTGAAATCCAATTTTTGAAAGGAAAAAATTGCAACTATTGGATGGTTTAATTTAATTTTAGTTAAGAGTTGATATATGATATCTAAATCAAAGCGAGAGATTTAGGTCTTGTTTGGATGTATGAATATTTTATTCTGTATATCTCATTAATTTACTTAAAATATTTATACATTTGGTAGATAAGGGGCATGATCAAATATTTAAAATGAAATATAATTTTGGCTTTTAAATTATTTTTTCAGATTAAAATAAATCACCTCATAAGTAAAATGTGTTATCATACCGAATTATATGAATAACAAAAAAATTTTAAAAAATAAAAATCAAACCCCTTGTTAACAAGCATATTAGTAAAGTTTTATATCAAATAAATTATTCTTGAATAACTCGGATGTTCAAACATAACCTTAAACTTTCGAGTCGGAATAGGTTCAATAAATAAACCACATCCTTTCACAGTTTTACCCATATGAGCCTTTCTTGAGGGATTTTTAGTATAATTTAGATGTCTCACGCTCTCGACGGTTTTATCAATAAATTTAATATGGTACTGTATCAAACAACACTTCGGTAATAAATTTTTAGTAAAAAAAAAAGAGTATTAATTTTCATCAACGATTGATCTGTTGACAAATTCGAATAAGAGAAGAGTATTAATTGCTCATACCTGATGTGATGGATTGTAAGAAAAATCAACTACTTATTTATATCTCGTCGTGTTTGTGCTACCTCCACTTGCTCTCTAACTTTTCTGCGAAGCAAAATGAAAAGTACGTAATCAAGGACGAAGCTAGAATTCAATCACGTGGAGGCACAAATAATATAGAAATAAATTTTTTTAGCAGATAGATAAAATTTTATCTTAGAGGGTGTTTGGTTCCTTGAAAAAAGCCTCGCAAAATTATTAACCACAAAAAATAATTTTCATGAAAAACACTCTTTTCCACGATTTTCGTTATTTGGATAAAAAATATGGAAAATAAAAATACTACTTTTTCATAAAATCCAAAAGAAAATTTCGAAAAGAACTATTTTTTTAAGGAACCAAATGAACGAAAAATATTTTTTCCAGCTAGAAACTATTTTTAGGATACTTCCAGAGAAACAAACACCCCCTAATCTAATTTTTAATGAAAAAATTAATTGATTAAATAATTAATGTACAAAATATTAAGGAGCAATTGCTTATATATTCCTGAAAAGTTTCCGACTGATTTACCCCTTTTAGAAGGCTAATATTAACTTTTTTTTACATTCCAACTTATTTCAAATATACTCCTAGAGTTAAATTCTGTTAATGAACGGTTAGCAATAGCTGTTATCTCTGTGAAATTACTATTTTGTCCTTTCAAATATACATCACCGATTTTTTTATTTGCCCTTAAGTTAGGGGCACAAGAAGTATTTTGATTTAAGTTAAGGACAAAAGAGGCATTTTGATTTTTTTAAATTTTGATAAATATTTAACTCACATTTAATCTAAGTTAAATTAATAGGTGGTAACTGCAAGGGTATTTTTGAATAACGGAGAAACATATGAATGGTATATTGAAAAGAAAAAAAAAGAAGGAGTAAATGAGATATTTTTCCAAAGTTTTGAGGGGTATATAGATAATTATCCCAAATATGAACTTTTTTCTGATTTATACTCTCTTAACAACTAATTATTTTATTTGCATTATTCCATTCAATTATTTTTTAGTAAATAAAGTAATACATATTTCGTCAAATATTTTCGACCCTACAATCCAAATTGCACCTATTGAATGGTTTAATTTAATTTTGGGGCAATTGCTTATATACCCTTGAAAAGATTCAAATTTTCTTATTTATCCCGCTTAGAAAGTTAATATAAAAAAGTATTCTTTTAACATTCCAAGTTCTTTCAAATATACCCCTAGAGTTAGATTTAGTGAACGATTAAAAACAACCGCTATTTTCGTGAATTATTATTTTGTCTTTTTAAATATACTCTTTTATCATCACCAATTTTTCTTATTTACTCTTAAGTTAGGGGCAAATAATATATTTTGATTTTTTACCTTTTCAAATATATCCTTCTATCATCACCAATATTTTTTATCTGCTATTAAGTTAGGAACAAAAGAGGTATTTTGACTTCTTTTTAACTCCAGTAGAAATTTAATCCGAGTTTAACCTAATATGACTTAACGAGTACTAATAGCGATGCTTTTTTTTGAATAACGAAAAAATATATGAGGAGTATATTTGAAACAAAAAAAAAAAAACACATAAAATATTTCAAATTTTTTGAAAGGTATATAAGTAATTATTCCTAATATATATATATATATATATATATATATATATATATATATATATATATATATATATATATATATATATATATATATATATATATATATATATATATATTAGCAGAGCTACTATGCTATTAGAAGTATAAAGGAGTTGATGCTTCCGATTTTCTGGCCCTTGAATCAACCCCTTTGATCATTTCTAATCATTGGATTAATATTATTACCCAATAGGGACTACTCAACCCTAGGGTGATGTAATATCTATGACTTTTGAATTGATAAAGCTTTGAATTTGGAGAGAAATGGAGGACTTTTGTGTAATTGTACGTGAGTGGCGTAAGGAGGACTTTCGATCTGCGAAATAAGCGCGATCATCGTGCAGTGCGCATAGTTCGCTGAAGTTCGCGTCGCACCCGCGCACTCCACAGTGTCCGGATGTGCTCCGAATTGTGAGCACGGCCTCCGGCATGTCGAAACATTGCAGCACGTGTCTCGGTTGGCTCCGAAGCCCACCCGATTAAAAGATCGGGCCGTTAGACCCTAAATTTCACATAAAATAATGTAATTTTACATAACTTGGGGGCTTACGTGCAAATGTGCACTTTGGGGCTGCTGCGGGCAGTGCTGTGAGTGGCGTGTGACCTCCGGACTGATTGTCCAAGGCCTGATACCGCTCGCGGAGAGTAAACATCAATTACGGTGCGTTTTTCCGATAAAAGTTATCGTCGGAACGCAGTTACGGCTCGAGAATTATCCGATGCCAGTCGATTGTCGTAAAATGGTCGCTAAGCCTTGTTGGCTGGTCTTGGGGACTGTCTCGAGGGTTCGGAGACGTCCGGTGAGCGACGGTGGGTTCCGGTGTCGAAATTGACACTTCCGGGAACCCGTATCGGAAAGATTATCCGACGATAATCATTTAAATGTGGAACCTAGTGTTTGCTGCCAGAACACCCAAATAGGTGTGTTTCGGAGCAGCGGTTGACTCGTAGAGCGAGTTGGTGCCTTTCGGGACTTCTCGTGGGTCCCGAGGACATCCCGATACGGTTTTGGGATTTTCGACGATTTACGGAGATCGGTTTAGAAAACCGAGTCTCGGGATTGTGGGATGTGTGCATGAGTCATGTATCGAGTCAGGTGATATTTGTCCTTGACTCGGTGGGCCTATTGTAGGTCCGGTCGATTTGCAGAGCGTCCCGGATTCCGACGCGATTGTTTAGAGGTGGGTACTTTGATTCGAGGTTGACCTTGTGGTGTATGCTCGGTGACGTCCTCTCCACTCTCTTTTATATTCCTTGCATATTCTACTTGTGAGCTTAGCACCCATTGACCTTATGATTATTGCTCTACTTGTTTATATTCCAGTATTTATTATCATGATCTAGAAGTAGAGCGGTTTGACTATTGTGATCTATTCGGGCGGTTCTGTGGTTCTTGTGACTGGATGACCCATGTGGTCGGGTTGCCCTGCGGGGTAGGATTTTTGGTTTGTTGACGACAGATGGTTATTGATCATATTCGCATTGATCGCCACGGCTTATGCGCATCTTCACGTACACCAGCGGTTTGGCCACCGCAAGAGGGTGTACTTTTCCGAAAAAGTGGTCGGTCGCCGACCCGTGGACCCGGTGGTGGTTTTCGCCAGGGACGTATGCCAGGGAGAGCCTTATGTGGCATTGCCTGAGGTCTTTAGACCGACACGGCGGTTGGATTGGGTATATTTGAACTATTCTTCCATTGATGCATTATTCATACAGTAGCTGTAGTTTATTTACCTGCTTCTCCACTTACTTGCATAGCTACTGTATTACTCTACTCCTTTCAGTTCCTGTCTGCCAGTGCAGTACCCACTGGGAGGGGGAGACATGTGTACATGTTCTCACCCCCCACTATCATTTACAGGTGACTTGGGAGGAGAGGGTTGGGACGGTGCGCGAGGCACGACGGGCGAGTGACTCTTGGAGCCCGACTAGCTAGCGGTCTAGCTTTCCTACCCTCCTATTACTTGCATTAGACTTTGTGGTTCAGTGGAGTTGGATTTTTTTGGAACTTGATTTCGTATGATTACTGTAATAAGTAACTTGACATGGTTTTATGTGGATTTTTGAAAAAATGATGTCTCCTACCCATCGAGGTAGCTGTTTTCAAAAAGAAAAGGTTTTCACGCATTAAGATTCATAGTGTTTCAAAAATGAGGTTCATGTGTGGGGAACATTATAACTGGTAGATAATTTGTTTTATATATCGTGAATGTGTGTGGCTGTGAGTGGATGAAGTGTTTGTACAGTGTATGTTGTGCGACGCCGTGCAAATACAGGGAAGATTCTGTCCGTTTGTCACGGAGAATCTCTGTATTTGTGGCGGGTCTGTTGCACGTCCTTGGGTCAAGATTTATAAAAAAAAAAAAAAATGGGCACTTTCCGCTGAACTCTGAATTTTCAAAACAGCTCGATAATTTTGGCTTATAGAAAGGGACCCCGGGGCGTGACAGGTGACAACTCAACTCTAAGAGAGACCACTATCATCCTAACCGTACAATTCTTGATCCAAGGACCAAAAAGTCGGAAGCACCAACTCCCTTATACTTTCGATAGCATAGTAGCTCTACACTATATATAGAGTAGGGCTACTATACTCTTATAAGTATAGAGCCCTTCGTACTCATAAGTTGTTTTCAATAATGGAGCTTCCGAATCGACGATCCACACCATTAAATATGATCTAGAATATTTGAAATTTCTAGAAAATGAACTTCGTAATTTTTCGAAATCATAATAAAGTTCATCAAGCGGGCATAAAATGAACGATCAAAATCGAATGACGTCCTAAAAATGGATGATCGGATACTTCAATTTAAGACGGAGTTATTGATCTTTTTCTAGATAGTCAATAGAATTGTCTATCAAAAATTCAACTGATTTCGATTTTTTTACACCATTAAACTAGCAAGTATTTCATACCGGGCGTTAAAAATTGTTAATTATGAGATCTTTTGATCGTAAGGTAAATGATATTAAAAAATCATGAAATTTAATTTCTAAAAGTTTTAAACGCTCTAGATAATTTTTAACGGTATGGATCGTCAATTCGGAAGCTCTATTATCGAAAATAACTTATGAGTACGAAGGCGATCGTACTCATAAGAGTATAGTAGCCGGACTCTATATATATATATATATATATATAATTGAGATCCTATGCTTTTAAAAGTATCAAGTCATTGGTGCTTATAGATTTTCGGCCCTTGGATTAAGGGATGTGCGGTTAGGATGATAGTGGTCCCCTAGGGTTGAGTGGGTGGTTGGTTGAATAGTATGATCTAACGGGTGAAAATGATCTAAGGGGTAGATCTAACAGCGGAAAACTTACAAGCACCAACTGTTTTGCTTTTACAAGCACCATAGCCGGACTATATATATATATATATATATATATATATATATATATCTATCTCTTTGAGCATTTCTATCCATTAGATCATACTATTCAACCAATCACCCACTCAACCCTAGGGGACCACCATCATCTTAACCGCACATCTCTTAATCCAAGGACCGAAAACCTAATAGCACCAATGACTTGGTGCTATTAATAGTATAGTAGCCTAGCCTAGTTTTATATATATATATATATATATATATATATATATATATAGTTGAGTTGGAATATTATTGGTAGCAAACGGGCTCCGTTGCCACCCATTTGTTTTCGATGATGGAGCCTCCAAATCACGATCGGTATCGTTGAACATGATCTAGACCAGTTGACGTATCTAGAAACCAAATTTCATGCTATTCCGATATTGTTCTCTTGTCCATCAAGTAGACACAAAAATGAACGGCTGAAAATGAATATATTTTAAAAAGTGATGATAAGAGTTTCGTATTCAAGATCAAGAGTATAAATCTTGTTTTAAATGGTTTTAAAAAAATTTTAACAAAAATTCAATTGATTTGGATATCTTTACACCGTTAAACGAGAAAACGTCTCATATCGACCATTAAAATTACAAAATTTGAAACTCTTTGATCATTAGGCAAATGCTGTCGAAAAGATTTGAAATTTTGTTTCTAGATGCTTTAAGTGGTCTAGATCATATTCAACGGTACCGATCGTCGACTTGGAGGCTCCATCATCGAAAACAAATGAATGACAACGGAGTCTGTTTGCTACCGAAAGCATTCCAGCCCAACTCTATATATATATATATATATATATATATATATATATATATATAGAATGAGGCTACTATACTATCTATAGTACCGGGGCTCCGGTACTGTAGTTGCTTTTTCGATCTTAGGGTGTTCAAACCAACGATCCACACCGTTGGAACTGATCTAGGGTATGTGAAGTTCTTAGGAATAAAATTTTAGTTTTTTTCGATATCGTTTACTTAGTAAATAAATCATATCAAAATGAACGGTGGAAATTGAATAATCCTTCAAATTTGAGTATAGGAGTTTCGAATTCAAGATCAAGGATGTTAACCTTCATCTATGTAGTCTAAAGTATTTTCTATCAAAATTTGAATAAATTTAGATTTTTCTCCACCGTTAAACTATAAACTCGCCATAATAACCATTGAAATTTGACAATTTTCAAACGGTTTGATCACAAAGTAAACTACGTCGAAAAATTATAAAATTTTATTTCTAAGAACTTCAAATATCCTAAATCAGTTTCAACGGTGTGGATCGTTGATTTGAACATCCTAAAATCGAAAAAATAACTATAGTACCGGAGCCCCGGTACTATAGATAGTATAGAAGACTAGCTCTATATATATATATATATATATATATATATATATATATATATATATATATGCACGGCGTTACTAAATTTTTCCTAACTTCTGGACGTGCATTATCACATATTTTGCCACGTACATCTCACATGCTACTACTCTCAATGAAAATGTACACTAACTAAACTTTGGCATTTATGCAAATAACCTCTCAACTTTTAATTTTGA
Source organism: Puya raimondii (assembly GCA_016920855.1). Lineage (NCBI taxonomy): Eukaryota > Viridiplantae > Streptophyta > Magnoliopsida > Poales > Bromeliaceae > Puya > Puya raimondii. The sequence goes on from JABWPP010000050.1 coordinate 97,656,109, forward strand.
TAATTATATAAATTACTTACATTTTATGAAATAATTTAATAAATTTTATTTTTATAAAAATGATTAATTATACAAGCATTTTGATCGATTATATTATATATAATCTAATAATACTTTAAAACACAAAGAATTCTATTATTTCTATTCTTACATAATTTTTTTTTTATATTTGTCAATTTTGACTATTAATTATCAAAGAAGATAAAAAAAAAAGTAGGTTTTCTCGTGTTTTGAACTAATATAAAATTATGTGCACGACATGTAATTAAAACCACTGTTTAGTTGGTAACTTTGCTCGAGAAGAAAAATCGACTAAACTATTTCATAGAGTTTAGGGAGTTTAACCACCGCAATTAAAAGTTTAGGGGTTTGTTTGTGAATTTGTTAAAGTTAAGGGGTCTTTGTACACTTTTCCTCATAGATAATGATGGTTGGAACCATGGTTTAAAGTGCCGCCCTGTGCCGTACGGCACGGGGCGGCACGTATCGTGCCCCCAAGAAGGGGGCACGGTACAGGGGGGTCTCGGACCCCCCGGGTCGTACCGCGGCACACACCTGCGTATCGCGCGAGACAGCGCGATACGCGGGTGGGTGCCGCGGCACTGTGTCGTGCCGACACTAAATTTTTTTTTTTGTTGCTTTTTTGCTTATTTTTTTTTTGCCTTTTGCTTTTTTTGCCTTTTGTTTTATTCTTTGGGGTACCCGAAGCATCCTGTGAACCCCACAACTCTCCAAAATATTGCAAATCAAAAATCTACTTGTTAGATAAGTCAAAAAAATTATAATTTAGTTTTTTTATTTATCAATATACGGGTAAATTTTTAATTTACATATCCGATCTATACCGCGGGGGGCAAAGCCCCCCGCACCCCACTCGGATATCAGTGGTGAGCTGCGGGCTCGAGCCTATCGACCCGAGCCTTCCGCTTCCGTCACAGACATCCATTTTTTTCACAAATTATTTAATCAAAATTTGTCCCACCGCGAAATTTTTGGCGAATTAAGGGAACAAAATCGAACTCAATAAATAAATTTTGAGGCACATCAAACATAAAATTTTATTTTTACGTTAGAAGATTGAAAATACTGATAAAATTAAAAGCTACACTAAATCAATTGATACTGAAATTTATTTAATTTATTTATCATATAATTTATTGCTTAATTTTTTTGATTGATCTAATAATTTTAAAAAAAAATTAATTAAAAAATAATTTTTCAAATACGTTTTAAAATAATTTTTTCAAATAATTTTTAAAATAATTTTAAAATTTATTTTTTTGTATTTTATAAAAATGGGACTGTAATATAGTCAAAAGAAAGAAAGAAAGAAAGATATCTTTGCATTTTAAAATTCTAACCTGTAAAAATTTTTATTCTGCATCAAGTATAGTTATACTTTACATACAAAAATTTTACAAGTATATTAATTGATGAGCGTAGTAAGCTATACATAGCAAATATATATAATTGTTTGATTCAATCTTTCAAAATAATATTATAAGAGTTTATTGGAATCAAAAAAATTAAAATAAGTCCGTGCCAAAACGTGCCAGTAGGAGGTCGTGCGTATCCATTGGCAGGGACGAAGCCAGGAATTAAGGTTCGGGGGGGCCAAAATTTAGATTTGACAGAAAAAAATTTCGACCTCGGATAGTAAAAGAAAAGTTTGTCAAATTCACTGATCACCTATTGCCAGCAACAGTAACGACAATGTGCTCAAGGAGGAGTAAGACTGTAAGAGCTGAAGGGAAAGGGCCAAGGGGTTCGGAAAAAAATTGGGACACAAGTTTTATTAAAAAAAATAATTTGTCACCCTAAAATAAAAATTTATAATATTTTAATTTTTAATATAAAGGACTTTTATGCAATTTTTAAAAGTTCAGGAGGGGCCATGGCCACTGTGGGCTCCTCAATGGCTTCGTCTTTGTATGTTAGCTTCAAGAATTTTTTCAAAAGACATGCAAATTAATCAATATACCTTTGAATTAAATAAAAATATATTTTTTAAATTTTTTATATTGAAGGGACTATTATGTAAATTGCAAAAATTCTGGGGGGGCCATGGCCCCCCTCAGCCCCAACATAGCTCCGCCCCTGTCCATTGGCACGCAAGCATATCATGTGTCGGCACGAAAGCATGCCGGTGCCGTACCGTGCCAGGCAAACAACGGCACGCCCTCGTGCCACGACACTTTAAACTTTGGGTGGAACTTCCCTTACGTACGTTGCTATCAATATAAAGTCGGCAACAACATGCATACTTTTTGAGGTTAAAATAAGATGTGGAAAATTAAAGACCATAAATTATAACAAATTGGCATATAGTTTTCAAGTTTGAAAAAGGACCTACTTGAAGAAAAAAAGTTTGAAAAAAAGGACAAATTGAAGTGTAAAAAAGAAATTAAAGTGAAAATGAAAGGTACGTATTTAATTAAAAAAACATGTGAAGAATGAGTTTTTGAAATTACAAAACAATTTAAGTCGCGGTGTTAGGACTTTAATTAAATGGGAGAGACAATTTGCGTCTACGAGATTCGAGGGCTAAACGTGTGAATGTAATAAACTCGCTAGACGTGTCTCGAAATTTCGGAACTGATCCGTCACGTCAAATTTGAAGATGCATTATAGGAAGTCTTAGTTTTGATCGTTATAAAATTTGCTACTTTTGGAGTAGTTGGTAGGTCGCAGACTAAACGTACCTGAACTGATAGTTACGACATTTTTTGGATTGAGTTTGATTTCGCTGCTTTACTAGCACCGGTTTGGCATTAAAGATTTGGAATACTATTATGCCGAAAGAAGTCGCAACAATGATATATTAAATGAAGAATAAATTGCATATTTTGTGACACTATTAGAATTTGGAATAGTTCTATATATGAGATATGATACAGCGAAATTTTTTAATTCGACTATAATATTTTGGGCGGTAGCTAGACCCAAGAAGTTAAGAGAGTTAAGTGTGCTAGAACTAGAGTAGTTTCAGAATGGGTGATCCTCTGGGAAGCGGGGCATCACACGTTTGGTCCTCGGACTTTTAAGTCACGTGATACTTTACTTGGCTAAATAATATTGACAAACTCTTAATACATAAGTGATGTAATAGTATTTTGATTTATGATGCGGTAATAATTAAGATACTATATTACTATCAACGATGCGTTAATATTTAATCAGTTAAATTGGATTGTGAAATTTGATTGTAATAATTTTGAAAGTTTGAGTAAAAAATTATAATAAACTAGAGTTTGAGAACCAAAGCGTCACCCACACTAGTATAGTGCAATACACACATTAATTACTCTTTGGCTATGATTTTTGATTATTTAAAGATTTTGAGTATGAGTAATAAAAAGGAAAGATTTACTAATATTTCATAAACTTTAGCTTTTTCATAGGGGCCAAACTTTCAATTTTAACAATTAAATCTTTTAAATTTTATTAAATAGTTTAATAGATCCTTTTTTTAACTAAACATATTAAATACCCAATTGTTTTGGTTGTATCTATTACATATAATTAATATAGAGGTATTTTTTGTATTTAGCTCCCTCAGAATTTTTTTTTCACAAATAGCTCTACAAAATTTATATTTATAAAATTGGTCCTATCCCCGTCACGTAAGCACCACGCGAGCGCCACGTGAGCGTGGATGGTAGTATAGGTTAAGTTGAACACGGTGAATCATTCACCGTATTTGAACGCGGTAAATGATTCATCGTGTTCCATTTTTTTCCTACCACGGTATTAAATAATATTTAGAGTTAGGATTTAGGAAAGACACGGTGAAACGACACGAATGGTTCACCGTGTTCAAACACGGTGAATGATTCACCGTGTTCAACTTAACATAAACTGCCACACACACGTGGCGCTCGCATGACGCTTGCGTGGCAGAGATAGGGCCAATCTTGTAGATATAAATTTTGTGGGGCTATTTATGAAATTTTCTTTTTTTGACGAGGCTAAATGCAAAAAAAAGTCCTAAATATAGAGATTCCAAACACAAAAAAATTAATTTTTTTATATTCTAACAGATTAAAAAAGATAAAAAATAAAGTTCGGTCCGACCTATATATATATATATATATATATATATATATATATATATATATATATATATATATATATATATATATATATATATATATATATATATATATATATATGCTTAGTTATTAAAATTGGAAGAATTTTTTAAAAAAGATTTTTTTATTTTTGTATTTTGAATTTTTAGAGAATTATGTGCATAAATAATATCTAGGGGTGGAAATTTGCCGAGCTCGAGCGAGCTTACCTCAGCTCAAGCTTGGCTTGAAATTAATTTCGAGCCTAAATTTAGGCTCAAGCTCGGCTTGAAATTAATTCGAGTCGAGCTCGAGCGAGCCTAACTTCGAGTCGAGCGAGCTCGAGCCCTAAACGAGCCGTTTGAAATTCTAACATCATGCAATCTATAGTTTATTTTTTATAAAATATTATTTAAAATTTGATACAAAAAATGTCTAATAGTTCAACATACAAAATAAATGCATGAAATGCGGTATTATAATATTAAAAAAAAATTAGGGAAAGCAACTCTGCGAGCAAGTGAAAGAGAGAGGATTAGAGCAATTAGAGTAGAATTTTGTTTGTTTGATTTTGTGAGCCAGCAAATATACCCAAAAACTTAAACTCTATACATATATATGATTAAAATATATAATATATATTATTATATATAATTAATATAGAGTCCGGCCACTATGCTATCGATAGTACCTAGCGCTTTGTGCTATCAAATTTTCCGCCGTTAGATATACCATTTTGATCATTTTCACCCGTTAAATCATACTATTCAACCAACCACCTACTCAACCCTAAGGGACCACTATCATTCTAACGGCACATCTCTTCATCCAAGGGCCGAAAATCTAATAGCACCAAGTGCTTGGTACTATTATCTAATAGCCTAATTAGGCTACTAATTGTTTATTAATATGATCTAACGGGTGAAAATGGTCAAAGGGATAGATCTAACGGCGGAAAACTCGATAATACCAAGCGTTTGATACTATCAATAATATAGTAGCTGGACTATATATATATTCGAGCTTTTCGAGCCTAATTCGAGCGAGCCCAGTAATGCTCAAGCTCGGCTTGAAATAAATTTCGAGCTTTTTTTTCTGTTCAAGCTCGGCTCATTTAATTTTGAGTCGAGCTCGAGCGAGCCGAATATCGAGCCGAACGCGAGTCGAACACGAGCCGGCTCGCTCATTTGCCAGCCCTAATAATATCCTATCAAAATAGCTATGTAATTAGTAAGTCTCTTGAGGATTGCTCTGGAGGTCTCGGCACATTTTTTTCCTAATAAAAACTAAAACTTAAAAGGTTATATCTAATAGGGATAATTACCTATATACCCCTCAAACCTCTGAAATATCTTATTTATTTTTATTTTTTTTTTTCAATTATGCCCCCTCATATATTTCTCCTTTATTCAAAAATACTTCTGCAGTTAGTGCCCGTTAAGTCATCTCGAATTAAATCTGAGTTAAATTTCTACCATAGTTAAAAAAGTAAAAATACCTATTTTGCCCCTAAGGCAAATAAGAAAAGTTGGTGACGGTAAAAAGGCAAATTTGAAGAGGTAAAAAATCAAAATATTTCTTTTGCCTCTTGCTTAAGGGCAAATAAGAAAAGTTGGTGATGATAGAAGGGTATATTTGAAAGAACAAAATGATAATTTTACAGAGATAACGGCTGTTCCTAACAGTTCACTAATAAAATTTAACTCTAGAGATATATTTGAAAAATTTTGAAACCTTAAAAGGGTATTGCTAATATGAGCAATGCTATACACATACATCCTAAAAAGAGTGTATCATATATACCCTATCCATTTAAGGGTATGGGCTTCACCACTAGTCACATTATAAAAATCATTTTTCATCTAATAAAAGAGTAAAAAAAATAAAAATTAATTAGTGAATTATCTCTCACTAAATTTGCACTAAATGCTAGGTCAATGTTCAAGATCATTTGTCCACTGGGATTCAATCTATATATCGAATTAATATTATTTCATAATGGTAAATTAAAGTACGTAAAAATATACTCTCTATTATGTTGTAGAAAATAATTTTTCGGTTCGAAAATAATTTTTGAATTGTTTAGTTTGACGGAAAACAAATAAAGGACGAAAAATAGGATTGCATATTTTGGAAAAAAATTCTTATTTTTGTTTTTTGTGCGAGAGCAGTGGAAAACGAAAACACGTAAAATTATGATTTAGAGTGTTGCTCTTGTGCGGTCCACGCGTAAAATGAAAACAAAAATCACAGCTCACCACATTGATCTTACGCGGTCCATGAGATCCGTGTGAGAGAGGTCCACGGTGGACCCCCTCGCTCTCTCTCTCTTTAGTTGGAAAAATTCTAAAATGCAACGGGTGCATATGCTGACGTGGCGTCCCAAACCAATCAAATCTTTTCTTTTAGATATATATGTCACATCATAATTATAAAAAAATATTTTTATTATACTTTTTTTTTAAAAGGAGAGATGTAATTGGCTTGTTATTGATGACGTGGTGCAAGCGTGACACTGTAGACTTCCTCCTTTAGTTGAGCTCTTGTACTTTTAAAACAAAAATACTAATTTCTTATAAAATATGAATTTTTTCTATAAACGTTATTTTTCTTAGAATCAAATAGACAAACTAAAAAAATATTTTTTTATAAAAAACTTTTTATCAATTTATTTTCATACTTTTCTGACGAACCAAACACTCCCCTAAAGAGCGTAAAATTCTTTTTTCTCTGAAATTTTTTTCCAGTAAAAACTATTTTTATAATATTACGTAAAACATAATAGCCTCTTACTTGCTATTCGCTAATAAATATATTTATTAAATATAAAAAAATTTAGAAAATAAATTTAAAATAAATTTAACATATCTGATATGTCTATAACGCAAATAGCTCAATTAATATTTAGTTGAGCATGTCTAAATTATAAATCAGTTTTCTTTGAAACTCAAATCAAATTGAAATTAAATGATTTTTTTTTCTTTGTAATTAAATACTAAATATCACATCAAAGTCAAATATAAATATCCATAGAGGACTCAAGGTTATAAATCAAATCAAAATAAATGATAAAGAATAAATTTGCTAATTACTATGGTTAATTCAAAATGTACCCAATGGTGCAACTAAAGAGGTTCACTTTTTACTTTTATTTGTTATTTTAGTGCAATGCAAATACTATGGGGGACATTTTGGGGTACTTATTCTTGAATTAAATAATGCATGTGCTCCAATAGAAATATCAAGTTGATATCTCAATATTATATTGGCAAATTGTACTTTGCCAACACATAACTAACTTCCACACCTCTCAAAAATAAATAAATAAATAAAAATAACTAACTTCCACATGCATAAAAGAAAAGGACAATGCAACTAAATTGTACCTCAAAATATTATTAATAAATTAATATTATATATATATATATATATTTAATAATTAATTTTAATTTTTAAATTAATATAACTAGTTAACAAATAGTACGAAGCTTTCGCAAAGATGTTTGTTAACGTGCTCTTTACTTGATGAACCAAATTACGAGCTACATATAATAAGTTGACTTATTAATAATATTTTTAAGATATTTTTCGAAGCAAATGAAAGCAATAAATATTCACAGAACTTGTATAACTTAACTATATATATGATGCATTCATGCTTAAAAATTAAATGAACGAAACAACATTAATAGATTAAGGGATAACTTCAAATACCACCCCTGTGGTTTCGTGATTTCTCACTTTAGTGCCTTGTGGTTTAAAACGTATCACTTTAGTACCCTGTGGTTTGGTTATTCTTTTTTTTTGTTATCTTTTCGTTAATTTTTTCGTTAAATTATACAGAAAAACTTCAAATATCTCACCTATGGTTTATCGAATATTTACTTTACTATCCTGTAGTTTTAACTTTCTCATTAATTTAACAAAAAAATTAACAAAAAGATAACAAAAAGAGAATAACCATACCACAGGGTACTAAAGTGATACGTTTCAAACCACAGGGTACTAAAGTGAAAAAGCACGAAACCACAGGGATGATATTTGAAGTTATCCCTAGATTAATTAACCACATATTAACTTATCATTGCCCATAATTAATTATTAACCATCTAAATCAAAACTTAATCACATATTCTCTCATGTCCTCCTCCTCTCCACCACCATCATCCTCAACCCCCCCTCCATGTGCGCCGTGAGCCGCGGCACCACCACTGCGGGGCGGCCCCGGCCCCCATCCTCCTCTTCGGCCCGACGCAGCTCGAACCTCCCGAGCACCGCCGCCGCGACGTACTTCATCTGCGCCATCGCCATCTCCTTCCCCATGCACACCCTCGGCCCCGCCTGGAACACCGGGTATCGGTACGCCGAAACCCTAACCACCGCAACCTGATCACCGTCGCCACCGCCACCGTTACTACTACTACTACTACTACTACTACTACAACTACTACAACAATCGCTCTCCGACGTCGTCGCGAGCCACCGCCGCGGCTCGAACTCGCGCCACCCGTCCCCCCACAGGCTCTCCATCCTCCCCATCCCGTACGGAAAGTACGTCACCCTGTCCCCGGCTGCAATTTTCGTGCCGTCGGGCAGCACGTCCGCACGCGCCGCGTGCTTGGAGTCCCACGCGACCGGCGGGTACAGCCGCATGGTCTCGTATATTGAAGCTTCCAGAACCTTCAGCTCCTTCAGCGTCTCGTACTCCAGCACGCCGTGCCGCCGCTCTACCTCGCGCGCCACCTCCGACTCCGCGCGCGCGTGGCCGGAGAGCAGGTAGAAGAGCCACGTCAGTGCGGCGGGCGTGGTGTCGCGCCCCGCTACGACAAAACTCACGGCCATGTCGCGCACCGTGTCGTCGTCGTGGCCTCCTAGTATCAGCCTCGATAGTAGGTCCTTGTATCTCTCTGTATTACCTTTATTATTTTTTTTTATTTCGTCTCTTCGGCGCCGTATCAGGTCCGAGACGGACCTCCGGATCAGGGCTACGGCCCGCCGGAGCCGCCGCTCGGACCCGATGCGCAGCGCCCGCTTCGCCTTCCAGACGAAGGCGACCGGCGCCGACCCCCGCCGCGCGCTGATGGCCGACGCGGTCTCGAAGGCGTCGGCGAGGTCGGATTCGGGCGGCGCCGCCGACGACGGGTCGAGGTAGTGTGGGTCCCACCCGAGCGCGGCCTGGCACACCGTGTCGAATGCGAATCGGCGGAGCAGGTCCTGCCGATTAAAATAACACATGATACATATTATAAAATGATTAATTTACTTAAAAATTAATTAATCACATGAGAGGACACAATTATATTTATATACATATATATGTATATAAAGAAATTATTATATATAGTTTTGGTTTAAAAAAAAAAGAATTTGGTGAGGCCTCTCATGTGTATCTTCCTCCATTTACTTTTCTTAACTTCAAACTCTTTCTTCCATTTTTTTTTTCTATTTTATTTATTCTAATTCATTAGTTAAGTTAAAATTTTATTAATTATTAGTTATTACTAATTTCAATTTTACTTGCTGAAATATAATAAGAGAAGGCATGAAACGTGATAATTAAAATTATCGATATTTTTTAATAAAATCTTTCTTTTAAATCGATAAAATTACTTAATTTTAAAAAATAAAAAAGTTAAGAAATGTATGCAGTAAAAAATTGGGTAAATTTTATGTTCGTCCTCAAACTATGAGTCAGATGACACTTTAGTGTCCTTAAATTTTAATTGGTTGTAATTTCTGGCTCGAGTTTTTAAAATTGTTACAATTTTGAATCTCATAATCTAATTTAGTTGGCGAAATATTGATAAATTGTTAATATAAAATAATACGCAAGTATTGTGATTGCTAATGTAACAATAATTAAGATGTTTTATCACTTTTATATCAACAATACGTTAAAAAGTTATAACAAATTAATATTTTGAGAATCAAAATGTCAATGCCTTATAATTTGAGGGCCAAACCTATCATTTACCCTAAAAAAAGTAAAGGACTTTTACTTATTTACCCCTGACTACTATTTATTTTCAAATTTATCATTAAATTATTAAAATATCTTTTTAAAAATTTCAAATTTTATTTGTAAAACTTAGGGGTTTGAAGATATTTGAAAGAATTTTTAAAAATCAATACAGGTATTTTGGTTAGCTACGAATATATTATATATTTTTGAAGTTTTTAAAAACATATTAGATACTAAAAAAATACTAGGTCAAGTCAAAATAACTTATAATTAATGAAAGTCAACTTTTCGAATCTCAAGGTGATGTGATGAGATCCAAAATTATCAAAAAAGAAAAAGAAAAGGAAAAAAAAAAAGAAATTTATGTTAAGAATAAAAAATCACGAAACCAGACGTGAGAAGAAGAAGTGTTAAATATAAAAATATCGTTCTCAAATAATTTAACCGCCTGACCTGAACGTCGACCGCGCGGCCTGCGCGGGCGGCGGCGGCGAGGGCGGGCAGCAGGCGGCCGCGCGTCTCGGCGGCGAGCGCGCCGGCCACGAACTCGCGCAGCGACCGCACGGAGAACTCGTGGCTGGCGAGCTTGCGCTGCGCGAGCCAGAGCGCGCCGTCGGCGTTGAAGATGCCGCGGCCGAGCAGGTCGCCGAGGATGTCGGTGAACGGGCGGCCCTTCGGGTAGTTGGCGAAGTTCGACCTGAGCACGTGCTCGACGTTCGCGGGGTTCGCGGTCACGACGGTGCGCCGCGCCCCGAGGCGGCGCACCGCGATCGTCTGCGTCGGCGACGCGGCGACGAGCTCGGTGTACCAGTCGAGCAGCCGGCGCCGGTTCCGGTAGAAGGGGATCAAGCAACCGATAATGGGGTAGGTTTTGGGGCCGTAGCAAGCAGTAAAGTCGTTGCCGACTTTTGTTGTAGGTTTTAGAAGTCGGCGCCGACTTGTATAGAAAAAGGTGATGATGGTGATTATGATGGTAATGGCAATGGTGGAGGGAGAGGAGAGTAACATAAGAGAAGGTGATTGAGAAGATGATGATGATGAAGAAGAAGAAGAGTTTGAGAGGAAGGAGAATGTGGATGTGGGCATTTTGTGTATAAGGAGAGAGGAATATTATTGTTTTTTTTTTTTTTTTGAGAGAGAGAGAAGCAATGAGAAGGGGAGGGGAAGGTGAGGGTGATGTTGGAGTTTAAATAGATAGAGGAGAGGTGGGTCACAACTCATAATTGAGCACATGGCCTCTCTCTCTCTAGACTCTTTTTAAAATGTACCAATTATATTACTGATATGGCTGTAACTGTACAGCCTATCACCTTGTCATTTAGACCCTGGCATAGCCTGTCATCTTGTCATTCGGATCCTGACTCAGCCGAGACTCATCACACACTTACGGCTGGTGATTGGCTCTGATACCAAATATATCGATCCGATCCACTAGCAATAATAACTCGTTGGGTCCAAACTACCGACCCAAAATGCTTAAATCCAGTTATTATTCTAGTATCCATGGGGTCATATATACCCTATAACAATTTCATTTTCATCCGATGTGGGACTATTGGGGTGTCACAATGGCGTTTCCAATAAATCAGATTATTTCTTTTGAGTTCACTCATTCCATTATGGTTATTATAAAAATATTTTTATTATTATTTTTAAAAAAAGAGAGATATGATTGGCTAGTTATTACTTATTGATAGTGTGGTATAAGTGTGATATAGTAAACTTTTGACTCTCTCTCTGTCTCAAATCTATGGTAGTGGAGGAAAAATAAGATAATTAGAGAACACATGGACTACATGGTCTTTGTGTTTAATTTCAATGGATTTGGAAATTTTTTTATGTGTTGTTTAAAGGGTGGGGGGGAACATCAAAAACTACCCACAATATTGCCTAAAAAATTGTACTTTAATTTAGAGCAATCAACCTACCACACACTATTCTCCTTTTATTGTTGCTGTTGCTGTTGCTGTTGCTGTTGCTGTTGCTGTTTATTTTCTACTGAAAAGTTCTGTATTAGAAATGATGATAATGTACTACATTTTGCTATGTTGGAGTGTTTCAATTAAAATTGAACTTCACCACAGAGGTTTCTAAAAAGATTTTTTTGGTTAACTAAAGCATGAGACATGCACAACATTCATATCATCATATGATCCCTATTTATGAACAAATCAATTTAGGGGGACAAGATTTTATGAAAAACTAAAACAACAACCATAGGAGGCTTCAATTTTTCACTTTGTTAACGAATGTGAAATAGCTGTTATTATAACATTTCAATAGTTCCACATTGGATGAAAAAAAGATTAAAATATAAGAATCAGGATATTCTAGTAATAATAACCGGACTTAAATATATTAGGCTGATAGTCTGAGCTAACTAATTATTAGTTGTTAGTGCGCTGAATCTTTATATTTGGTAGTGGAGTCGATTTACCAGTCAAAAGTGTAAGATGTAGCGTGTCGAAATCTTTTGATTCAAAAATTGGGTTCATATCAATCTTAATTATCATTTGATAAAGTTTCCTCCATTAAAGCAATTGTTCAAAAGTGGCTTTATGCCACAGTTTTAGATGGTGGTTACCTACAAATTCCTATCCAATTTAATAAGGAAGTTGACTTCAAAACATGGAGGGGAGGTGAGTCTAAGGCTTCTAACTTTCCAATTGTTACAATTGGATCTCTAATATTTAAAATATATTTTATTCTTCTATTAAATTAGACAAAGATTTTCAAACATTAATAGATATTTTGTTCACTTTGGTATGAAATTAAACAAAGAAGATACAATTGAGATAAAATGTAAAAAATTCCATAGTAAAGTTTTTTTCTTTCTTTTACAGGTTAAGAATCAAACTAAAACTATCAAAAATGAATTAGTTCATCTGTTACGCTACTCAGAAACTTTGGTTCAATTTAGCGGGGTTCGTACTTAGGGGCCGTTTGGTTAGGTGTAATTACAAATACAGTGTAGTTAGAGATGCATGCAGTTGAAAATGCAGCAGTTGCAACTACATGTATCCTGTTTGGTTGGATGTAGTAGAAAGTGCTGCAACTATAAATAATTTGTTTGGTTGCATGTAGTTGAGAAATAATTTATAAAATTTTATCATTTTATGTATACGATGGTGAGATTACCTCCGATGCAAAAAAAGAAAAATATTTTTTGTTTAAAAAATAATATAGGAGGTAAGCTTACCTTTGTTTAAAGTTGCTCTCTCCAACTGTTGCAGTTGGGCCTCCTCCTGCAGTTTCTACTGCAGCAGTTAGAGTTAAATACATTAAATCAACTATCAAATTTGTATTTGCATGCAGTTATAACTGCAGTGCAGTTGCAACTACATGCAACCAAACGGTCTCTTAGTACTGTTGAATGAATATATATTTTCATGTAGCCAATATAAAAACACCAAACCAGAACTTACATATCTCGTTCACAGAATGTCAATTGATTGATGCATTACACAAAATATTTTATTAGAAAAAAAATAGATGATAGCCCAAGGAAAAAGATAATGGGGCCCTAGAAATGAAAGCTTCAGATTAATGCAATAAATAAATAAATAAATAAAGGAAATAGGGTCCCAAAATTTGACAACTAGAAGACAAAGTCTTTTCTAACAAGTTGACGCGTTTAACTTAACGCAAAGAAAACAAATTTTAAACTTTAAATCCACGTTTCTGAAAAGGAAATGAGCCTAGAAGATGTGATAGCTTTTCTGTAACGCGGTTTAGTAGGCATGCAAGGAAATTAGACGGTCGATATGACATTTTCATTAACAGTAATTAATGAAGCACCTAAATAACATTTGTACATAAATATTGAAAATTTTGCTCTCTAAGGAACATTAGTCTTTAGAGAACAATGACCGCTTCACATCAAGAGTTTGAATCTTACCAGGCTCTTTGCTTTAGTTAATTTTCTACTCAAACATCGCCCTCTCTGATAGTTTAAACTTTTGGAGAATAATAATTATCTCACATTATACAAGTAGATGACTTTGAGGGCAGGCAGAAAAATAAGGTACGACTCTGCGACTTCCTGGGTTAGAATAATATGGAATTTTGGAAGTTCTTGAGTTTAGAAACACTGGCTAGATAACAAACAAAAGGGATAAAAACTTATTTGGGTTAGAATTTTTAACTCAAAATATAAGACATACCTTTTTTTTCTGCGACGAGACAAAATTTTGCTGTTAAAAGTAATTTCTAGCGACGTTTTACTTGGTAACTGATTATTACTTATAGTGTGGAAGAAGCAATAAAACCTCATAATTAACAACTTAAATTTTCTTCTCCTTTGATATAATATCTAATCTAGCTTTAGAATAGACTAAACAACATTTGGAAAAACTAATTTTTAGCATTAACAAAGTTTTATCCATATCATTAACATGTATTTTTATTATTTCTTGACCATTTTACTAATGTTAGTCATTTAAATAGATAGATTATGGATCCAAATAGTTAATTGCAAAAATATTATAGCTCAAGTGGCAAATATTAAATTTTTATATTTTAACAAGTTATCTGTAAATAATGGAAAATTTAGATGATTATGATGCATTTAACTCTAAATTATTTTATAGTGTCAAGTATGAGAATTCAATAAATGTTGTGTACTTATTACTTAAAAAAGCATCTCTTTTAGCCTTTGTAATAGGCTAAGTTTAGATAGTGGTGACATGGGCTTTACCAAATTCATACAAGAAGTATGGAGATATTTCCCACAAAATCAAAGATGCTAATATTGGCATGTATAGGGATATGGTTCAAAAATCAAAAATCAAAAATCAAAAATCAAAGAGGATTCTATTCATATTCTTTATCTATTTTCTCTACCTACCACATGTTCACTATTGCACTCATTTTCTTTGTAAGCAAGTAATACCATTTTTTATTTCTTCTTTATTATCTTTTCTCCAGAAATTATTGCCTACTTTCAGGCAATTTCAACTCATATTTTTAAACAATCGATCTAACTTACATTAATTTTTGAAATCAAAAAAAGATTACAACTAATTGGGCAGCGGAGACTGATCACCAGCTGTTAGAGCAGTTGATTGACACTCCTTATCAAGATCATAATGATCTAAGTTCTGAGTCCAGAATCTTCTGCTTTGATTTCTAGGTTGATTGTATCGGTGGTTTATGTTTTAAGCCCGTGATTTTATGGTTTAATATTCAAGGTTTAAGAAGGCCGCCAACTAGGGGCGGCAATCCAGCTCGCTGTTCGCGAGCCAGCTCGTGTTCGGCTCGAAATGAGCTCGAGATCGACTCGCTCATTTAGTAAATGAGCCGAACACGAGCTGAATTTTTTAGCTCCTTTAATAAACGAGCCGAACACGAGCTGGGGTCAGCTCGCTCGTGTTCGGCTCGATAACAGCTCGAATATATATATATATATATATATATATATATATATATATATATATATATATATATATATATATATATATATATATATATATATATATATATATATATATATATATAATATTTATATTATTTTTATAATTTATATATATAAATAAATAAATAATTATATATAAATATAAATTTTTATTATTTGATTTTTAGCCCAATCTAAATTAAAGCCCAACTCAATTATAAAAAGCCAATTTATATGTAAAGTTTCAATCATTAGATCAAAGTCTAATGGATAAGATCTCATAAATTTATTTTCTATATATATATTCTTTCTAATCATTTTAACTTATTGTTTCTGAGCCAGCTCGAGCCGACTCCAGCTCGCTCGTGTTCGGCTCGTTGACACCCCCCTACCGCCAACAGGCGTAAAAAAAAGTGTGATAATTAGAATTCTAGTGTGAAAACGGATTTAAGAGTAGCTGGTTAACACCTCCTAGTAGTTCAAGGTTCAAGCTCGGAATCCTGTGCTTCAAAATCTTAGGTTTACATGATTATCTACGCTTCAATATCTGATGTGATAGTATTATAATTGATAATATGACAAATACTAAGATCACTGACGGATCTAGAATTTTTCTTTCATGGGGTTAATATATAAGGGAGAAAAATATACAAAAAAATAAAAAAAAATAAACTAGTCATTAGTATTGTATAAAAAAGTGAATTAGTCATTAGTATTCTTTCTGCCTATAATTTTTTTATTAAATTTTTTTTTAACCTTTTACTACTACTAAGGAAAAAAAAGAAGTTAGCGGGTCATCGGACCCGCTATAACATTTTTGTCTAACACGAAAATTTTGTTGGACCCCACTTGGGGTCAACTTGGACCCCAAGTGGGGTCAATTTATACAAAAAAAGCCCAACTGAAAAGTTTTTCTCAAGTGGAGCCCACAATATAGGTATTTTGTATCATCCTGAGATATATATGCATCCGCCACTAACTAAGATGTCGCATCACTACCACATCATCGAAATATTAGTATTTAGTTAACTAAATTGAACAGCATAATTTAATTATAATTTTTAAAAAAGTTTAAGCTAAAAATTATAGCAGATTAAAGTTTAAGAACTAAAATGTCACGGATCCTAACGTTTCAGGACCAAAAGTGCAATTTAACTAGAAAAAAAAATGATGTAGACTATAGTTGCCAGGGTCTACATCATTGGAGGCACTAAAGCAAAGATAAGACTAGACTTTTTTATCCCAACATCTTTTGATGGTTTGAATTTGGCAAAATTTGAGTGTCAGAGACAGTTGGATTTTGAAGTGTGAAAAGAGAAAAAGAGGTGGATTGTCCCATATGAATTCACCCACATGGAGAACATGCTAAATGTTATAATCAAGAACATAAGATTGAACAAGTCCAAGGACTATAGTACTTTTTTTTCCTCATCCACCTTTTTTTTTTCCTTCCATTTTTGGTGGATTTTGTGTGGAGAACAACTCTACCTTCGTGCATCAGCTTTGGAAATATTGAGCTTTGTAAAAGAAAAATACTGCAAGTACACTCTATTATAGGGTGTATATTAGGAATACAGACGGGGTGGATCTGGGCATCTTCAGTGCTGTTTTCTTGACGGGTCAGAACAGATTGATTTTTATTCTATTTTTTGTCCCCCATTATTGCTTTATTCGAAGCTGGTGGCATGGGGATGGCAACGATTTTTTGGTAAAGGAATGAGTTTTTCATCTTTCGTTTCATTTTATTAGCGGATTTGAGGCAAGTTATTCATTTCCTTTATTTTTGGCCCATGCTTTCTGCCCTACTCGAGGCAGATCGGGACAGGAGCTCCACTAACCCGGATCCATTTGCATCCCTAGTGTATATCTTATACCCATCTATCTTAAAATTTTATTTTCAATAAGTATTAAAACAAATTAATAAGACTAATAAGTAAATATGGGTCTTTGATTCTGGGGTGTAAATCTTACATCTATTTTACAGATGTACATATATCATTGCTTTCTGAAAAATTGGCAACTATACTATAAACTTGCAGCTTATCTTTTAAGGAGTGACTTATTTCATCGATTTGTAATATTTTGAAAAGAGAGAGGCAAAACCTGCAGCCCAAAAATATTATTTATTTTCTATTTGAAGTGACAATTTTGTCACAGTAGCAATCAAATTCCTAGGGAGAAATGGACTCATGAATTCTTGTTCTCTAGGAATTAGGGGGTGTTTGGCCTAGCTTTTCAGAAGTGATTCTGAGCCCAAAATCACTTCTGAGCTCAGTAGAGCGTTTGGCAATGACTGCTGAAAAATCTGATTCTGTTTTTCAGAATCAGAAAACTGATTTTGAAGGCTTCAGAATCAGAAGCAGAAAAAAGCTGCTTCTCCAAAACTGATTCTGCTTTTGGACTCAAACTTCAAATTTTTATTTTTATTTTAGATTCAAAGTATAAATATAACTTTAAATTTAAATTTTGAAATTTTAAATTCATATTCATATTTTTAAATTTCAACTTTTTAAATTTAAAATTTAAAATTTAGATTTTAAATTTTAAATTTAAGTTTCAAATTTCAAACTTCAAATTTTAAAATTCAAAATTTCAAATTTTAAATTTAAGATAAAATTTAAATTTTGACATTTTAGATTTTAAAACTAAATTTAAAAATTTGAAAATATAAAAAATATAAAATATAAAATTACAAGTTTTAATTTTCAAATTACAAAATTCAAATTTTAAATTTTAAAATTTAGATTTTTAATTTTAATTTTAATTTTCAGGATTTAAAAATTCAAATTTTAAATTTTAAATTTTGAAAATTTAAATTTATTTTGTCCAAATTTAAAATTTAAAAATTATAATTTTAATTCAAATTTAAAATTTTAATTCAAATTCAAATTTTAAATTATTTTAAAATAAAATTTAGTAAAAATATTAATATATGCAAACATCAGAAAATTTTTGCCAAACAGCTTTAGAAAACCATTTCAGAAAAATCACTTTTATCTAAACTCAGCCAAACGCTCTACAGCTTTTCATCAAAATTACTTCTCCAAACCAAAATCACTTCTGCAAAAATTACTTTTCCAGAAGCTAGGCCAAACAGGCCCTTATTCTTGAAAATTCCGTTTTATCATACATTTCTACCCAAAAATTTATGGCATTTGGAAATGTCACAAATAAGTAAAATCAGTGGCTTTTTAGTGATAACTCAGCCAGTGTGTTACGTCAGCCATGAACGACAATTTTTTATCTTTTCATTTTTTTAACCTTTAAATTTTTGCCATATAAAATATTACAGCTTTTACGCAATTAAAAAGTATAGAGAAATGAGGCAGAATAGAGGGAGATGGGCTAGTACAATGCACCACTCACATGATGTACTATGTTCAAGCAATAATTTTTCCATAATAATTGAAACTAAAATGTGATAGAAAAGAAGAGAGAGAGAGAGAGAGAGAGAGAGAGAAAGTGAAGCACTGAGGAAAACTTTCATACATTAACAAGATTGTAAGCTCAAATTCAGCAACAAAAAAAACAAGTGCCAAATAATGCAATAACTTGGAACTCTAAAAGGAGGAGACAAAAGAAAAAAAGGACCAATCAATTTAATAATTGGTTAAAAATAGAAATTCTTTTTATCAAAAATTAAAAAGAAAAAAGAAAAATCTCGGGGTAAATTGGACCACTAGTTTCCAAGCTTTTAGCCCAAATTCATTTCGTATATATTATTACAGAATAAATTATTGTCTAAAATGGTGCACTCTTAACATTCGTCAACCACACATATATCAGCATTGATCTCATTTCATATTTTAGTTTTCGGGGCTCACTGAGTTGCAGATGTTTTTTTTATGTACAACTTGAATGAAACGAAGAATGCGTTCGGCACATTTAAACAAAATTTCTCTAAATTATGAAGAAATAAAATTTTTGGAAATTCTATTCTAAAATTGGGCCATTAAGCCTTGGGCTTAAGGATTGGGCTTTGATTAGATCGGGTCGGGCTCGGGTGCGACTCTTTCTATAGGCCTCGCATTCGGGCTCGGCACGGTTATGTCGTTCAAGTTCGATTATGCTATCATTAGAAATATATTTAACACCGCCACTCACAGATGATACGATTTAATTTTTAAAATTTTCTCTTTACTCCATTATATATGACTGGTGGGGATTGAATCTGCGACCTCACAAGGTATAGGAGATATGGAGTTAGATCAAATTAATAGGATGGTGTCAAAAAATTCATTTGATAAAAGAATAATTCGAAAATAAATTTAACACTTTCAAACTAGTCATAAATTAGATAATAAAAATGTCTAAAAGGACGAAAATTAGAGGCACTTTGTGCAAATGCTCAAATTGCAGTAGTTCATTGGAAGAAAGAAAGAATGTCTTTCCATCAAGAGAAAACAAAAAGGAAACTGCTACATGTACACTCTATTATAAGGTGTACATCTTACACTGCAAATATGTAACACTTTAATAGTCCCACATCGGATGAAAATAAAAATTCTGATTGAAAATATAAGAGGCTGCGCATAATAATAATAATAACTAGACTTAAATATTTTGAGCTGGTGTTTTGAGCCTAATGAGTTATTAATGCTAGCGGGTCGGATCATTACAAATATCCAAAAGTTTACGTCGTTTTTAAAGTTTTTAATAATATAAAAAGAAGTAACATGACAAACAGCTTGATCCAAGCCTTTTGAAGGCTACGGTGTATATCTTTGTAGGCTAAAATGCAGTAAACCTCCCAATGAATATTCGTCTTTTTACTTTACCCTCTTGTCTTTCAGAAATCTCTATTTTGTCTGTTTAAAATTTAAAGGAATAACTTTAAATACTACCCCTGTGGTTTCGTGCTTTCTCATTTTAGTGCCCTGTGGTTTAAAACGTATCACTTTAGTACTCTGTAGTTTGATTATTCTCTTTTTGTTATCTTTTCGTTAATTCTTTCGTTAAATTAATTAGAAAGTTAAAACTACAGGATAGTAAAGTGAATATTCGATAAATCATAAGTAGGATATTTGAAGTTTTTCTGTATAATTTAACGAAAAAATTAACGAAAAGATAATAAAAAAATAAAATAATCAAACCACAGGTACTAAATTAATACGTTTTAAACTATAGGGTACTAAAGTGAAAAAATACGAAATTACAGGGGTGGTATTTGAAGTTATCTCAAATTTAAAGTTGTAGCATTAACGTTATTATTCAGTCACTCTTTCGTGCATAAATTGCATGGTATAATCCAATAACTTAGTGAGATATTCCTTATACCTTTAAAAATGGTAGGGATGCATACGAATCTCTCATTTTTTCTCAAATTAAACAACTTTATGAAAAAAAAATAAAAATTCTTGACTTTATGAAAAAAAAGATTTCTTACTTTTACTAATTAGCTTTCATTTTTTTTTGGTCATTTTTAAGTGTAAACTGGGTATATCATTAGTTGCCCAACCGCACCATACAATGTATAAATGGAACAGTGACGAAATAGTAACGGTGCAGGATTAAGTGCTATAATTTTAAATTTCCAGGGCGTAAAATAGAGGCTTTTACCAGATGAGCGGTAAAGTGAAAAAACGTATATTTATATAAAGATTTTCCGCATTTTAGCCTTAAAAAATTATTAGAGATTAACTTTTTTTGAAATATATATATATATATATATATATATCTCTGTTTGCTAAATGGATACATAGAAGTTTACTCTCATACATACCCCACTGTTTTACATGCTACATATGCAACTAACAAAATGGTTTCTTCTTCCTCTACCAAAATGATGCTATCTAAGAAAATATGGAATCTACATGTATTTTTTGCAACACATTTAGACAAATAAATATTTACTTCATACTCTTTTTTTTTTCTTTTTCTTGAAAGGTATGAGATTTAGGCTCTGATTGGATGCATGAACATCTTATTCGAAATATTAATTTAATTTACTAAAAAAACATGTATATTTGAGAGAGATAAAGTGTGATTAAATGTTTAGAATGAATACTATATTTATGCTTTTAAGTCATTCTTTCCGTAGTAAGATAAGTTACGTTGTTGTAGATGAAATATGATATCCTACTAAATCAAAGATGTCAAGGGTCTGTCAAGAAGCAAAAATCAAACTCATACATTTTAATCATATAGAAAATTTTTCGTACCGAACAAGTTATCATTATATATCTTATTCTGACATGCAAACAGAACCTTAAATTTTCTAAAGACATGTAACCAGACAAATCAAAGTAGGTGTTTTGTATTGAAAGAACTTCATACAAACCCACATGAAAACTAAAAGAAGGTAAAAATATACAGAACTTACTTGAACTATGGACCATTTTGATTCGACTACCTAAATTTTTAAAATTTTAATTTTACTATCCAAACTTTCAATTTATCTAATTTGATCAGGCTACGACATTTTGAATTCAAATTTTAAAATGTGTCGTTTATCTTTACATGCTTAGTTAGTATACTTATGTGATTCTCACAACTATAAATTCATTGAAGTAAAGAATTAGCTTACATTTTAAAGCCAAAGTATCGTTGACCGACTCAAATCAAACAAATTGTAAAGTTGGATAGTAAAATCAAAATTTTGAAATACTGGATAGTCGACTCGAAATGCTTTATAGTTTAAAGTAAGTTTTGTACCATTTTGCCTTAAGAGAAATACGTAAATGATGAATATCTTAACACCCACCAAGGAATTTCCCAAGATCTCAATAAGGCTAAGAACATAGTTGAACAGCATAAAATAATTGCAACAGTATTCTAAAGATGAGTTCTATACTACATATAACAAAAACAATGGCTCCTGCAGTTTAGTTCTATCATTGCATGTCGACGAAAACTTCAAATTAAGACATTTTAATGTCATTTAAAAGTGGTACATGGTTACATCTCAGTAGTTTAAACTTGGAAGTAACAATATTTCCCCATGAAAACAACTAATTTGCACAGGATAAGTGATTACAACAACTACAAGATGAAACATCTGCAAGGACAATAAAATGAAAATAAATATCAGCTTCAAAAATGAATATGTACTAATGATTGTATGAGAGTAGTGATCAGTTATAAGCAGAGATGTTCGCGCCGAAACGGATTATGTAACAGAACCAAGCTCGGAAGTTGAAGGGGTAAACTGTATGGATAGTCCCTGTACTACCCTAATATTGCGACTTAAAAAGAAGCATAGTCTCTAATTCAAGTACATCAAAACAGGGAAGTCATTTTACAGGAGAAGAGGTTAAGATGGTCATTTGCAAGAGCAACTTGTCATATTATTTTTGACAGTCGGGGATGAAAATGCAATATACGAACAAAATTAAAAGGACTTCATCGATCGATTCGATACAAATATAAACTACAAAGAGCGATTTAGGGCTTCGCCAAGTATCTAGATTAGTTCGGTATCAAACTGCTAAATAATTAGAACAGCATTTCCAGGAATAGTACATCATTTTCAGTTTCATTGGGTAGAGATAATTCGCATTATAGCAAACATATAATCGAACCTTTAACAGAATACAAAAGTACATTTCAAACAATATATGCCACTTCAAAACATGTCAACATTCCCATAAGAAAATATATAACAAATAACAATACTATGAGCGCCTTTCAGAAAAGAAGAAAGAGAATGATATAAGCATGATGTGCACGTCCAAAAGTACATAAATTAATAGAAAGCATCATTGCCATCGTTTCGAGCATACTACAGTAAAGTCAATATTAATCAGGCATTTTTTGCAATAGAGAATTTTGCGCAAAAGGAAAATACAGAGACTTTTACTTTTACCGTTGATGCTATATAGCGCTGCTGCTGTGTTATACTGGATTTGCTTGTGGCCTATTCTGCATCAACCTTAGATTCCAATTTTCAAGCCATCATTATAGCACAATTCAGAATAAACGAGCACCACTTATCAGTGCCACTCTGAAGGACACACCATCGAACAAAATCTAAATCGGGATCAGGAACACAAGTACATACGGTCATCCCTTGTCCGCTTTTCGTTTCCTCTACACAACCGATGATGAGTAACTCATCACCTAAGGACTTGAAGGCCACTCCCCACCCCTTTCTGATGTCAGCCCTAACCGGCACCTTGCCCAACTCCTTCCATGTATTGCTGTTCTTCAGGTACACCTTCAGTTGGTTAGACGAGGCCTCGAGAGAATACAACTCATTGTTCACTACCGCCACTAGAGGAGGGGACTGAGAGGAGCCGCTGGAAAAGTCCTCCGCCATACCAGGGATTAGCTCCCACGCATTCCGTGTGAAATCATAACATTCCCCACAAGCAAGATTGTCGCCGTTTTCATTTTGCCCTCCGATCACGTAGAATTTACGATCCATACAAAAGCCCGAGCAAAGCTGCCTTCGCCTGTTCATGCGAGGGAGCGGTTCCCACGACTTGGTCTTAGGATCATACTTCTCAGCAGTGTTCAAGATGCTGAGACCGGCACCCAAACTAATCCCTCCTGCGACACAGGCAACGGTACCGCAGTTTGCAGATGCGAACAGGAATCTTGGGTTGATCATCCTAGGACCATGGAACCAACGGTCTGACTCGAGCTCATACCTCCAGATAGCTGGGTCCCCAATCTCCTTTCCCGAGACGAGAAGGTGGTTCCCCACACACAGAGTTTCTTTGTCGGAGGACGAGAAGCAAATGTCAGATGGCAGTATCGGGAGGTCCCGATGGGATCCGGTGTAGGGGTCGTAACACCACCAGCGAAGCTCGCCGCTCGCTAGCAAGAGAACTTTCGGGTCCTTTATGCCAATATTCTCTCTCATGTTGTAGAGCTCACCGCTCGTGACCAGCGAATTGTATCGCCGGTTCACCAAGCGGAGGGTCTGAAACTGCGATCTTGGAACCCTAGCCAAGATACGAACTGCGACCTCATCGTCCAGGGAGGGCAAATAAGAGTTATCCACATCATTGGGTCTCGATGAATCCCCATCTCTTGGAATGAAAGTTCCACTTCCATTCACAAGGCTGGATCCTCCACGTTCACGTGGAATCTCAATTTGCGTTAAACCTCTACTTGTACCGTTCTTCCTATGAACCTTTGAATTGCCTTCCTTATCACAAACACCTTGCCGCTCCTCGTCCTTCGACATCAGATCCTTCTCAGTATTCTGTGATAAAACAAAGGTTTACTTCATCAAACACCCGTATAATTTACGCCATCAAAAGGAAGATATTGACACAGCCCACATACAACAAACCCACAAAATCACTTTTTTCTTCCGAAATAGAAATCATCGAGCACATAAGAACCTAACCCAGAGAGGTGAATTTGTTCTACAACAGAGAAATAGGTAACAGCTTTTCTGAAGCATTAAATCAAACATTAGCTAGGCAAAGCCAAACCAGACATTACAAATGATCATATTTTTCTATTATTAGATGATAGTTTTTCTGAAGCATGTAATCAAACCTTTGGTGGGAAAAAACCAAATTACACAAAAAGGGTCTCATCTTTCTACTCAAACAGGACCCCAGAAACCAAATTTACTCATCATACCAACAAACAGAAGAAGCCATGAATCAAAATCTCACCCTTTTGGCTTCTTCCAACCGCATATGAACCTAACGAAGATAGATTAATCCGTTTTCAAGAGATTAACAGGCAAAAGCTTCTCTTAAGCATTTAATCAAACACTTGGTGAGCAAAACAAACCCACACAAAAAGATTCGATCTTTACATCGTCATATCAAAAAATCGATACAAAACATCAAAATCTCACCTTTTTAGCTCCTTTGGGATCCAAATCGAACCAGTGGGCGAACCCCAACCTCGGGAATGGCAAAGCAACCCAAATGGGGAGACGGGTAGTGGATAAAAGCCCTGAAGAAGCCGATATATGAGCGATCAAAGAGAACCCGTGTGGGGCAAGTGGTGGGGAAATGGGATCCTCCCCTCTCTCCTCTCCTCTCTCTCTCTCTCTCTCTCTCTCTCTCTCTCTCTCTCTCTCTCTCTACAACACACACTTTGGTGAGTGCGAAAGGGATTATAATAGAGTAGGAGGGGGAAAGCAATATATAGAGGAGGCGACAATGGGGGGTTTGGAAAAGGTGACTCCGCGCTTTCACAAGAGAGAGAGAGAGAGAGAGAGAGAGAGAGAGAGAATGTGGGGAGGAGGTGAGGTGAATATGTGAACAGTCCCCGCACTATTCCAAAATTACAACATAGTCCCTAAAGACCCGTTTGGCATTGTCCCTGTTCTTTTATTATTTTTTAGGGTAAAAATATATAAAAACTTATCTCAACTATGGGTTGAGTTCATATATACTTTTAGAGTAGTGCTACACGTACAATCCTATAAGGGTGTACATCCTACAACTATTATATCCAACGGCTGAAATTAATAGGGTTTAGAAAATTGAAAAAGGTGATGATAACTTTACTCCCCAATTTTTTCATCCTACACTTTTTCTCTTTCCCTTTTTCCCTCTTCGGCGTACTCGTGTTCGGCGAACTCGTGTTCGGCGCCGGGCGTGGTGTCCGTCGTCCCCGAGCCGGTGCGGCGCCTCGACTCTTTTTTTTTTCCCTCTCCGACCCTCCTCCACCTGCCGTCCCCACCGCCGCCGCCGCCGGCGACGAAGAAGAAGTGCTTCTCGGGGCCGAGAAGCACGCCGGTGAGGGAGGGAAAAAAAAATAGTTACACTCCGGCAAAGGAGGTGGGTCGTGACAAAAAAAATTGTAAAGGGAAAAAAATAAAAAATAAAATTTTTTTCTACAGGAAAAATAAAAAATTATAGAAAAGGAAAGAAAAAGATGAAATTGTACTGTTAAAAAAATGTTACACTGTTTTAAAATTTTTTACACCATTTTTTTGAGACAAATTACACTCTTACACCATTTCTTTTTCTCTTCTTCTTCCTCGTTGCACTATTTCTCCTCGTTGCACCATTTCTCTTTGTTACACTATTTCTCCTCGTTGCACCATTTCTCCTTGTTGCACCATTTCTCCTCGTTGCACCATTTCTCCTTGTTGCACTATTTCTCCTCGTTGCACCATTTCTCTTTGTTGCACTCTTTCTCCTCGTTGCACTATTTCTCCTTGTTGCACTCTTTCTCCCCAACCAAACTCGGATCCGGTCACTTCTCTCTCCGGGGCGCGGGTCACGGGGCGGAACTCGAGGGAGCGCTCGGAATCGGGGGGAGGCGGGGAGGAGGAGCACGACGACGACGACGACGAGGAGGAGGAGGAGGACGACATGGGCCGTGGCGGGGCGAGCGACGCCGGCCCGAGGCCCCGCGTGGCTCGGGACGGCATCGGCGGGGGCCCGCGGCAGGGCGAGCGGCGGGGCCTGGCGTCGGCGTCGCGGGCCCCGCCGCTCGCCGCCGCCGCCTCGAGCGGGCGCGGGCGCAGGCGCAGGGACGCAGAGGGCGCGAGGGGCCGCGGGGGCGGGCGCAGGTGGCGCAGGAAAAAAAAAAGAGCGAGGAAAAAAAAAGATCGGGAGAAAAAAAAAGAGTCAGTGAAAAAAGAGAGAGGGAAAAAAAAGAGCGGGAGAAAAAAAAAAGAGTCAGTGAAAAAAGAGAGAGGGAATGCTCCCGTTAAAGAAGAGGGTAAGATTATAACCCTCATTAATGCACATTTAATCTCAGACGTTGATTTGTTAGTTGTAGGATGTACACCCCAAAAGGGGTTGTACAGGTAGACTTTTCCATACTTTTAAGGGTCAATTGCATACAGATCCCTGCAAACATGGTAAATTGTAGATATATTCCTGTAAAATTTAATTTTCATAAGTTATCCCTGCAAAAGTCCTAATGTATGCAGATACGTCCCTCTGGTTTGTTGCCGTTTGAGATATGTTTGTTTTTAAACAGTTTTGCTCTCACAAATATGTCCCTCCAAAAGGAGGATATGAGGAAGAAAAAGAAGGAGGAGGCGGCGGCGGCGGCGGCGTGCGGCGGTGCTCCCGCTTCCCTGCCGCAGCGGCATCCCTTGATGTGTGGATCGTCGAGCTCGCACCCGTCGACTACTGTTAAAAAACAAATAGATCTCAAACAGCAACAAACCAGAGGGACATATCTGCATACATTAGGACTTTTGCAGGGACAACTTATGAAAATAGAACTTTGCAGGAATATATCTGCAATTCATCATGTTTGCAGGGATCTGTATGCAATTAATCCTATTTTTAAAAGCACAGTATTTTAACGTGCTTATGATTATTTAACCATCAGATCACTTTAAGATCCGTGCGATACTAGTAAAAGAAATTTAATGGGACACATCGTAAATAGCACTGCACGGATCTTAAGGCGATCCGACGTCTAAAAGTCACAAATAAAAAAATGCTGTTGTACTTCAAAAAGCACGGGAGCTCAACTCCTCAACTATTACCCATGTGGATTTCACTACCTAATTTTTACAGATTTTAATTTTAGATGTTTTTGATTATATATTTTATTACTATTCAAAATTTTCAAATTTACCCCCTCGATTCCCAAAATATTCTTTTATAATGCCCAAATTTCGGTAGTAAACTCTAGGGTTAGGGATATTTAGAAGGAATTTTTGAAAATTAATAAGGGCATTTTGGTCAGCACGAAGTATATTCGATACTTTTGAACTTTTGAAAGGTATATTAAATATTATCCCTTTATTTTACTACGTGCCTTTTAATTAATTTGATTTGAGCTAATTAGTGACTTTTTAATTTAAAATTTGAATCCGTTGTTTATTTTTACCGATTTAATTAGTACAGTTATGCAATTTATGTAACTATAAATTTATTAAAATACTCAATTAGCTTAAATTTTTTATTCGAAGAGTCGTCAAATCACATAAATTAAACAAATTAAAAGATTATGTACTAAAATTAAAACTTTGAAAGATTGGATAGCTGAATCAAAATGGTCTGCAGTTCAGCAAATTTCTAATACATTAGTTCTCACTTCTTAGGCTTTTTATTTAAATACACTAATTCGCGAACTTTGCAAATTTAAAAAGAAATAGGGAGGAAATGGTTATTTCAGAGGAAATATTTAAATTTTCTTAATTAGCGTGAGAAATTGATCAGTAATGCAAGAGTGTAAGAACTTTGAGGACAAAACAATATAAATATCCATATGTTTTACCATAAAGATTTTTTTTTTTTTTCATGAGAGAAATTGGAGGAATAAGATTGAAAAAAACTTTCCTCATCAAAGGAGAATAACTTGAAGGACTATTATTTAATAACAAGTTCAATTGAAGGGGCTACGCTCCAACTTTTCAGGGGGTCACCCATTCTAGGACTACTTCCGTCCTAGCACGCTTAACTCTCTTAACCTCTTGGGCCTATCCACCGCCCAAAATGCTTAAGCCGGGTTAAGAGTTTAACCCTATTATATCTTATATATAGGACTATCTGGGGTCTCACAATCTCCTCCCCTTTAAGTCTTGACGTACTCGTACTCACAAGTACCAGGCGATGTGAGACTCGTCTCGCTAGCCTAAACCGACCTTATGGTTACTCACAAGTATCAGGCGATGTGAGACTCGTCTCGCTAGCCTAAACCGACCTTATGGTGAGCCACGTTCCACCCACAACAGTCAACAGTATGAGAGTCTCGCTCTCCCCGCTGTATAATCCGGCTCAGTCGAGACTCATCTCACACTTCCGGCTGGTAATTGGCCCTGATACCAACTGCGACGCCCCAACTTCCCAGGGGGTCACCCATCCTAGGACTACTCCCGTCCTAGCACGCTTAACTTTCTTAACCTCTTGGGCCTACCCACCGCCCAAAATGCTTAAGCCGGATTAAGAATTTAGCCCTATTATATCTTATATATAGAACTATCTGGGGTCTCACATACTTAGTGGACTAACATGCATGCAATAAAGCCCTAATTTTGCTATTGTCTTTTCTTTGATTTTAAAGTTTCGTTTGGAATTGCAGGAGATTACGTTAGAAATAACGAAAAAGTCTGATGGAAAATACTTTATTTGTTTCCATACATAATATCATATTACGCATATCACAATGAGTCAATTACTATATATTTTCTATAATTCTACTGAAAAAACGGGGAAGTATGACGTGTCTCAACACCAAATGGGCTCTAAGTTGATTTTTGGAAAATTATAGGTGGCAATTAGTTAGTATTATTATTATTGTTATTATAACATTTGGTTTATTATCAAGTTTGTTAAGAGAACCAACTTAAAATAAGAAGTTATTTCTAATTATAGTATTAAAGTATGGATTGTGCTTTGCATGTGGTTTGTGATGGGACCAATATGAGAACAAACTATTAAACAAGTATGGGTTTGTGCTCTACATGTGATCAATGAGCCATTAGTGGAAGAGGTACCATTGGAGTTAAATGTGGCTCCAATTCACTTTTAAGGGACAAAGAGATTTATAAAGCCCTAAAGCGCGCTTAATGGGCGCGATTAGTGGAAAACCACACAATTTGTTTGGTTGAATCACTTTGTAGTAAATTTTCTAACAATAACCACTTTTAGTTTGTTCTCTAATCAAATTAACCAAATTCTCATGTACAATATCCTAACACTTTAAGCCACTTAAAGCACTTCAAAAGATGATCATCTCCATTCCCTAGAAAGATTGTAGGAGATTAATCTTAGGTTAAAAAACGTTTGGACCTTATCTGAACTATGAGCTATTTGGATTTGATTGTGCAATATTTTAAAATTTTGAACATATAGACCTTATCTGAACTAAGGAGCATTTGGATTTAACTATCTAACTTTGCAAAATTTTGATTACTATCTTTCAATTTATTTAATTTGAGTAAGTCAATTACACTTTGACTCCAAAAGTTAAGCTAATTGCTTACTTTAATAAGCTTATAGTTGTAAAAAATGTATGAAATATACTAACTAAACCTATGAAGATAAACGACGCATTCAAATTTTAAAGTCAAAGTATCGTTGACTGACTCAAATCAAACAAATTGAAAGGTCTGGATAGTAAACTCAAAATTTTGAAATTGGATAGTTAAATCCAGATGATCCATAGTTCAGATAAGATCCATAAGTTTTTACCTTAACCTTATAACTATAATTTCTTCGAAATAGTAAGTGCAACATGTATAGTAAGTGCAACATATATATGTAGAGTAGGACTGGGCTACTATCGGTAGTAAACGGCTTAGTTTACTACCA
Organism: Puya raimondii; assembly: GCA_016920855.1. Lineage (NCBI taxonomy): Eukaryota > Viridiplantae > Streptophyta > Magnoliopsida > Poales > Bromeliaceae > Puya > Puya raimondii. The sequence goes on from JABWPP010000050.1 coordinate 97,686,679, forward strand.
AGATAGAGTTTTCAAATTAATGATCAACACCATTAAATATGATCTAAACTATTTAAACTATCTAGAAATCAAATTTCATACTTTTTCGACATCACTAACCAAACGATGAAAGGTCACAAAATTTGTAATCTTACTGGTTGGCGCGTTTGCTCGTCTAACAGTATAGAAAAGTCCTAATTAAGTAAATTTTTATTAACTATTTAAAAAATAAAAATTAGACTTTAGATCTAGACTTTAGATTTTGAATACAAATTAAAATTAGGTCATCACTTTTTGAAGGATATTTGTTTTTAGCCATTCATTTTATGTTCACTTGATGGACAAGCGAATAGTATCGAAAAAAATATGAAATTTGATTTTCAGATAGTTTAAATGGTCTAGATAATGTTCAATGGTGCCAATCGGTCGATTGGAAGCTCTATTATAAAAAATAATTCGGTATCAAACTAAGCCGTTTACTACTGATAGTAGCCCAATTCTACTCTATGTACAAATGTGCATTGCGCATTAGCCTTTCCTGGATGTCCAAAATCAGTGGGCTGATCACAGTTTTGCTCTTGAATCAATCTGGTTTACCCTTTGGATAAGTTTGATTAGGGTTTATATTACCAATGCAATGCTTATTACCACAAAGATTGGTTATGTTTTATATTGTTTTAAGTGTTAGAGATATTAATCTTTTTTTTAAAGGCTTTGGGTTATCCTCTATATGGTTATAAAGCATGGTTAAAAGGAGTTCACTTTTGGGACATATGGTGGACATACCCCCTTTTAGGCTAATTTACACTTTAGTCCCCAAAGTATGAGTGTCGTGGCATTTTGATCCTTAAACTTTAATTTGTTGCAAACTCTGGCTCGGACTTTCTATATTATTGTAATCAGGTCTCACAATCCAATTTAATTGACTAAATATTAATATGTCGCTAATATGAAAGTGATATAATAATATTGTGATTGATGATGTAACAATAATTAAACTATTATATTAATTCTACATCAGTAACACGTCAATATTTAGTTAGGAGTTATAATAAATTAGAGTTAGAGCATAAAAGTGTCGTGTGCCGTATAATTTGAGGACCAAGAGTGTAATTTATCCTTCTCTTTATGTTTGTTATCACTAAAAAGATATATTATTGTTTATTTTTAAGTAGATTGCTTGGATCCAATAATAATAGTAGTTTTTTCTTATTTTGGCTTTAATTGGCCCAGGTTTATTAAACATATGGGGTGTTAAACAACTATTTACTTTACACTTTTTGTTTATGACTAAAAAGTAATGGTTTATAAAATAAAATTATTGATGTGATTTATGAGCACTTGGTATCTAGGAACAAGTCTAAGTGCCATTCTAAATTAATAGGTAGTATAAATATTTTTGTTTTGGGTATAACATATTATTTTTATATTATATGATACATTACTTTGTTTTTTTTTTATTTTTTATCACTATATCATACTTCAAATTTGATGTCTACTGAATCAAGGGAGATTATAGATGCTGATATGATTAGTTAGTATTATAATATTTTCCAATTCATTAATCATACTAAGTGCTTTTATTAAAATGTGAACTAACTTTTCTGATTATTTTCTATATATATTATAAATATGGGTTGTGGTTTACATGTGGTCTTTAATTAAAAATTAGGGGCAATTATTTATTTGCCCCTGAAAAGTTTCTGATGTTCTTATTTACCCTTTATAAAAGACTAATATTAAAAATACATAAAAGGTTCCAAAATCTTTCATATATATTTCTAGAGTTAAATTTTGTTAGTGAACTATAACAACCGTTATCTCTATAAAATTACCATTTTACCCTTCAAATATACTCTTCTACCGTCACAAACTTTTCTTATTTGCCCTTAAGTTAGAGACAAAAAAAAGTATTTTAACTTTTTGCCTCTTCAAATATATATACCTTTCTACCGCTCACCAACTTTTCTTATATTGCCCTTAAATTACGGGCAAAATAGGTATTTTTACTATTTTTTAACTATGGTAGAAATTTAACTTAGGTTTAACCCATTAACGAGTACTAACAGTAGGGCATTTTCTGAATAATGGAGAAATATATGAAGGGTATATTTGAAATAGAAAAAAGTAAAAGTACATAAAATATTTCAGACGTTTTGAGAGGTATATAAGCAATTATCGCATCAGTGGCACAACTATATATTGGCACTAACCCCTTAAAAGGGAGAGATAAATATGTTACCACAAATAACAGTTAGTTTGATTAGTTGAAAATTACAACATTATAGTGGTTGAGAACTCCATAGTAATAGTGTAACAATAACCACTTTTTAGTTCTTTAACCAAACCTAATGTTCAATACCCTAATACTTTATTTTGTTTTTGTTTTTTTAATATCCTTCGCTTTTGCAAAAGGCTCGAAATTTTAAAAATATCTTCTTTACTCTTGAATGATCAAAATATTCTTACTGATATTAAAAAATCTCTTCAAATATCCCAATTCTCTTTAGGGTTTACTGATGCGATTGGATTTCAGAAGGGCATTTTGGGTATTAAAGGATAAATTTGAAAATTTTCAATAGTAATGAAGAGCATATAAGCAAAAGCCACTAGACTATACCATGCATCTTTGGTCTTACTGTAAAGTTTAATATTTTTTTTGAAGAAGTTTTGTTTGAATAGTTTTATCAGAAATATCATAATAAAATGTTTTCAATATAATATTTTTTCAACAACAGAATAAGAAGCACTGAATTGAGGTGTCTGCGTTTGAGACTGAAAATTTTATTTCAACTTTCTCGATGCAGCAAATGCTTTATATATATTTTTTTGGCTAAATTACATAAAATCTTTTTATCAATACCCGCTTTTTCACTTTTCCCCCTCTGTCATTCAAAAATCTACATTTTGCCCTCTTAAAAATAAAAAATATTTACAGGAGGGTAAGGTGTGACAAAATGACCAAAATGCCCTCATCTTCTTCATCTCCTCCTCCCCAATCTTGCTCATCCCGTATCCCGCACCCTCGCCCATACCTCTCTTGACCCCAACTCCGACTTCGTGCGAGGGCGAGGCGGCCGAGGACGATGCGGCGGCCTAGGGCATATGTGTGGGTATGGATGAGGATTTCAGTGGTATTTTGGGTATAAAAAATAAGATATAAACGAAAACATAGCGGAACACTGACGGCGGGGGGGCGAAGTGAACATCTTTTATTTTTTAAGGGGGTAAAATGTAGATTTTTGAATGATAGGAGGTGAAAGTGAAAAAATATGTATTGACAGAAAAGTTTTCTGTAATTTAGCCTTTTTTTTATTTTAAACGTTTTGAAAGAAACTGTTAGTACTGAACACAGAACCAAAGACAAAGACAAAAACATATGAAAAGGATAATTTCATATGTATCACTATATAGTTTGAAATTATAGTTTTATTCGTACAAAATTTTAATTATCAAATGTATCCCTCTATAGCCTCGAAATATGTAAATAGTATCCTTCGAGATTAACCATCCTTAGTTGGCTTTTCAAATTTTCACTGTATGGACCGTTATGTTTTTTTAAAAGTAGTTATTTATTAAACTTTTTAAGGATTTATAATTTATGCTCATGTAGAATGACTTGAAAATTAGAATGCAAAAATTAGCAATGATACAAATATTAAACATAAACAAAAAATATTTATCTAAGTGTAAAATTGGTATTTTATAGAAGTAAAGTCAAATGTAATTGTTCGACGAGGAACTTATTTGCAAATTATGCAACCTCGAAGAGAAATATTTGATCACTAGAAATTTGTAGGATAAATATGCAATTTTATTGCTTTATAAGAGTGCATTGCAATTAACACACATACCCCCCAAGGGATGTCAATGGGTACGGATGTCCGTAATTTTATTCGAATTCGAATCTGTACGGGTGGGCTTTTTCGATACTAAACAAATATGATTTCAGATACGGATATAAAAAATGAAAATCCGATGAATTTGGATATGGGTATGGATTGTTTCATGTACCCGATGCGAATCTGAATCCAACCTAACTCCAAATTGATTATATATATATATATATATATATATATATATAACGGCTTCCGTGCTCCTGAGAGCACACGAGACCTACTCTCTCTCTCTCTCTCTCTCTCTCTCTCTCTCTCTCTATATATATATATATATATATATATATATATATATATAAAAAAATCTCATAAAAATTAGTGATATAATACTAAAATTTTAAATAAGAGAAATTGAACTTGTTGTAGATAGTATAAGAATTTTCTATCAAAATTTCATATGATTTGGATACTTCTACACCGTTAAACTTGAAATGGCAGATATCAACAATTAAAAGTTGTTGATTTTGAACCCTTTAGATTGCTATATAAATAATATAAAAAAATCACAAATTTTATTTTCTATATATTTCAAGTATGCTAGATCAAGTCTAACGGAGCTGATCGTCGATTCGAGAGTCCTATCATCGAAAACGGCTCAGAGCACACAAAACCTACTATATATATATATATATATATAGTGTAGAGTTACTATGCTATCGGAAGCATAAGGGAGTTGGTGCTTCCGACTTTTTGGCCCTTGGATAAGGATTGTACGATTAAGATGATAGTAGTCCCCCTTAGGGTTGAGTGGTCCTCCTAGGATTGAGTGATCCTCATTAGGTAATAATATTAATCCAATGGTTAAAAATGATTAAGGAGGTTGATCTAAGGGCCAAAAAATCGGAAGTACCAACTCCCTTATGCTTCCGATAGCATAATATCTCTAATATATATATATATATATATATATATATATATATGAATGTTTGATGTTATTTTTGAATTTGTATTTTAAACGTTTAGATTTTAATACAATATATTTTGAAATATAGTAAAGAGAAATAATTATTTCGGGTTCGGATTTCTGGGTTCAGGTTCGGGTTCGGATTTCAGAATTTTTTGTCGGGTTTGGTTTTGAATATAAATTTTTAGAATCTGTTGTGTTTGGATTCAGATATTGCGTTCGAATTTTAGAAAACCCATATTAAATCTGATCCGTTAACATCCCTACTCGTCCCCAATCCGAGCTGTGGATCGTAAGCACTAACCAACTATTCTAAAAATACGTGTTGATAGGAAGGGCACACCCATCGCACTTAAAGACTCAGCCACAGTGCTCACGGGTTTCAACTTGGCTCAACCCACCTGAAAGTTAGGTCTATTATTGGGTCTCTTGCTGTTAGGTCTACTGTGTACTGCAGGCCCACTCAACTTATTGGGTTCACCGAGCTCAACTTATTAGTTTTCTGGGCTTATTGTTACAGGGCAGAAGGTTGGACCTATTTTAATCAATAATAAATAGCCAGCACTATCCATTAACATCCTCCCTCGAGTTCGGGTTCGTATTTTTGAAAACCCGTCCTAAATCCGATCCCTTAACATCCCTACCTATTCCCAATCCGACCTATGGTTCGTAAGTGCTAACCAACTATCCTAAAAATATGTGCTGATAGGAAGAGCACAACTATCACACTTAAGGGCTCAGCCACAGCATTCATGGATTTCAACCTGACTACTTGGACATTAGATCTATTGTTGGATTTCTTACCGTAAGATCTACTGTATACTGAAGTCCCACTTAATTTATTGGGCTCATTCAACTTACTTATTAGACTCGTGAATCTATTGCTATCGGGGCAGAAAGTTGAACCAAGAATTAAAAAAAAAAAAGAAAAAAAAAGTGTGCATTGGGCATTGGATTTTGGTCTCAATTAACCTTCTGGGAAAAACCCAAAAACCAATGTGCTGGTCACAGCTTTGCTCTGCAACCAATCTGGTTTACTCTTACATGAGCAGTGTAATTAATCACTACGAGCACACAGGTGTCAAAGTGATGTACTATTAAGGGACTGGTGAATTATTTATAGTCAAAGGGATATGATTAAAATGATAAATTACTTTGTCTTTTTGAAGTAGGTTTTGGGATGCAAACGGATCCGGGTTGGTGGAGCTCCCGCCCCGTCCGCCCCGAATGGGACAGTAGATGAAAAAAAAATAAACGAATTCGGGGGCAGGAAACGGAGTAATTTTTATGATCCGAGACGAATTCGGGACAGAAAACGAAATTTTTTTTGATCCGCTCCGAATCTGCTCCGCCATAATCCGCCACGAAAATCGTTTATATTTTAAAAAAATACCTCTGAAAAATAACATATTCATGAAAAAAGTTCAAAATATAAATAAGTTGGTACTCTCATTTCTCATGTATTTAAAACTTTTAAATTTTGCTTCGAATTGTGATTGATATTTTTTAATTTTTATAATTAATGTTGTTAATTATATATATAACTTGGTAATATTATTCATTATTATTAAAAAATTATTAATTTATATTTTATAAAATATTAGTAATATTATAATTTGTAAAAAAATTAATAGTTGGCGGGGCGGATTCGGGGCGCATGCGGCAGGTGGTGTTGGCTTAAATGGGCCAACATCCTACCCTGTGGCGGGAGGTCATGTTGGGCCGAGTCATGTTCGAAATGGCGTGAGACTTGGTGGGCCGAGTCATGTTCGAAGTGGCGTGAGGCTGGTGGGCCCGATTCACAATCGAGACCCGTGTACACTGTATCTGTACGCTTTAAGTGAATTGGTTGCGTATTTCTAATAGCTCGAGCTTTTGGGATTAATGGTTAGCGCCAACGATCCGACAAGTGGTATCAAAGCCAGAGGTCACGGGTTCGATTCCCGCATACTGCAAATGTGTCTAGGTGCTGGAGGGAAGATTGTTGGCTTAAATGGGCCAGTATCCTGCCATGTTGCGGGAGGCCATGTTGGGTCGAGTCATATTCGAAATGGCGTGAGGCTGGGTAGGCCGAGTCATGTTCGAAGTGGCGTGAGGCTGGTGGGGCCGAGTCACAATCGAGACCCGTGGGCGCTGTATCTGTAAGCTTTAAGTGAATTTGTTGCGTATTTCTAACAGCTCGAGCTTTTGGGATTAATGGTTAGCGTACTGCAAATGTGTGCAGGTGCTGGAGAGGAGATTGTTGGCTTAAATAGGCCAGTATCCTGCCCTGTTGCGGGAGGCCATGTTGGGTCGAGTCATATTCGAAATGGCGTGAGGCTGGGTAGGCCGAGTTATATTCGAAGTGGCGTGAGGCTGGAGGGGCCGAGTCACAATCGAGACCCGTGGGCGCTGTATCTGTAAGCTTTAAGTTAATTGGTTGCATATTTCTAACAGCTCGAGCTTTTGGGATTAATGGTTAGCTCCAACGATCCGACAGGTCGATTATGAGGCGGGCGAATTATGAGATATATTTTTTAACCCGTTACAAATTCAGGGGGGAGGCAGGGTGGGATTTTGATAGTCGGGGTGGGAGACGGGGCGGGACTCCCGCCCCACATCCGCCCCGTTTGCATCCCTAAGTAGGTTGCTGTGGATCCAATTATAGTAGTTTTTCTCATTAATTATGGGTTTGGCCTAAGTTACTATATATATATGTAGGGGTGTTTTGCACTTTTATTCTGAGCGCGACTTTATTGAGGAGCAACTTAAAGAAGATCTCTTTGAGACCAAACCACGAAGTTTATAAATTTATTACAAATTTGAAGTTTTTTTGTCCAAATCTCAACATTGAATTGAACAGCAGATTCAAAGGGCGCCCAATAAAGAAGAATTATTGGAGTGCATTTGAATAATTAGTCACAATATTGTTGTTCGTTGGAATAAAAAGCGGAAAATGTATAAAGAGCATTTGAAATTTAACTCTTTTGCAAATAAATTTCTAAACTTTTAATTGTAGTAATTAGACTTTCTAAATTTTATTAAATAGTTCAATAGGCCCCTCTCCTTATTTGAAGCTATTAATTATGCATCTGTTTCAGTTGTCGAGTTTTAAAACACAACGAAACCTATTTCTTTTATTCTACCAGACGATAAAATCGAAAATCGATTCATCATATTCTTTAATTTTGATTCTTAATCATCATAACTAATTTGTGTTTTAAAGATTTAGAAAGCGTAAATTACACGTTTGGTCCTCAAACTGTGAGCAGAGTGGCATTGTGGTCCTCAACCTTTAATTTGTTGTAATTTCTAACTCAAACTTTTAAAATTATTGCAATTAATTTCTATAACTCAATTTAGTTGACTAAATATTAATGTACCGCTAATTTCGAAGTGATATAGCAGTGTTGTGATTAATAATGCACCAATAGATTAGTGCTATATCACTTTTATATCAGCAATCCGTCAATATTTAGTCAACTAAATTTTGATGTGGGACTTGATTATAATAATTCTAGAAGTTTGAGTAAAAAATTGTAATAAATTAAAATTTGAGGACTAAAGCGTCATCCGTCTCATACTTTGGGGACCAAGCGTGTAATTTACTCTTTAAAAAATTATGTGCGAGATATGCGATCAGAATGACTGTTTAATCAATAATTTCTGCTGGGAGAGAGCCGAAGAGGCTTATTAAACTATTTGACAAAATTTAAAATGTTTAATTACCAGATTAAAAGTTCAGAGGGTTATTTGCAAAAAATGCTAAAGTTCAGGGTGCCTTTGTAGACTTTTCTCAAAAAAAGAAAACAATAATATACAGAGTCCCCTCCACTATAGGCCATTTTGAGAGATAAACCCATCAACTTTTAAATTTGAATATACACCTTCAACTTTTATTTTCTATTTTCTATTTGAGTTATCAAGTTTATATCATTAAATTGATAATTTAGTTAAATTTAATGGCTCTAGACGTTAACTTTTGTTGTTCCATTCACTTAAAAAAAAAAGAAAAAAAAATTAAATCCATCAACTTTAATAAAACACAATTGAATTCAGCAAAATCCCTAATTCACGCGATTAAACAAAAATTATTAGTTAAATTACAGAAATCCTCCTGTCAATACCCGCTTTTTCACTTTTTTCCCTGTCATTTAAAAACCTACATTTTGCCCCCTTAAAAAATAAAAAATATTTACAGGGGGGTACGGTGTGACAAAATGACCAAAATGCCCTCATCTTCTTCATCTCCTCCTCCCTAATTTTGCTCATCCCGCATCCCGCACCCTCGCCCACGCCTCTCTTGACCCCAACTCCGACTTCGTGCGAGAGCGAGGCGGCCGAGGGCGAGACAGCGGCCTATGGCATATGTGTAGGCATGGATAAGAGTTTCAGGAATATTTTAGGTATAAAAAATAAGATATAAATGGAACCCTAACGGAACACTGACGGCGGGGGGCGAAGTGAATATTTTTTATTTTTTAAGGGGGCAAAGTGTAGGTAAGCTGAATGACGGGGGGGGTGAAAAAGCGGATATTGACAGGGAGATTTTCTGTAATTTAGCCAAAATTATTCGAATAAAAAATGTCCAAAGTTGAAGGGATCCAACAAAACAAGAACGGATTTAATCCAAAATTTGCCATAGTTGAGGGGTCTGAATACAATTTTATGCAACAAAAATAGTGTAATAATGACTAGATATTGCACCATAAGCATGCTTGGGCCAACTCCTAACCCTAAAATGTCACTCTAAATAACATATATTTTGATTACACAATCAATTTTTTAATAGGCTAAAATGCCAAAAACCACCATATAAAAGTTCATTTTTATACTTTACCCCCCTTATCTTTTAAAAGTCTCTATATTGCGCACTCCAAATTTAAAGTTGTTGCGCTTAACCTCACACAATTAGTAATTTCCTGACAGTTCCGTGCATATGCTATATAGCTAGGTAAAATTAATATATCCATTTTATTCTTAAAAATAATTAAAATTTTAAGGATGAGATTTTCAAACTACAGAAGGAAAAAGAAAAAAAATAAATATTTAGTTAAATTACAGAAAATTCATTTATAGATACCCATTTTTTTATTTTTCCTTCATAATTTTTAAAAATCTATATTTTACCTCCTCAACATTTCAAGTTATTGCATTTAGCCCATCTCCGTCAGGGTTCCATCACTATTTAATCTATTTCTTATAATTTATACCGAAAATATCCTTCAAAATGAGAGAAATATATTAAAAATATATTTATTTTTCTTATAGAAGAAGTAAGGATAATTTGGTCATTTTGTTCTCTCCATTAATGCTATATCTCTCTAAAAATATTTCTGAAATTTTAAGGGGGCAAAATGTAGATTTTTGAAAGTCAGATAAGAAAAGTAAAAACGTGGGTATTTACAGGAGAGTTTTCTGTAATTTAACCCAAATATTTATAATAATATCTAATACAATTTAGTTGTTCTTTTTTGGCTCAATTTACACTTTTAGAAGTGGAAGTTGGTTGACAATATGGGCTTCTAGAGACTTCTAGAGACATCTAGAGAGGAGAGAAAATAAAGCTTCTATTTTATACTATTTTTCTTTTCTAACTTAGTGGGAAGTTGTTAGAGGAAGTTGTAGCTTCTTTGAAAAGCATCTCAAGTGCTTCCACTAAGAAGCTATAATTTAGTCAAATAAGCAACAATTACCATAAGGTAATTAATGCATTAACCTTTTTTTAATATATCCTAGCACTTTAGTGGTGTTAGTGTGAAAAGTTAGTTTCATCTATGACTTTTTATTCTTTTTATTTAAAATCCATTTTTATTGATTCAATTGTAAATTTTATTAAATTTAATACTGATTATATTAAACTTAATTATTTTGAACAACTGATGGGGCTTCAAATTTCGTTAATTTTAAGAAACCTCTGTCTAAATTTAATATATAACTTAGATGGAGTTGCTTAAAAATTTAGAGATGACGGTAAAAAGAAAAATAGCTTCGTGGTATATTGAAAAATGATAAAAATTGAAGGGTCTCCTCTTGTTTATATCAAATAGTGAAATGGAGAGAAATTTTGAGTGATTAGTAGGAAAATAGAAGATAATTTTCTTTTTCTTTTTTTTGGGTTAAAAACAGAGCTGGTGTTAGAAAGCAATGGTTTTTTACATAGAAGTTTAATTCAAGATTATATATAAAAAAGGCTAAATTACAGAAAATTTTTCTGTCAATATCCGTTTTTTTACTTTCCCCCTCTGTCATTCAAAAATCTACACTTTGCCCCCTTAAAAAATAAAAAATATTCACTTCGCCCCCCGCCGTCAGTGTTCCGTTAGGGTTCCGTTTATATCTTATTTTTTATACCAAAAATATTCCTGAAACCCTCATCCATGCCCACACATATGCCCTCGGCCGCCGCCTCGCCCTCCGCCGCCTCGCCCTCGCACGAAGTCGGAGTTGGGGTCAAGAGAGGCGTGGGCGAGGTGCGGGATGCGGGATGCGGGATGAGCAAGATTGGGGAGGAGGAGATGAAGAAGATGAGGATATTTTGATCATTTTGTCACACCGTATCCCCCTATGAATATTTTTTATTTTTTAAGGAGGTAAAATGTAGGTTTTTGAATGACAGGGAGGAAAGTGAAAAAGCGGGTATTGACAGGGGGATTTTATGTAATTTAGCCAAAAAAATACTATTATTTTGTATTGGGCCCAAGAAATAAACCCTAGCCCAACCCATCTGTTTAAATTTTTGAGAAATTTGCCCACTATATAGCCCCCGGTTCGCAAAATATTATTTAGGTAGGGCATAATGTATATCTAGCTCGACCAGTAGAGGATTTATGTATATGTATGGATATTGTATTTTGGAGCTGTATGGATACTGTATGTTTATGTTGGTTGCATCTACTCTGTTATTCAATATCTGAGATCTGTTAGTTGTGGATTTCTAGAACTTACTTACTCGACAGGTGGTTTTGACGTTTTGTATGTGCAGGATGCCTCCCGTACATACGGCGGATCTGTTGCGTATATCCGGGGACTTTCACTGTAGTCCGGAGCTGACACTAACGGCGAAGGAAAAAGTTAAAAAAAAAACACTTGTATTTATTCACTTTTGAGTATTTGGAGCTTGGCTTCTTAAACTTCTATCTCAGAGACATACTCACATTTAGGATTTGAACAACCCACTTCATGTGCCTTACCATTAGGATACCAGTTGTTTAGTCTAGAATAATTTTTTATGGAGAAATGATTCGGTACTTTATTTTATAAAAAATAAAAAAAATTCTAACCGTTGATTGAGGAAGGTTAAAACTGTCATTTTGTTATGTAGTAGGTTAATAGGTTTTTTAATATAAGGATATTTTTGTAATTAAACTAGGAAATATTATAAGAAAGTTTTCATTAATATTGATTAACCCAATTATAGCCATTAATTGTGGAGTAATTTAGGCATTAATAATAGGAAATTTGGAATTCTTCCAATCTAGGCATTAATTTAAATTATAGATATTTAGAAATATTAATGTTTCTAAACATGTTGGGTTTAAATATTTAATATTTAAATTTAAAAAAGAAGAATTTTGCATTATTATTTTAACAAATTTAATATTCATAATAACAAATTCAACATATTTAATATGTTATAATGTTTTTGAATCACTATTTAAATTCAGCATATGTAATATTGTAATTTTATTTTTTTTTATATTTTAGAATTAATTTTGTATCACTATTTAAAAAACTTTTAATGTTGGTAAATGTTTAAATTCAACTAGTTTAGACATTAATTTTGTATCACTAATTTAAACATATTTGAATTTGGGTGAATATTTGAGTTCAACATATTTAATAATATTTAAAATTTTTAAATTTTTTTCTAATTTAGACTTTAATTGATTAGGAATATTAGGTATAATTGAATTTTACTTAGAATAGAATTGTATAGGCTAAAAATTTAAATTCAATGTTAATTTTGTATCACTATTTAATTTTTTTTTTTAATATTACTAAATATTTAAATTCAACATATTTAATATGTTAAAAAAACTTTTAAATTCCTCTAGTTTTGACATTAATTTTGTATCATTAATTTAAAAAATTTGAATATAGATAATTATTTAAATTCGGTATATTTAATATGTTTAAAAAATTTATAACTTTTTAGTTTAGACATTAAATTTGTGTCACTATTTAAAAGAAAATGTGGTTAATTGATTAAAGAGTATAGGGTACAATTCAAATTTATCTTAGAAAAAAAAAAAAAATTATATGCGCTAAATTGATTCTAATTCTATCATTTAAAAAATAATTAGATCATGTATTATAATTTTAAAAAATAAGCTGAAAGTAAATTTGAAGTTTTATTATAGTAAACAAAATTTGAAATGTCGATAAATTAAACAAAGTTGTATAAAATAAATGTAGATTATTTATATATTTTATCAAATTAGTCATTCTAATTGATTTGATTTATTTAGTCGATTTTGAAAATGTCAATCCCTTACCTTTTGGTTTGCAATTAGTTTACAAATTTTTATTATTTATTTTAATTAAATTAGTATCAATGATTTAAAAATAAAAATAAAAATAATATAGTTGTTTGGACTGATCAAACTATAATCTATTCTATTAAGCTTCTCAGTTCAACCTGTATAAGAGTACTTTAGAACTATTAGATATAATAGATGTTTTAAAAATTTTAATCGTTTGAGATAATAAAAGTTTTACACAAAATTTTAAATGAAAACATTAAAAAGATTAAATTATTGGTCAAAAAATAATTAAGGACTCGAATTCGAATCCAACTAGCAATCGCAAACCTATTTTCAAAATTGACGGATTTTGAAAATTCATGTCCATGCTTAGAACTAATCAAAAATTCAAAATCCAAAACTAAATCCAAATACATAGATTTGAACCCGAAACAAAAATATACTTTTACCATATTACGAAATATATTGTATTATAAAATATAAAAATGTTTGATGTTATATGTGAATATGTATTTTAAAATTTTAAATTTAATTTAATATTTTTTGAAATATTGTAGAGAGAAATAATGTTTTATGTTCAGATTTTTGGGCTCGGGCGAGGGTTCAGATTTTGGATGTTTAGTCGGGTACACGAGTGGATATGATTTTCTAAAATTTTTTGGATTTGAGTTTAGGTTCTATTTCGGTTTTGATAATCAGGTTCGGGTTTGGGTTTTAAAAATCCACCCTGAATTCAACTCCTCACATCTTTACTATGGCTAAATAGGAAAGATAAGAGAAAATGAAAACAAAAAGAGAAATTTTTTTTAATAAAATGGTAAATATAAAGTTACTAAATTATCCTTCTAATAAAAGACCATAATATCCCTCTGTGAGGTACCTGGTGACCGGTACCTCTCTCAAAGTGACCTGCTATTGCAGGTCACAATTTTTGAAAAATTAAATCCTCTCCGTTGAATAGAAATGAATGAACGGTGTAGAAAAATTACAAGTATAGAAGCACTACTCTTTTTTATGATCTTTCAATTTAGGTAAATAATTGAATCACTCATTATTATGTTTTGTGACTCGGCCCAACCAACTTCATGCCACTTCGAACATGACTCGATCCAATCCGGCCTACTGCCAGCGGGCAGGATGCTGGTCCCTTTAAGTCAACAATCCTTCCTCCGCATCTGCACAAGTTCGCGCATGTGGAATCGAACCCTTAACCTCCGGCTCTGATATCACTTGTCGGATTGTTGGCGCTAACCATTAATCCCAAAAGTCTTGTTTGACAGGTAGTTTTTGACGCTTCGTATGTGCAGGATGCCTCCCGTGCATACGGCGGGCGGGTCTGTTAGCATATCCGGAGACTTCCGTTGTAACTCAGAGCGTGACACTAATGATGAAAGATAAAGTAAAAAAAAACATATATTTATTCTATTTTTAGAATTAAGAGCTTGGCTTCTTAAACTTCTATCTCCGAGACGGACTCACATTTAGGATTTAAACAACCCCGACAAGAGAAAACCCACTCCATGTGCCTTACCATTAGGATATCAGTTGTTTAGCCAAAAATAATTCTTTATGATCTTTTCATTTAGGTAAATAATTGAATCGCTTGTTATTATGTTCTGTTTGGCCCTTCTTTAGCTTCTGCTTTTAGTAGTAACAATATCTAGCAGAGTATTTGAAAAGCTTAAAATCTGAAGCTTGTGTTGTAGATATGAGACTCTCAAATGTCAGAAAAATAAAAGTTCTAATTTGATACTTCCGATTTTACTACAAAGAAAAGCCATAGGAAAAAAAATTTAATACTTTTTCAAACAAAACTATACCTTAGGGGTTGTTTGGTTCCACGTCAAACTGTGGAAAAAAAATTTCAGTGAAAAAAAAGTTTTATGTCTTTTATAGTGTTTGGTTTGTAGGAAAAGAAAAATAGTTTTCAATTACACTTATTTGATTGAAAGAAAAAAATGAATGAAATTTTTTTCTCTTATTATATATATTATATATTATTTATATATAATAATTATCATACTATATATATTATTATTATAACTTATATTTATAAATTTAATATATTAAAATTATATTATATGATAAATTGATGAGCATATAATGTAAATATGAAATAATATGTACACAATACTATATAATAAATATATATATATACATATATATATAAATAAAATTATAAATATATATAATAATTTTTTACCCTCCCTCTCATATATATATATATATATAGAGTTGAGCTGGAATACTATTAATAGTATTTGGGCTCTTTTGCTATCGATTTTTTAGCCGTTAGATCTACACTTTAATTAATTTCACCCTTTAGATTATACTATTCAATCAACCACCCACTCAACCCTATGGGAATCACCACTAAACCCTAGGGGACCACTATCATCCTAATCCTACAATTTTTTATCCAAGGGTTAAAAATTCGATAGCAAAAAAGCACAAATACTATTAATAGTATTCCAGCCCAATTCTCTCTCTCTCTCTCTCTCTCTCTCTCTCTCTCTCTCTCTCTCTCTCTCTCTCTCTCTATATATATATATATATATATATATATATATACATATAGAATTGAGCTCCTATGCTTTTAAAAGTACCAAGTTATTGGTGCTTGTAGATTTCTGATCATTGGATTAAGGGATGTGCGGTTAGGATGATGTGGGCCCCTAGGATTGAGTGGGTAGTTGATTGAATAGTATGATTTAATAGGTAGAAATGGTCCAAGGGGTAGATCTAACGATAAAAAATTTACAAGCACCAAATGCTTGGTGCTTTTACAAGCATCATAGCCGAACTCTCTCTCTCTCATATATATATATATATATATATATATATATATATATATATATATATATATATATATATATATATATATATATATATATATAGAGAGAGAGAGAGAGAGAGGGAGTACGCGGTCCACCAGCTCATGTGAGAGCTCGCAGCCCGCGATGCAGGAGGAAGTCTACTGTGTCACGCTTGCACCACGTCATCAATAACAAGCCAATCACATCTCTCCTTTTTAAAAAAAAGTACAATAAAAATATTTTTTTATAATTATGATGGGACATATATACCCAAAAGAAAATATTTGATTGGTTTGAGACGCCACGTCAGCATATGCACCCGTTGCATTTTAGAATTTTTCGCGATGCAGAGGGGCCCTGAGCCGCATTTTTTTCCTTCGTGAGTTTTCATTTTCCGCCGAGACGAGGCGGAAAACGAAAAGCTCATTTTTCCTTCAGATCCGTAAAATAATTTTTTGTGAAAAAGTACTTTACGCCAGACCAAACGCTAGAAAAACTATTTTCAGGCCGATTTTTTTTTTTTCCAGCGACTTTTACATGAAACCAAACACACCCTTGCAGGAGGCCAACTATGCCCTAACATGACCATGAATGAGAAACATGAAAGGAGTGACATACATGTGCATAAACAAGATTCCAAAGAGCATTAGTACTTTTTGTATTATTTCCAATCAAGATATATTATTGTTATATCTCTACAAATAAAAAAAAAAGTACACAAACATGTGGACTTAAATGCAAGTATTGAATAGATAAATGCCTGTATAAAACAATTAAGCAATCCCTCATAGAAAATTATCATAATGTTTTTGCAGAACATTGTATTTGGCTTGTTTTCAAAAGTAAACTATACATTTTAAAATTCTATTATTTGGGGATAAACATATTTTATTTTAGCTGGTTTTGTTGATTAATAATTAATGAGCTGGAATTGTTGCGCAACTAATTTGCTACTTAATTTGACTTTGTCCCAGCTTAACTTGGAGCCCTTTTTTTTAGGATTTAAAAGTCAATTAGATGAGGATTTCAAATTAATTTATTTAAAATTTAATTTCATGGAGAGCATAATGAGAATAAATGAGCATTAACACTTTGTTAATTCACTTACAAAATTAGAATTACAAGCAACAATTTTGTTTTCTTGAGTTATAAATTACAAGACAATTCAAAGTCCAAAAAGAGTCATGAAGAACATGATGAAAGAAACTAAAAGATTAAAAAATGTTTCCAAATTAATCTATTCACTATTTTTTTTGAAGGATTATTTATTCACAAATTTAAATGCATGGAGAGCATGATGAGAATAAATGACCAACACTTTGTTGATTCACTTACAAAATTAAAATTACAAGCAACAATTTTGTTTTCTTGAGTTGTAAATTACAAAGTAACAACTCAAAATCCAAAAAAATCATCAAAAACATCATGGAAGAAACCAAAAAAAAAAAGAGGAAAAAAGAAAAGAAAAATTGTTATGAAATGCATATTCCCTCAAACTCAAATCCCTCCTTAAGAAGAGCACCAATTACCCACAACTTCATTGTAGAGGCCTCAATCTCCTCATCAAACTCCTTTACCTGCAAATTTCATTTACAATCTAATCAATCAATCCCCACATTCAAAAATAAAATAAAATCACAACAAAAAGAGAGGCAAAATAAAGATCTTACATTGAAGGTTAGCGACAACACGAATCGATCCGAGTCTAAGGAAAAATTGGAGCACTCCAAATGGAAGAACACGAGAGACTCGATCGCGGAATAAACTGACGATGCGGCCCCATCTTTGTTCTCGCATTCTATCATCAAGAAGAGCCTCCGATCGCCGACTTCGGTCGCATTTACTCGCAATATTTTTGCACCATGAGGAGAAGCAATGGCCTCTTCAAGTTGTGTGGTTCTCTTTGTGTTTTTGAGGAGTTTTTGGGGTACTTGGTCTCTTTTTAGTGAAGCTTCAAGGATTAGTAACTCTTTTTCCATGTTGTTAACTTGAGATTTTAGACCATTTACGTACTCGACGGCGTCCGCGATGATGGAGGCCTTGTCCATCTACATTGGAAATTTGAAGGTGATCATATGTTAAATAACTATTCTTATGAAACTAAATGGATTGTAAATATGCACACAAAAAAAAAAGATAAATATTTCTAGATATTTCCTTACTTTGATGGCATCATTTTTCTCTTTTTGGTTTACTAACATGCTGAAAATAAATCTAAGATGTTGCATTAAGTTCACTCTATGTATTATTTTGGAAATCACTTCATATCAACATTAGGACATGTACTCAAATATAAGAACTACAATGTGTATGGAGAATACAATAGTTTTTTTCTGTTTAAAAATAGAAGTCAAAATGCATGAAGGGATTAGAGATCTCACCTTAGTAATATTTGGAACCAATGATCTCAACTCATAGAGCTTCTCTTTCATCTGAACCCTCCGTTTCCGCTCCGACACCAGCGTCTTCGATCGATCTCTCCTTATCCTCGTCTTAGCCACAAAAGAATCTCCATCGTCGCGGTTCTCTTCGGGAAATCCTTCCAATCCTTCACTCAAGAGGCCACCTCCGCTATCATCCAAGCACAAACTTAGTCCTTGAGATCCCGAGACCGCATCGACGTTCAGAGGATTCGGTACTAAATCTTTGTTCACCGAACGTAGCTCGTGATCGACCAACCCGCGGTCGAAGAACATGAGATCGTCGTCGACAAACCAATAGTTGTAGGATTGATCCAAGTTGGTGTAGTAGTTTGTGTAATCTTCATGTTGGTACTCCATTTTCGCGTAGTCGCGCTATAATGTGAGAATTGAAATGTGTCTTATATACCTAGGGATAGCTAGTGTGAACAGAATAAGTTTCTTCTATTTTTTAACTTAGAAGAAGAAGTCATGATTCATGGTTGTGAGTTTTTTAAAGCAATCCAGAGGCTGAGATGATGAACAGGTGGAAGGGAGACAAAAAGCATCTACACAATAAGATAGTTGTAAATAATAAACTAATTGTAACTAACTCTTATCTTAATCTTTGTCAAACATGAAAGGGGATGGCTAATCCTTTATCTTAGTCCCTTGTCAAGCATTAAGTGTATGAAAGGGAAAGAGTATGAGAATCTTAAGTCTCCACGTAATCCGAGACGTGGTTTTGTTAATTATAAAAATATATAAACAGTACCGTTCTCTGATACCATATGAAATATATGAAACAACCGCCGTACTTTAAAAGCTTAAGCTGTTAGAGAACGGTGTTTATATATTTTTATATTTAACAGTTTTTGTGCTTTTGTACGAGAACATTTATTGTGATTGAAAGTTCGCAGTGTCGTTAAATGGCTCGAATGAAATAGCATATTCGGAAGTGATTAAGATACATCGTCTTACAGATGAAATATGTTATCCGACAAAATTATAGATGCTAAGGTATTTTAAGAAGTAAAAATCAAACACCAGTGTTCCAATACACAAGAAGATCTTATATGGAATAGGTTATATATCATCGGATAACCTAACCTATGCTGACAACGTAAGTTATTAGGTATAGTCTCCGTATGTCAACAGCTAGGAACACAAAAAAGTTGGAAGAAAAGGCTGATTTCAAAGATGGTTGAAAATCCAAAGTAGCTTCTTTGTTTGAGAAACAAAAGTTAGTGTCTTATTGGATCAAAAAGCTTTAAAAAAAAAAAAATAGAAGCTCCAAATTGAACATCAATTTTGTAATAGCTCCAAACTCTCTAACCCTTATTAGAGAGCAGAGTAGATTATTATAAGGGATAATTACCTATATACTCTTCAAAACTTTTGAAATATCTTTTATATATATATTTTTTATTTCAAATATACTAACTGTATATTTCTCCGTCATTCAAAAATAATTCTGTTGTTAGTACCCGTTAAGTCATTTCGGGTTAAATCCGAATTAAACTTCTAGCAGAGTTAAAAAGAAGTCAAAATACCTATTTTGCCCCTAACTTAAGGGCAAATAAGAAAAGTTGATGACGGTAGAAGGATATATTTGAAAAGGCAAAATAATAATTTTACAGAGATAACGACTGTTCCTAACAGTTCACTAATAAAATTTACCTCTAGGAATATATTTGAAAAAATTTGAAACGTTAAAAGGATATTTTTTATATTAGCATTCTAAGGGAGGTAAAGAAGAAAGTCTTAATCCCTGAACTCACCTGAGCAAATTCAAACTCAACCCATCCGATCGACCTAATAAAATCTAAGTGAGATCCAAATTTTTCGTCTCTTTGGTTGATCCTGTTGGCTTAAATGGGCCAGCATCCTGCCCTGTGGCGGGAGGCCATGTTGGGCCGAGTCATGTTCGAAATGGCGTGAGGCTGGGTGGGCCGAGTCATGTTCGAAGTGGCGTGAGGCTGGTGGGGCCGAGTCACAATCGAGACCCGTGGGCGCTGTATCTGTACGCTTTAGTTGCGTATTTCTAACAACTCGAGCTGTTGGGATTAATGGTTAGCGCCAACGATCCGACAAGTGGTATCAGAGCCAGTGGTCACGGATTCGATTCCCGCATGCTGGGCCAGCATCCTGCCCTGTGGCGGGAGGTCATGTTTGGCCGAGTCATGTTCGAAATGGCGTGAGGCTGGATGAGCCGAGTCATGTTCGAAGTGGCGTGAGGCTGGTGGGGCCGAGTCACAATCGAGACCCGTGGGCGCTGTATCTGTACGCTTTAAGTGAATTTGTTGCGTATTTCTAACAGCTCGAGCTTTTGGGATTAATGGTTAGCGCCAACGATCCGACAGATCCAACCCGACCCAACTCGACTCGGGACCTATTTGATATTAATACCCATCTAACGCTAGTAAGTGTAACGGAGTTGGAACGAAGTTATATAGAGATATGCTTCTCTGTTTTTCAGCGAAACAGCAGAAGATAAATTATAACAGACTTATTGCGATATGTGAAATGTAAAATTATGTACAAAAATAAATATGATATTTTTCTCACATAATTGTACACCACATGTACTGTAATTTTCTCGCAATTTGAGACGAAGCCTCAATCATTTTGAATTGCGTTCGAGTAGAGCAAATTTAATCCAGCCCGAAATCAGGTCCCAAATTGGGCTCATATTTTATTGCTAAGGTCTTAGCGTAAACAAAGGCTATATATTTCGACTAAGATGTCAATGGGTCGAATTCGGGGCGGGTTTTCACGAACCCAAAACTGAGCATGACAACCAAACCCTAAACTCGAATCTGAATTCGAACCTAAACTTGAATCCGACTGGTTTTGAAAATTATATATATAATATAATGCAAAATCTATTCAGGACCGCATCGGTTACAGGCAAAATTTATATTCAAATTCAAATCTATTGAATTTTTACTTTTTATACCCATACCCGACAGACAAAATTCATACCTAAACCCAACCTGCTGAATTTTTATGTTTTTATACCATATCCGAAAATTCATATCTAAATCTAAATTCGTTGAATTTTTATTTTTTATACTCATATCCGACCGACAAAATTCATATCCGAACCTAAATCTGTTGAATTTTTTTCTTTTTACATCCATATCCGGAATATATCTATTTAGTATCGGATAAATTCGCACGGTTCGGATGCGGGTTCCAATAAAATTTCCGGCATCCATACAACACCCCTACTTCAAACTAGAAGTCGGCGGTCTTTCTATAAACGCCGCCGACTACACGATCTAATAAGAAGTCGGCGACGAAACTTCGACAGTTTCGACTTCAATAATAATAATAATTAATAGTAATAAAATAAAGGGTTAATTTCATACAGGTTTCTACTAACATAATGAATGACAAATATATCTCTACAAAATTCAACTTTCATATATTGTCATTACAAAAGTCCTGATATTATCAAATATATTCCTGCCGTTAGAATCCGTTAGAAAAATTTAGTTAACCATCGGTTAAATACTTAACCCTGGTTAATTTTTGACATTTTTATCTCTTTTATATTATACTGTTATGGCTTTTGGAGGGATATATTTGTGATGGCAAAATTGAAAATATAAACACTTTTTTAACGGTTCTCTAACGGTAACAAACCAGAGGAACATATCTGAAAATATTAGGACTTTTGCAGGGATAACTTATGAAAGTTGAACTTTGTAGGGATATATTTGCTATTCACTATGTTTGCAAGGACCTGTATGAATTTAACCATAAAATAAATTAAGACTAAATTACAGAAAATCTCACTGTCAATACTCGCTTTTTCACTTTTCTCCCCTGACATTCAAAAACCTACACTTTGCCCCCTCAAAAAATGAGAAATGTTCACAGGGGGTACGTTATGACAAAATGATCAAATTGCCCTCATCTTCTTCGTTTCCTCCCCGATTCTGCACGTCCCGCAGCCTCACCCGCACCTTCCTCGACCCCAACTCTGACTTCGTTTTCTCCACCTGCTCCCATGTTCCTTCAGGACGCTTGTCGCCCCTCTATTTCGGCGACTGTAGGGAGGAGATCATGGTGGATTTTGAAGGAGAAGTGGGCGAGGGCGAGGGTGAGGCGGCGGAGGAGGGCGAGGGCGTGGGTCTGGGCATGGACAGAAGGGTGCGGGGAGGCGACGGCGAGGGCGAGGGCGAGCCGACGAGCCTCCTTTCTCCCCGATACCGATGAGGAAGGAAGAGGAAGATAAGGGTTTCAGGGGTATTTTGAGTATAAAAAATAGGATATAAACGGAACACTGACGGCGGGGAGTAAATTGTATATTTTTTATTTTTTTAGAAGGCAAAGTGTAAATTTTTAAATGTCGAGAGGGAAAAATAAAAAAGCGGGTATTAACAATGAGGTTTTCTGTAATTTAACCATAAATTAATAAATAAACAACCCCCCCTTCCCGCACCATTTTTTCTCCGTGGTTCTTCGTTCCGACACACTCTCTCTCTCTCTCTCTCTCTCTCGCGTTCTCACACTCCCACGGTAAGAGTCTCTCTCTCTCTCTCTCTCTTTATTATCCATGGCGATCAACGACTTAGGGTTAGGGTTAGGGTATGGATTTGGTTGGGGTACGCCGAACTCGGATGCGACCCGATCCAACGGTTTGATTAGGGTTGTACGGTTTTCTTATTTACATGTAGTTTCGATTATTTAAGCGATCGTGCAATATTTTTAGTGTAGATGTTTCTTATCTCTGGGAAATTTTGCATCTTTGGGGTCGTCTCGGGCTTTTTCGAATGTTCTTCTAGGGTTTTGGGCCAAAAATTACTCTAATCTTGCGCAATTTGGTTAAGTTACGGGATTGGGTAATGTTCTTGGTGTAAATGTTTCTTATCTCTAGAAATTTTGCGTCTTTGGGATCATTTTGGGCTCTTCTGTTGTTCTTTTGGGTTCTAGGCCAAAATTTAACCTAATCTTGCTTAATTTGATTTGATTAAGCTGTTGTGTAATGTTTTGGTGTAGATATATCTTATTTTTGAGAAATTTTGAATCTTTAGAAGCATTTCGGACTCTTGAATCATTTTTCTAGGGTTTTAAAATAAAATAACTCTTATCTTGCGCAAGTTGATTGGACTAAGGGATTGTGTAATGGTTTGGTGTAGATATTTTTTTATTTTTGAGAAATTTGGCATCTTCAGAACCACTACTTTCTCTTGCAATGTCCTTCTAGGGTTTTTAGACTAAAAGTTGCTCTACCATTTGAATATGTTTTAATTTTAAATGAAAAGTGCTTTATCATTTGATTATGGTTTTCTAATCTTGCTTAGTTTGATTTAATTAAGCTATCGCGTAATCTTGTCGGTGAAAAATCTAGCATCTTTAGAATCATTTCCTTCTCTTTCAGCTTCCTTCTATGATTTTAGACCATAAATAAGTACTCTGCTTCAACCGGATTTTCTGATCTTTCATTATACGGTTTTGTGCAATTTGATCTAATAGCATGGTCGTATAATATTTTTGGTTTAGACATTTCTTTTTTCTAAGAAATCTTACACCTTTAGAACCATTTCATTTTCTTCCAACCTTATTCTAGAGTTTTGTCTCAAAAGTTACTATATTGTAAGCAGATTTTCTTTAATTTTGCGTCATATGGTTATAATCTCATGCAATTGGATTTAATTAGGTGGTGTGCATATCTCTCATCTCTGAGTGATCTTGCATTGTAAGAAGCATTTTCCCATTTTCTATTGTTCTTCCAGGGTTTTTGTGCACAAAGTACTCAAATTTGATCAGATTTTTTTTAATCTTCCCAACTTTGTTGCTTCTTGATTCTAGATGGATTGGCAAGGGCAGAAGCGTGCGGAGATCTTGATGCAGATCTTACTCCTAGTCTCCGCCATCGCGGCCTTTGCGATCGGCTACACAATGGGATCCTTTCAGATGATGCTGCTCATCTACGCTGGTGGGGTTGTCCTCACCGCACTGGTGACTGTTCCCAATTGGCCGTTCTTCAATTGTCACCCTCTGAAATGGCTGGAGCCTAGCGAAGCTGATCGCCACCCAAAGCCTCAGGTGAGTACTAATGCAGGACCGAAGAAGAAGGCGTCCAAGAACAAGTAGCAAAGTATGTTCTCGAACTGCTGTTATCATGATCTTTCGAGGGTTTCTATGCTGATCAGAGAAGTCTCTGATAGTGGAATGTTGGGGTTCTTGTTGTTTATTTTAAGTGCTTACAGTGATTAGAATGACAATTTTGCCAATGGATTAAGGAATTTGATATTCTAACTCAATGAAACTCCTAAAGTATTTTTCATTCTCTTATTTCATATGTGGTGGTTTATCCAAGTTTACATTGCTAGAGAAGTTGGTAATCCGTAATCATAAGTGAGCTATCATATTACTGTGTGGTTATGTCGTTACTGCTTAGACATTTCTTAAACTAATTGATAGTTTGTGTACTGTAGCATCACTTGTGAAAAGCTTCTTTTCATTAAGTTGGAAATGCCCGCCTAAGGTGGGAAGTACTTGGGTGAATGTATCTAAGAAAATAGTAAGTGATAAGATTAAAAATTGGATATGAGGTTTGTTACAGTAGTTCAGAATATGCGATTAGTCTTAGTTGACCTTTACTTGTAACAGATGAATAGATTGGGGAAACCTAGTTTACACCTTGTGTTATTCTGCAGGTCCTCGTGTCATTTAAAGTTGAGAAAATGCCAGTTTACGCGCGTCTTACGGATTTGTTGGGCAGGATAATATTCCAGTTCATACTTCCCCTCCTAATTTCAATTTTGAATGAAAGGTTTCTATTCTTCATTTGGTTTAGTAAGAAAAGTAGACTCTTTGTCATAGAAATTTTGTTTATCATGTTTAGGAATCTCTAGGGTTTAATGGCATGAATAATCGCTATTTAAAGTTTCTACTAATTGTTTCAATTTTGAATGGGGCTATTTTGCAATCTCTTTGATTTATTCATTATACGTACAGATTAAATGCATGCTAATTTGTGACTTTGGCCAAAAACAGTAGTATAGGTAGAATAGAGTTTGTTTGTTAGTTTCAAGTATCGGTTACTATCTTGTAACGAATATCGACGATCACTTATACAAAAAAGGGAATCTATTTGACTGTTTACAATGAAGCAGAGAGCAGGAACAGTTCGATCAACAGCGATCAATTTTGTGAAGAAAGGTAACCTATATAACTGTTACAAATCTGATCCTTTTTAAGTGCAGTAATGGGAAAAATACATGTGCTTACATTTCTGGTTTATATTTTTCTTTTCTTTTTCCCTTTGTTTCCATCTTTCCGGCATCAATAAATGGCTATTTCATAACCTTTCCCATGCATTTTTGTCGAGATTTTTTGGATTTAATACCTTGATTTCTAGTCTTATGTTCTATGTATTTTGTTCATCCATCTCAACATCCTCATTTCCAGTGCCTCCATCTTGTGGCCATATTGTTTCTTTATAGCTGAATGTTTAATACCATGTACCATTCAAGTTGGCTATAACTCGCAGTTTAAATGGAAATTTTATTGAAATTTGACATTTATTATGTTACTGATCTAGAACGCTTTCTTCGTACTACGTTTGCCGAGGAAAGAGAAGTGATATTTAACTAGTAACAGTAAGGTAATTTATGTCATTTTAATTGTTAGTCATAGTAATGTAATTTCAAGGGTAAATTGCACGTTTGGTCCTCAAACTATGAGGCAGGTGACACTTTTTTAGTCCTCAAATTTTAATTTGTTGTAATTTCTGATTCGAACTTTCAGATTCGTTGCAATCAAGTTCAACGATCTAATTTAGTTGACTAAATTTTAACGTATTGTTGATGCAAAAGTGATGTGATATTTTAATTATTGATGCATCATCAGTCACAATATGCTACTACATTACATCTATATTAGCAATATATAAATATTTAGTCAACTAAATTGAGTTATAGAACTTAATTACAACAATACTGAAAAGCTAATAACTATAACAAATTAATGTTTGAGGACCAAAATATCACGGGCCTCATAAATTGAGGACCAAATGTGCAATTTATCTAATTTCAAGCACTATTTATCTTTCTGTTACCATCTTTCTTCGAATATTTGTTTTCATCAGAACTCCTGAAATCTCTTATGTTTTCAAACTTATTTCAAGTCATTTGTGTTTTAATGATGCCTCTCTTAAGCTGTGCTACTGCTACATCAATAAATGAAGTATAAAAAAAGGGGATTATTCTAGTATATTCTTCACTCTGATAACATTATTTTATTCTGCAACTCATCCCTTTTTTTTGGGGGGGTTAGTTTGAAAAATTGGATTGCGTTCTGATAGGTAAAACCTCTTCTTCGAGTTGACTTTGTTTTCTGTGCAGATCTGTTTTGTGATGCCTCAGTATGTAACTCAATCTTATTCTTTTAGTTTTCTTTTTTAATTTCTGTTCAGACATAATTTCATTCTTTTTTTTTTAAATTAACAATAGAGCTTTACTCTCTCTCTCTCTCTCTCTCTCTCTCTCTCTCTCTCTCTCTATGTGTGTGTAAAAAGTCTAGAATATAATAGTTATATTGTTGATGTCGTGTTCCCAACCAATCAAAATATTTTTTTAGAGTTCACCTATCCCATCATAATTTTTAGAAAAATATTTTTATTGTACTTTGCTTTTGAAAGGAGATATGTGATTGGTTGGGAAATAGATGATGTGGTGTAAGTATTACAATGTATATTTTTTCCTCTGTGTGCGCGTGCGCGCGTGTCTGTGTCTGTGTGTTTGTGTTGCATGCGCGTGCGTGTGCGCGCGAGCAGCGTTTGTGTGCGTGCGTGCACGCGCGTTGTGTGTGCGTGTGTGGGTGTGTGGCACTAAAATATCCCTTTAAAATTTGATATTTATCACCCCTTATTCAGTTTAAAATAATGTATAATAATATCAAACTTTATAAGAATATTGTGGTAAATTTATATGGCCAAAGGGTCCGAAATTTTATCCGAACTTGAATCCGAACGGAGCGAATTTATCTGATGCTAAATGGATATAGTTTTGGATATGAATATAAAAAATAAAAATCCGACAAATATAAATTCGGGTATGAATTTTGATTGTATCCGACTCAAACCCGAACCCGAATTTATTTTATACTATATATAATATATATCTATATTTATAAATATTTAATGTTATATTTGAATTTATATTTTAAAAAATTAGATTTAATATAATATATTTTAAAATACTGAAAAGAGAAATAATCTTGTGGGTTCGGATTCGGATTTCGAATTTTTGGTCAGGTTCGAATTTGGATATGAATTTTTAAAATCTGTCGGATTCGGAGTCAGGTTTGGATTCGAGTTTTTGAAAATCTGCACCGAATCCGACCCGCTGACATTCCTATATATGAGCTATTCCTTTTTAGGGATTCCAAGAGATAGAAACCAAATAAAAATATACCAACAATTATAAAATTGCATTCTACGAAAATAGTTTCTGCAAAAAATTCAAATCCTGTGAAGAAATTTCTGCAGGAATTGCTCTTATTCTTTATTTGTTATATACATGATAGAGAAAAGGCCATAACAGCAGCAGCAGCAGCAGCAGCAGCAGCAGCAGCAATTTCCCTTTTCCTACAACAAATCTTTCTTCACTATCCAGCATCCGCCGATGATGAATTTACGATACCGCGCGGATTCAGGGCAAACTATTTACAGCGCTCGGATTATATCACCCTCCTTTGGTAACCCTAAAACCTGGGCTCTTAGTTAGATTTACTGTCCAATAAGGCTGGTCGGTCTCCGCCTCTCACCTCGCGCGCTCCTCTTCGACGTCCGACCAGTAGTCCTCGAGGTCGTCGAGCTCGTCGAGCTCGTTGAGTATCGACTGGTTGAGCCTCTTCCGCGATACCCTTCTATGCTTCTTCGGCTCGAGCCGCGGTTCCGCTTGTTTCACTCCCATGCCGCCCATCTTGTACCTGGAATAAAAAAAGATCAAAGTGGTTTCTCAATAGCTTCATGGTACCATTATTTTTTTTAAAAAAAGAGTACAAATGTATGAAACTTACCTCAACTATCACGCATTTGGACTTAACTAACTAACTTTTAAAAAATTTAATTTTACTACGTGACCTTGTATTTATCTGATGTGAGCCAATTAGTGACTCTTTAACTCATTTTTACGGACTTAGTTAGTATATTTTATGCAATTTGTATAACTATAAATTTATTAAAGTAAACAATTAGCTTAAATTTTGTATTCGAAGAATCATTAAATCATTTAAATCAAACAAATTGAAAGGTTGGCTACGAAATCAAAATTTTAAAGGTTAGGTAGTCGAATCAAAATGCTCTATACTTCAGGTAAGTTTTATACATTTTTATCCAAAAAAAAAGGGTTAAAATCTATGTTTTCCACTATAAAAAGATGAACTTAAATCATTAACAACATTTCTGAGGGATAAAGAAATGTACTTAAAACATGGTTATATGATAACCATGTTCATGAGCATATGCATGCATTATCATGTAGTTGGCTTTTGTTATAAGAGAAAAAGTTTGGAAAATGGCGAACCAAAATCACGAATCGAATCCAATTGAACTTGATAATTCAGTTATGTGTATATTCGCCAAAACTCTGAAAAAAATGCAGTGATCTACATGCTCCAAGTTCTAGATAACAAGAAACAATAGAATAAAGATGGTATATATATGTTCCGAGTACGTCTCCTGCACTTTCGAAAGTACGGAGGCCTATGTGCTTGTAAGTTATTTTCGATGATGAGACATCCGATTCCACAGTCGGCTCCGTTAAGTGTGATCTACGCTATCATAACTGTTTAGAAATCAATTTTCATAATTTTTCGACATCATTTACCAAGTGATCAAAGGGTCTTAAAAATAACTATTTTAACGGCCAATGTGGCACGTTTGTAAGTTCAACGGTGTAGAAGAATCCAAATTATATGAAACTTTAATAAAAAATTCTACTTAACATCAAGAGCAAGAACAATACTTCTGATTTGAAATTTGAGCCTTTTATCATTATTTTTTATAAGATTTTTATTTTCAGCTGTTCATTTTGAAACTACTCGTTCACTAGGCAAACAAAATCAAAAAATTATGAAATTTGGTTTTTAAATAGTTCTAATAATTTAGATCATACCTAACGGAGCCGATCGTTGAATCGGATGTCCCATCATCGAAAACAACTTACAAGCACGGAGGCCTCCGTGCTTTCGAAAGCGTAGGAGCCTAGCTCTATATGTTCCAATTATCACACAACAGATAATCTATTTAACAAGGGAGTTCATTAATTTTTTTTTTTTTTTTCCTTTCTAGTTTCTGATTATTGTACTTAAATATTATGGCAAAAGAGAAGTAGGGGGAAGTCACTGTTTCTGAGGCATGAGAGTTTAGCAAAGTCATTGGTCACTAAGAGAAATAACTAACTATTGGAGAGAAAACTGCTCTCGAAACATACCTCACATCGCCTTCTCTCTTTGTTCCTAGTGTCCGCAGCTGGAACTCCTCTCTAATTTTGATCTCATCAAGCAACTGCAGATAGTACGGATACCTTTCCCAATCCGCCTTCACTACACACCCAGGCTCGCCGAGGTGTAGGCAGTCGTTGAACGAGCATTTCAATGGCTCGCTAACTTTGAGCATCCGCCTGATCTGAGAAAAAAAAAAAAAAAAAAAAAAAAAAGTGATGCTTGTTCAATATGCCACCTTGAGCAACCTATTGCATGTTAAACAATATTTTCTTATACAATTTAAAGGGGCTTTTGCATATATATCGTCACAAAGTCAACTCTGAATTGTAAACTCTGAATTTCACTATATACCCACTAAAAGTGCAGCTTCTTACTTGGTTTCGCATTAGAATAAGTTCTTTAAAGAGTGGGGATTTCTAAGTACAAGGTAGTTATGTAACACAATAAGCTTTTGAAAGAGATATATGAAAATTCAAACTGTGCAGGAAGAGATATGAAGATATGTAAGTTCGGGGGAGTATATAACTATATATGTAAAAAAATCTAACTTAAAACAAAGTATTCAACTTTTCTCCTGTGCAACAGTCTGAGGCTCTGAGTAATACCTCTGGAAAAGTTTCTGCAAGAGTTCTCTTTGTGACTTTCATCAAACTAGGCTGGTTGAATCCGGGAGTATCGGCAAGAAAACCTCCACCAGATAGCGGGAGTAAGGAAACATGCCGAGTTGTGTGTTTTCCTCTGCCGCTTCTTTTAGAAACATCACCCACTCGCTGTTCTCCAAACCACTTACTATTCTGGGAAATTCACAGAAATAAGAACATTAGGGCAGGAAAAAAAACAGCAGCTTCTCATCTGGATAGGAAAGTTCATCATCGAATTCCGAGCAAAGTAGAACAAAGTTATTATTCCTTAGGTCGCTATAACAAATTAATCAGGCCCCATTAGCAAAAGACATGAAATTTTATAACACTGGCGGTACGGCAAAAGAAGTAATCGTTATTATTAATAATACCAGAATATGCAGAACTAGAAAGAGTTATTATTATAACCAAAAAAAAAAAGGCATATAGAGACTTCTGTAGAATGTTCAAGCAACAGAATTTGCAAGAGGTAAACATTTTGAAAAAACTAAAAGCGAGGATGCGAGTAATACATACTAGCTCAAGCAGTTTACTTATTTCATCTTCAGCGGAATTGCTTTGTGTTCCTCTCAGAGAATTGATAAGACTCGACTTTCCAACCCCGCTTGGACCAACAATGACAGTAGTTTGTCCTTTCAAGATGTCTTCCAGAGCAGCTAATCCGGATTTCTTATCGACACTGCAAAATAATGGGTTGTAGCCCCAGCTATGAAGCCTCTCATTCCAAGCAGTAAGTGTCTGTAGTCAAAAAGAAAAAAAGAAAACAAGAACTGTTGTTGTTTGAGATTATATAATTTAGAAAGGCGAAAGCCAATTCAAGAAGCATGACTATTTGCATGAAAAGAATACCTAACTATCTTGCAAAAGTGTTTCTCTTTATTTCTAGTTAAAGGTTTGGCCTATAGTGATAAATTCGGATCCAATCCTGTAGTGATAGAAGCCTCATTGATATGGCTACTCATTTAGAGCTTAGAAAACTACAAATGATCAACTGGTATAAAGTGAAAATCCGGACAGCTTATCGACCTACATCTAGATACAAAATCGTTTTACTCAAGAGCCAAGTTAATGGTGGAATTTTTAGAGTAAAATATGAGATTAGTAGAAAAGAATAATAATTACAATTACCCTTTCTGTTCCATCTTTTTATGCTTGTTCTCCCTCTGAATCAAACTTTGTCTTGCCATAATGTCTAGTTCTCGGTATTATTAATGATACAGTTCGGATCCTAAATGTAAAGAAAAATTACGATTACCCTTTGCGCCACAAAAATATTTTGGCAAGTCATTGGCAACGGACTAGCGATAGAAAAAGGGAAATCTGATATATATCGTTCTCATTATTTCATTTTGTTTCATCTTGCAGCGGACAAACAGAAATGTGTTATGACGCAGTGGGAGCACATTTCACGCTCAAATATCTTTCCGATGAACAGCATCAGTACTCAGGGTTGTCTCACGATGTATAAACTACAATTTAATTGAATTTTTCAACGGTCAGCTGTTCATTAATGAAAGAGACTTGCACCATGATTCGCGCAGTGCAACGCAGTCTCCAGGGTTCTTCTTCGAACCAGGCCTGTTCATTTTGCTTCTCTTGATTTCTCTCTAGTGTTTATATTTTTCCCACATTTTGAAAGCAATTACTCTCTTACGGGTTTTAATCCAATTTCGCACAATCATTTCAACATAATTATTAATCCTACAAGGCGTAATATGCATTCGAGTACAATTGTTCATAAATTGTTCATCTAACATGCCGTAAACCACTTTGATTCCAAGAAGAACAATTTAAGGAAACAAGAAATGAATAGTAGCGAATCCGAACCTCTTCGCCGACGAGTTCAACCTTGTTGAGCGCCAGCGTGAACGGAATCCCGATCGATTCGGCCTCGACCAAGAACCGCGTGAGCATGAACGGCTCCGGCCGCGGCTGATCCATCGAGAACAGCACCACGAGATGGTCCACATTGGCGACAGGAGGGTCGACGACCTCCGAGCTCCTCTCGAACACGTCCTCGATCATCCCCCTCCGATCCGCCCAATCGATCGACCCCACGATCACCTTATCCCCAACCAGAACCCTCCTCTTGATCTTCTTCAAAAGCGCCCTAACGACGCACAAGAGGTCGGTGCCGACCCTGGGGTCGCCGCCGAACAAGCTAGGGTTTTCGGGGTGGCCCCCGGCGGATTCGACGATGACGCGCATGAAGTTGGCCTGTGCGGCGGCGACGAGGCCGATGGCCTGGTTGGGGAGGAGGCCGCGGCGGCGATCGTCGGCGTCGAGGGAGGGGGAGGTCGAGGGGTGGTGGTGGAGGTGGAGGTGGTGGTGGTGCTCCTTAATGGCGTCCTTGGCCTTGAGGAGGTTCTTATCGGGGGGCGGCTTCCGCGGGGCCGCGGCGGCGCCCTCCCTGGAAGAGGCGGCAGCGGCGGCGGAGGAGGAGGAGGAGCGACGGCGGAGGAGGAGCGCCGCCGCAGCGATCCGCGGCGGCGGCGGCGCCGGGCGGAGGCGGAGTAGGGTGAAGGAGGAGGAGAGGGGAGGCATGAGAGAGAGAGAGAGAGAGAGAGAGAGAGAGAGAGAGAGAGCTAGGGTTCCGTCGAGCTCTAGGGTTAGGGTTAGGGTTTCAGTGTGGGGGGAGGAAGAGAGAGAGAGAGAGAGAGAGAGAGAGGAGCTGTGAGTAATGGCGATTACTGAGGCTTCATCGGCGAATATAGAAGCTTCTAGAACGAAGGAAACAAGTTCATCCACCCGGTGCATACACATAACCGTGCACCGCATCTATTAACCGTCCATTTCATCACTTATTCTAGATCTCACCGTTCAATTTCAAACTACAAAAAATGAGATGGGCGATTGATACGCACCTGGTGTACACAAGTTTCTCTCCCATCGCTGTGGGTGAGATGGGACCAGGGTCGCATGCGGACGCGTTGGATCCACCGTCGGCGGCCCACTGTTGATCAATCACCGCCGTTGATTGATGGACGGGTTGGATTCAATGGCGGGTACACGTGTCCTAAGGAGTGAAGAGATGATGACACATTTCCCGACCAATCCCCTTCGTTATCCAAATCGACTGGCGATACTTCACGAATTTTACAGCAGCGCTATTGTACACTTAATTATAAGAAAAAGTGTTATATATATATATATATATATATATTTCTATTTAACAAGCATCTTTAAATAAAATTATGTGAAACAACCGTTGTACTCTAAAAACTTAAACTGTTAGAGAACGGTGTTTAAATATTTTTATATTTAATACTCCCCCTCACGTCTCGACTAGAAACTTATCGTAGGCTCATGACGTGGACTTTAATCCCCCTCACGTCTCGGCTAGAGACTTATATTTAATACTCCCCCTCACGTCTCGGCTAGAGACTTATCGTAGGCTCATGACGTGGACTTTAATCCCCCTCACGTCTCGGCTAGATACTTCTCGTAGGCTCATGACGTGGACTTTAATTAGATGGGAGGAAATTAATATTTTTAGGAATCTGGCATGACTCGAACTCAGGACCTCCTGCTCTAATACCATGTGAAACAATCGTTGTACTCTAAAAGCTTAAGCTGTTAGAGAACGGTATTTAAATATTTTTATATTTAACAAATTATTAGATAATATAGAGAAACAACGTAAA
Organism: Puya raimondii; assembly: GCA_016920855.1. Lineage (NCBI taxonomy): Eukaryota > Viridiplantae > Streptophyta > Magnoliopsida > Poales > Bromeliaceae > Puya > Puya raimondii. Next base: position 97,720,892 of record JABWPP010000050.1, read on the forward strand.
AAAAAAGGTTTAGTGATATTTGTTCGAAAAAAAGTACAAGATAAAAAAATAAAAATAAATTTAAAATACAGTGCAGTGATTGATAAAATACAATAATACAATGGTGTCTTTCAAAAATAAGTTATACAATGTGGTAAATAAAAATAACACTAAAGTACAGTACAATAGGCTGTAATTAAACCCTTTTTTAATTAAAGGTCAAATTTTATTCAATTATTTTATTTATTTTTTAAATACTAAAGAATTTAAATTTTTTTTAAAGTTTAATATCGCGTCTTTTTTTGGCGCTTGGACATCTGAATCGATGTTTTTGATGGAGCCTAATTTTTTTATATTTTAAGGTCACTCTATTCTTTAATTCTCATTCTTAATTGTCAATACTAGAAGAGAAAAATAAATTTTTTTATTTTAAAAAAATATAAAATTATGTGCAAGATATATAATCAAAATAATTTTATAATTAGTAACTTTGATTGAAAAGAGAGGTCCACTGAACTATTTAGTTAAAATAGGGAGTCTAATTATCAGATTAAAAATTCAGACGCATGTTTGTTAAAAAGTTAAAAATTTACAGAGTCTTTAAACATTTTACCCAAAAGAAAAAAGAAAATCTGATTGCAATAGACCAAATAAATATATTTTCATTTTTCCTATGCAAAGATCAAATTAAAGCCAATAATATGAATATGTTATTATAAATCATTCTTATTCCATGATTCTTAAAGGTGACTAAATCATTATATCATATCATAAAAATATGTATATATATTTTTCATAAATTTAGAGCATCATTATTAATATTAACTTATGAGCATTATTATTAAAATGTTTAGAATGAAATAAAAATTCACATTGTAAGCTATTTTTTCAAAAGTTAGATCTAACGGTGGAAAACTTGGTATCAGTAAATACTTGATACTATTGATAGCATTGTAGTTGGACTATATATATATATATATATACATATAGAATGAGGCTACTATACTATCTATAGTACCGGGGCTCCGGTACTATAGTTGCTTTTTCGATCTTAGGGTGTTCAAATCAACGATCCACACCGTTGAAACTGATTTAGGGTATGTGAAGTTCTTAGGAATAAAATTTTAGTTTTTTTCGATATCGTTTACTTAGTAAATAAATCATGTCAAAATGAACGGTGAAAATTGAATAATCCTTAAAATGTGAGTATAGGAGTTTCGAATTCAAGATCAAGGATGTTGACCTTCATCTATATAGTTTAAAGTATTTTCTATCAAAATTTGAATAAATTTAGATTCTTCTCCACCGTTAAACTACAAACTCGCAATAATAACCATTGAAATTTGACAATTTTGAAACGGTTTGATCATAAAGTAAACTACGTCGAAAAATTATAAAATTTTATTCCTAAGAACTTCAAATATCCTAAATCAGTTTCAACGGTGTGGATTGTTGATTTGAATACCCTAAGATCGAAAAAGCGACTATAGTACCGGAGCCCCGGTACTATAGATAGTATATGAGACTAGCTATATATATATATATATATAATGAGTTGAGCTGGAATGCTATCAGTAGCAAACGGGCTTCGTTGTCATTTATTTATTTTCGATGATGAAGCCTCCAAATCGACGTTCGCTATCATTGAATATGATTTACATCACTTGAAGTATCTAGAAATCAAATTTCAAATCTTTTCGACATCATTGACCTAATGATCAAAATGTTCCAAAATTTATAATTTTAATGGTCGATATAAAACTTTTCTCGTTTAACGACGTAAATATATACAAATCAATTGAATTTTTGTTATAAAATTTTTTAAACTATTTAGTTGTATTATTTGTATTAAGTTATGTATTTTTATTTTTTCCTTTTTGTAGTTGGAGTTGAAGTTGGTGTTGGTGTTGGTGGTTGCCAGTGGTGAAGTATTGTTGTGGCATGCAATGCAGATATGCAGATTTGGGAGATCGACAAGTGCAAACAAATATTTAGACTAAAATATTATATTCGACTCTTAAATTATTTTTTGATAAAAAAAATAAAAAAATTTCAGATACCACCCATGTGGTTTCGCACTTTCTCACTTTAGTATCCTGTGGTTTAAAGTGTATCACTTTAGTACCCTGTGGTTTCGTTTTTCTCTTTTTCTTATTTTTTTTGTTAATTTTTTCGTTAAATCAGTGAGAAAGCTAAAACCACATGTACTAAAATATATTTGATAAATCAAAGATAGATTATCTGAAGTTTTTTTCTATATGATTTAACAAAAAAAATTAATAAAAGGAATAAGAAAAGAAAAAAAATGAAACCATAGAATACTAAAATGATACACTTTAAACTACATAACACTAAAGTGAGAAAGTACGAAACCATATGGATGATATTTAAAGTTTTTCTAAAAATATAAATCAAGACATGATAGGCGAAATATATTGCATATCCTACCAAATCACGCACATACATTCATTCAATAAGCAAAAAGTCAAACTCGTAAGTACTAATAGCACAAGACATTGTACTTCAGACTAAGCAAGCTATTATTAAATATCTCATTTCGACATTAAAACAAGACTTTGAGATTCAGATGCAGAATACATCACACGACTTATCAAACTGTCTCAAACATATAGTTCTTATTCCATGAAATATTCATTTTCTCCTCACCCTAGATACTAATATATATTTCTATCACAATTTCTGTTTTTTTCCTATGGAGTTGGTGCTGGTGCTAGTGGCGGTGGCGGTGGTGGCGGTGGCGATGGTGGTAAAGTGCTGTTGGTGCGGCAGGCGATGCAGTAGCAGTCGTTCCACCAGGAGTGGCATCTGCCGCCCAGATAGCCTTGGACTATGCAGACGCCGGCGCAGATGACGCCCAAGCATGGCCCGAAGTACAGCCGGCACCGCACCTCGCAGTCCTCCCCCCTCACCACCCCTACCCCTTCAAAATTAACCAGAAAAAATGAGACAAACAGAAAAAAATAATAATAATATCATCTAGAATTGAGCTCCTATCCTTTTAAGGTTCTTATAGGTTTTCAGCATTTGGATTAAGAAATGTGCAGTTAGGATGATGGTGGTCCTCTAGGGTTGAGTGGGTGGTTGGTTGAATAGTGTGATCTAACGGATGAAAATGGTCCAAGGGATAGATCTAACAGCGAAAAACTTACAAGTGCCAAGTGCTTTGTGCTTTTAAAAGTACCATAGTCGGACTCATATTATCTAACATATTCTTTAAAACTTCAAAACTATCTGATATACTCCTCGTCGACCAAGCCTTATTGATTTTCAAAAATTGCTTCAAATATTTTCAGATTCCTAGGGTTTACTATATATGGGATTTGGGGTTTAAAAAGTTATTTCGATAATTTCAGAATAAATTTGAAAATTTTGAATAATAAACAGGAATAAATAAGTAAAAGCCCAAACAAAAAAAAAAAGGGGCATAATTAAGATATTGTTTCAATTCACAAATATTAGGGATAATATCTAATATATCTTTGGTTGACCAAAATGTCCTTATTAATTTTTTAAAAAATTTCAAATATCCCCATAGGATTTACTAATGGGATTTCGGGTTTAGAAAGATATTTTGATAATTTCAGAATAAATTTAAAATTTTTGAATAGTAGTTAGGGATAAATAATAAAAGCCCCAACCAAAAAAAAGCTCATAATTTGATATATTTGAATGCACAAATATTAACGATAATATTTAATATATACCCTTCAAAACTTTAAAATATCCCAAATGTCTTTACTGATTTTCAAAAAAAAAATTTTAATGTCCCCAAAACCCTAGGGTTTACTAATGAGATTTTGGGTTTAAAAGAGGATTTTGAGAATAGAAGGATAAATTTGAAAATTTTGAATAGTAGTTAGGAATAAATAAGCAAAAGTCCCAACAACAAAAAAAGCGCATAATTTAGATACCATTTGAATGCACAAATATTAGCGATAATATTTAATATATCTTTCAAAACTTCAAACTATCTAATATATCTTTGGTTGACCAAAATGTCTTTATTGATTTTCAAAAGAATTGCTAATATTCCACATTCCTAGGGTTTACTAATGGGATTTTGGATTTAGAAGGGTATTTTGAAAATAGAAGGATAAATTTGAAAATTATTAATGGTAGTCCGAGGCATATAAGCAAAAGTCTCAATACATTATTTCCCATATATATTTTTAATCATTAAAGTTTTGAAGGGCATATTAGATGTTGTCTCTATTTTTTAATGATTAAATTGTAAACTTCAATTTATCTGTCTTGTGGTATAGCGCATCTTTGCTTTGTCGTTCCGTGGTTTAAAAAGTTTCACTTAACTATCCTATAATTGCATTTTTGTTTCACCGAAAAATTCTGTCGTCGAATGTGATAGTAAAGTGAAATCTTTTGAAAATCGAAGGTGGTATCCAGATTTTTACAGTGAAACAAAAATAATACCAAATTAGTTAAGAATAACTTTTGAACTACGGGGTGGTAATTAAAGTGAAAACATGCTAAACCATTGGAGAGTCAATTGCAACTTTTTGAACTACTAAGAGTGACAAAATGAAAATGCATTATACCATGAGAAGGCAGATTGAAGTTTATTAACTCAAAAAATATATGATATTTAGTAGATAAGGAGTGCGATCAAATGTTTGTGTTGGATATACACCATATTCAGCCTTCAAATCATAATTTCACAATGAGATAAGGTGCTAGCTGATCTTAATACATGCACATCTTGTTCAGTATATTTCTTTGATTTACTCAAAACATGCTTATTTAGTGGATAAGGATTGTGATCAAATGTCCAAGGATATCATCTTCGAGCTTTATCTTCTTTTTTTTAAAAATAAGATAAATCATCTCGTAACTAATTTCATGAATATCGAGAGCTTTATTTTAAGGAACAAAAATCAAACTCCTAATTTTCAATCATATAAGAAAATCGTCGTACAAATTAAGTTATATATCATCAGATATGTTATTTTAATATCCAAATAGAGCATAAATAATCTTGAAATATATTATCAAGTCAAATCATGTTAAATATAAAAATATATAAACACCGTTATCTAACAGCTTAAGCTTTTAGAGTACAACGGTTGTTTCATATGGTATCAGAGCAGGAGGTTCTGAGTTCGAGCCACGCCAGGCTCCCAGCATTATTAATTTCCTCCCATTTAATTCAAGTCCACGTCATGGGCCCTACAAAAAGTCTCAAGCCCAGACGTGAGGGGGAGTGTTAAATATAAAAATATATAAACTTGTCATGGGCCCTACAAAAAGTCTCGAGCCCAGACGTCTAACTTTAAATCAGTGAGAAAGTTAAAACCACATGGTACTAAAGTGAATATTCAATAAATCAGAGATGGGTTATCTAAAGTTTTTTCCATATGATTTAACGAAAAAATTAACGAAACGAACAACGAAAAGAGAAAAACGAAACCACAGGGTACTAAAGTGATACACTTTGAACCACAGATAACTAAAGTGAGAAAGTGCGAAACCATAGAGGTGATATTTGAAGTTTTTCCATAAAATTATAATGTAGAACTAATTATGATCAACCAAATGGTCCATAAATAATACCTGAATCAGAAGAAAACATCAAAAAATACACCAAAATAATTGTCACAAATCTTCTATCCATTGTTATTTTTTTTTAACTCTCTCCTCTCTTTTATTTGCTAGTAATTAAAATCACTCTAATCAAGTACTCTTTATAATAGAAGGCCTTTTATACTTAGCAAAAGCTTTAATGTAGTTAATAAATGCAATAGGATTAATTACACCCTACAAAAACAATAACAAATGGCAATGGCTAAGATATGATATCTTTATTTTGAAGGGTTAGTGAGATATGATATCTAAATTTGTGAGATGCATTAGATGTGCTTTAATTATTGCACTAACTTTTCATCTCTTTAATGAGTTAAATTTCCTCAAGGAAAATTGAAAATATAAAAGGAGAAAATTTATATATTTTGTTTGTTGTGTAGGGATTTTAATTTTCATATAGGTGCTTAACTTTTTTAGATATTTTCAAAATATTCTTTATTTTATTTTATATATTGGGTGAACTTTGAAAAGTTCAGATTTATCATCGAAAAATTTTAAAATTTTGCAATTAATTAACCAGCAAAGTTTATATTCATCAGCGGTTGGCGCCAAAGATCAATCTTAAGAGTAAAGTAGAAACTAATTTCCTTACGACAAACTAAAATTTGACATCGAAAAAGCCCTTCTATATTAATTATCAGTGTGCATCCATTATTAATTTTTGGGATTTTAAAGGATATGTTAATATAATATGATTTATTTGATTTATATTTGATAACTTACTCGATCTCTTTTGGAATACAAATAATCTCTATCATTTTAACCACACTCTAAAAAGATCATTTACTTCTAGTGGAGAAATGATTTTCAAATGCACTTTTTTTTTATACATATTATTTGATTCTTCCAAAAAAAGTTGAGATTGATAGATGATTGCTTTGTTGTTACTTTTAATTTTTTTTAATCTTTGATTTTATTAAATTATGAAAATAGAATTATATTGAATTCAAATTTGTATAAGAAATACATAAGAAGTCCATGAGTGGTTGGGGGCAGATTTTTGTATTGAATGAAAGTGTGATTTTAGGCTGTACAGGTCGCGGGCGGGTCATTGTATTCGCGAGTTATGCGATTGCGAATAAAATTTATTCGTAAAATTGTTGGGAAGCTATCATCCTTATCGATACTGTCCGCAGATGGGCGGGCGGGTATACGGCTGATTACCCATAGGTACTACTATTTTTTTTTCCTTTCTCGCATATATTATTGTAAAAAGATCAAAACATAATTTATTATTTAAAATATCATAACATACAACAGATAATAAAGAAAAAAAAAGACATTAGGAAAAATTAGTGTTAGAATTTTAGGAACAAATAAAATAAAAGGTCAATTTTTAATTTTTTTTAAATAATATATGGGGGTATCCGTAGGTATCCACAGGTTACCCAAAATACTTATAATTTAGCAGGTATTTGCTCATTTTATCCATAATTTTTTAGATACGAAAAAATTAATATCTATACCTGTAAATTTACGAGTAATCCGTGGGTACCTGCAGGTACGGGTTGAGATTGCCATGTTTACCTAAAAGCATATTTGGCTTGACTAGATATTTTCTTTAGAAGCTAAAAGTGCTTTCAAAATAGAGTTTATTTTTAAAAAATCTAGCATCAGATTATTAACATCCTCAAAATGATCTTTATCATGTCTATAACTTCAAGTAGAATCAAAAAGTTTCTTTCAATACCCTAAAACAACTAAAAGCTCTCGACTATTTGTTCGTCAAACTCTAGTTTCTGTGTTTTTTTCAGTAGAGAAGTTATTTTGAAAAGTTGGAAAGAACAGAATCTCTCATCGGTTTCGAACTGCAAATTTAAATATGTCATTAGGGTTTGAAATGGCAAATTAATTTTATAAATAGATCAAAATTTGTCATATGATATTGTAAAAAGAAGATTTGTTGAAGGGTTCGATCTGATCTTAAGATATATGAAAAAGCTAGATCGGGCAAAATATGGTCGAAATAAAATTAATTAAGACCCATTTGGCGCGATTGAGACAAATTAAGATTCAGTAAAACGACCGTAACTTTGTACAATGTCCATTTTGACAATGTACTGCCAATCTAGAAACAATTTTCTTTTACCCAAACATCCTAGAACAAATATGCAACCATTAATTCGTACATATATAGTGCTAACCATTGATCCCAGAAGCTCGAGGTGTTAGAAGTACGCAATCAATTCACTTAAAGCGTACATACATAGCGCCCACGAGTCTCGATTTTGATTCGGTACAACCAGCCTCACGTGACTTTGAACATGATCAGACCCAATCCGATCTCCCGTCATTTCGAATATAACTCGGCCTAACATGGCCTCTCAGCACAAAGCAGGATGCTGGCCCCTTTAAGCCAACATCTACGTCATCAAGTTTTAAGTTTTTTTTTTTTTGGTTAACTATTAAGTCTTATTTTATTCTGGTTTTACCTTATCTGAGTCCTAATTGGGCCAAAATTTCCACATTCTTTCTTGCTCTATTTGTTTTATAACATGTACACTAGAATTTTGTTTTTTTTAGGCTAAATTACAGAAAACCCCCCCATCAATACCCGTTTTTTTACTTTTTCCTTCTGTCATTTAAAAACCTACACTTTGCCCCCTTATAAAATAAAAAATATTCACTTTGCCCCCTGCCGTTAATGTTCCGTTAGGGTTCCGTCTATAAAATATTATTATATATTTTTTTATACCCAAAATATTCTCAGTAATATTGGAGAGAAGACTAAGATGATGAGGGGCAAATTGGTCATTCTGCCACCAAATTTAATACCGTACCCCCCTGTGAACATTTTTTATTTTAAAAGGGGGCAAAATGTAGGTTTTTAAATGACATGGAGGGAAAGTGAAAAAACAGGTATTGACAGAGAGGTTTTCTGTAATTTAACACTTTTTTTTCCTATTTTTAGAAAGCTTTATGGGTGTGACGAAGAGGGGAGGGAGAGAGAGAGAGAGAGAGAGAGAGAGAGAGAGAGAGAGAGAGAGAGTATATATGTACCATCAACTCATACACACACACATACATATTTCATAGAGTTCCTTCTCCCATAACATCATCACAGCTCATACACACATAATAAACATATAATAAAGAGCCAATATTGTTTATCTTTGTTATTCAATATTAAGATTTTTCCTTTTCCTCTTCCTTTTTTTCTTTTTTCTTTTTTTTAACATATGAAACCATATATGCATGCATCATCCTAATGGTTTTTTGCATGTAAAACAGTAGCATGCAGTCCAAAACCCCTTGCACTCACCACCAACACTGCCATTCAATACACATAATGCTGAGCAGAGCTTGTTGAAGCATGGCCCAATGTACATCTTAAGTTTCTTCTCAGCACAATCCCCCTCATCAGTGCCCTTCACCATCCCTATATATATTTATATATATACACACACACACACACATGCAACCAATTAATTATTTCATTATAACAAGTAGAGTTAGATGCAAAAAAAAAATAGTACAAAATTATATTATGAAGGCTAAATTACAGAAAACCTCCTTATAAATACCCACTTTTTTACTTTCTCTTCATAACTCTCAAAACCTATATTTTATCCTCTCAACATTAATTTCAAGTTGCTGCATTTAGCCCCCCTGGCTCCGTCAGGGTTCTATCACTATTCCGTCTATTTCTTATAATTTATATCGAAAGTGCCTTTCAAAATAACATAAGTATATTAATAAATTATTTTTTTCTTATAAAAAAATAAGGGCAATTTGGTCATTTTGCCCTCTTCCTTAATGCCGTACCCCGTGAAAACATTTTTGAAATTTTAAAGGGGCAAAATATAGGTTTTTGAAAGTTAGAAAGTGAAAGTAAAAAAGCGGGTATTTACGGTAGAGTTTTCTATAATTTAGCCAAAGTATTAAGTATGCCATGCTAAGAAAGGCATGCATGGTAAAAGAATTACTTCCATTAGGATGCATAAATTAATTCTGGGGTGAACTTCAATTTGGCCGCGCGCCCCATGGTTTAGCGCATTTTCATTTTGCAGCTCTGCGATTTAAAAGGTTGCGCTTAATCACTCTATAATTTTATTTTTGTTTTATCGTAAGAATCTACTGGTAAACAAAATAGTAAAATGATATTTTTTACGAAACACAATGTGTAAAATATACATAGCATTTTACCGTCCTATAATTATTTACATTTTACTAACCTATAGTTCACAAAATGTATCATTGTGCTACCTTATTTAACGGTAGGTACTTATCTTGAAACAGAAATGAAATCACATAATACTTAAATACAATTTTTTAAACTAATTAAAAGAGTTGCAAAGTGAGAATATGCTAAACTACAATAGCGCAAATTGAAGTTTACTCTTAAATTTAAGCTCAAACCGGTCGCATAAACTTTAGAGTAAACTTCTATTTGCCTCCATATCGTATAGCGTATTTTCACTTCACCACCCCGTAATTCAAAAAGTTGTATTTTGTCCTCTTGTGATTAATTTTTATTTCACTAAAAATTCTATGTCGAATAGGGCGACAAAGTAAAAAAATTTCAGAAACCACAAGGTGGCATTAGTAAAAATGCGTAAAATTAATATCGGATAGTTAAGTTTAACTTTTTGAGCCACAGAATGACAAAAGTGAAAATGAGTTAAATGACAGAGGGGCCAAAGTGCAACTTTTTGTCACAGAGGGAAATTTAATGTTTACCCTCAATTTAGTATCCTTTCTATATATACTAGAACTACTGCATCCTTGTTAAAAAAAAAAAGAAGCAAAAAGTTAAAAAGAAAAAGAAAAGTGCAATCTCCTGTTAGCTTCATGTCATACAACAAAAAGTAAAAAAAAAAAATTATTTATCAAACCCCTAACTGCTTTTTATAGACAAGAAATTCCAGAAGCCATGTTAAACATAAAACTTGAATATAAGAAGATATATATATATATAGATCTTGACTGGGCTACTATCAGTAGTAAACCGCCCCGTTTACTACCGATTTATTTTCGATGCTGGAGCTTCCAAATTGACGATCGGCACCGTTGAACATGATCTAGACCATTTTAACTATCTAGAAATCAAATTTCATGCTTTTTTGATATCATTAACCGAACGATCAAAGGGTTACAAAATCTGTAATTTTAATGGCCGATATGGTGTGTTTGCTCATTTAACGGTATAGAAGAATCCAAATCAACTAAATTTTTGTTAGAAATTTTTTTAAACTATTTAAAATAAGATCTGTACTCTTGATCTTGATTATAAGACTTCTATCATCACTTTTTATAGGATATTCATTTTCAGCCATTTATTTTCTGTTCACTTGATGGACAAGAGAACAATATCGAAAAAGCGTGAAATTTGATTTCCAGATAGTTTGAATGGTCTAGATCATGTTCAACGGTGCCGATCGTCGATTTGGAAGCTCCAGCATCGAAAACAAATCGGTAGTAAACCGCTCGGTTTACTACCGATAGTATTCTAGCAAAACTCTATATATATATATATATATATATTCAGAAAGATAAGTCAAATAGATCATAATTAAGCACCATATCACACCAATACATGCATTCAATTTTCTCTTGAAATTTTAATTATTAACAAAAATGTAACATGCAAAATTCTTGATTTTTTTTTTTGTTCCTTTTGGAATGGAAAATTAATGAGTAAGACATGTAACTATAGACTTTGAGGCCTAGGTTAATTTTGAGAGACAAAAAATTAGAAAGTAAAGAAGTTCATGCAAAGTTAGATAGGTTTTTTAAAATTTGTGATCCATTTATCTTGTAGTCATTATTTAGGAAAAAATATTAGCAACTTACCTGCGCTACGACCATTCTGAATTAGCTATCCAACTTTCAAATTTAGAAGGATAAAAAAGGGACTACATACATGACTAAATTAAAGAAATTGAAAAATTAAGTAATCAAAGAAATTAAAAGAATTTAGTACCAAAATCAAATAGTTTAATGGTTCGGTATCTGTATCAAAATAGATCATAGTTCATGTAAATCCCACACATTTTTTTTCCCAAAGTCTTTTCATAGCAAATTTACTTACTTTTTTTTTTGTGACCACTTAATTAGTTTTCTTTTTGTTTTGAGAACAAACCACCAAGAATATTAGAAAATATAATTCTTTGTAATGCCTCTTACTATTTAAGTTATGCATGTATATGTGTGTGTGTGTGTAGCATTAGAGAACTAGGACTACTTAACCATTTACATTATCTTATTTTTAGAGAAGAGGAGTAAACAACCAATACCTGTGGTGAAAGAGACCATCAACAAACACACAAAAATAATTGCAATGCTTGTTCTATCCATAGTTAGCTCTCCCACACTTATCTCTCATATATATAGTAAAAAACTTTATATATATATAAATTAAATGCTAGCTCTAATTATAAGCAATCAATGTGGTAATTGAATGAAGTAGAGATTCACTATTACATAAACAAGAACACTTGGCAATAGGGAGATATGGTATTCAATAAAGTGAGAGATTATAAGATATTTGTAGTGTTTATATAAATATATATTCACATCTACTTTTTGACTCTCAATTAATTCTTAACAAAACTTTAAAAAAGAAAATGTTGCCCACTTGAATATTTTTCCAACTTTTTGTCATAAATGCCAAGTTATGCATGGCTAATGTGGAAATCAAACTCATGTTCTCTTAAAACAAAGGGAGCTTAGGATTGACTTTGATATAATATTACTTAAATATGATCCAAATTTAGTTGTAATAACGATCTAGTTCGAGTGATTAACTGGGACCCCAATCATCATCATCACGTTCGTGTGGCCGCGCATCTTACCACGACGTGCGTCTAACCGAGCTGCTAGGAGTCATTTGCACGCGCCTACGCCAATTCGACCCTTTGGCTCGGCGAGCTTACTCTCTAGCAAGTCACTTCTTCAGATTTGTCCATTCTATCTCTTTTCTTTATTCGTTTAGTTATAACATTTTCTACCAATCAATTTTCACAACTAGATGTCAAATTATCTGGTTCTACTTATCGAGAGTGGTCAGTGTCTGTACAACTTTTATTTGATGCCCTAACTTTAACAGATCATATTAATGGCACTAGCCCTACTGCTAATGAGAAGAAACCCAAAGAGTGTAGTATTGCTGACAGACGTACTCGTGAAATTACATCCACGTCCGTGAAAATTGACATCAGAATGCAGTTGGTGAGTTTCTCTACGGCTCAACAAATGTGGGCTCATCTTAAAAACTATATGAGTAATCTAGCCATGCTCAGTCATATGCTGAATTTCAAGAGCTGACATCGGCCCATCAAGGTGAACGCTCCATTCAGGAGTTCTATAGCTTTATGCAGGCATGGTGGCGCCAACTATCCATCATGGAAGAGTCACCGTGCCAGACTTGTTTGGCTTGCACTTGTGCTACCAAACAAACGCAAGTTCGTGATCAGCAGCGCCTTTTTCAATTTATTATGCGTTTACGGCCGGAGTTCGAGGCCTTACGAGGCCAACTTCTTCATCGTTCTTCGCTACCCACCATTGATGCTGTACTTGCAGAACTTATTACAGAGGAAACTCGTCTTCGAGTATTGCATTCCTCAAGTCCTTCAACACCGACTGTACGTACTTGCTGCTCCCAATCAAGTTCCTATTGCTCAAGTTGTTCCGTTATCCGAGCCTTTGAGTTCTACTAACTCGTTTGGCCCTCGGAAGAATAAACGAAATATCCTATACAAATATTGCCAACTCTGGGGGCATTCTATTCAAAATTGCAGAAAAAAGAAGTGGGCTGATCAGCATCGACACTCTCCATGTGGTTATCCTGCTGCTGCTTCTACTTTGCAGTTCGAGCATCCTTCCTATACTTCTTCTAACGAAGTAGGACATAGTACTGCTTCTACTCAACTCATCTGGCCTCAACTAATACAGCTACTCCAACAGAGCAATCTGACTAACTCAACTCTGAAAGAGCCATGATCCAGTCCTCAGACATCATCAACACCACCAGATTTTGGTTCCCTTTCAACACCTAGCTTTGAAGGTACTTCTAAGAATTCCTGGATTCTAGACTCAGGTGCTTCTTTTCATATGACTCCCCATGGTTCATTACTTTCTTCACCTTCCCTATTATCTTCTCTACTCAATATTTTTACTGCTGATGGTACATCACTTTCTGTTACTCACTATGGTACAGTATCACCTACCATTAACAATACTGCTAATTTTTTTGTACCTTCTGTTTTACACATACCAAAATTTTCTTTAAATATTTTGTCTGTTAGCCAAATTACTGATCATGATTGTACAGTTACATTTGATTCCCCTTCTTGTCGTGTTCAGGATCGTCAAACAGGAAATTTGATTGGAAATGGCCATAGGCGAGATGGCTTGTACTACATGGATCATCTGCATCTACCATCCATTCATGCCTTTGTTAATGCCACCACCACTTCCACCACCTCTAGTTCTACTTTATAGTATCGTCGCTTAGGTCATCTTTCTTCTGAACATCTTAATGTCTTAGTTCGTCGTGGTGTATTAGGCAAATTTTTTATTTCCAATAAGTTTAGTTGTATAGGTTGCAAACTTGCTAAACATACTACTAAATCTTTTCCTGCAAGCAATTCTGTTTCTCATGCTGATTTTGAATTAATTCATTCTGATGTTTGGGGTCTTGCTCCTATTTCTACACGTATTGGCAATCGATACTATGTGACCTTTGTGGATGATTATTCTCGTTTTACCTAGATATATTTCATGAGCAACTGGTCTGAACTATTACAAATATATAAAAATTTTACTGTTATGATTCAAAATTAATTTGGTACAAAAATTAAAATATTTCGTTCAGACTCGGGTGGTGAATATATCTCTTCTGAATTCAGACAAATTCTTGTCAGTCAAGGCATCTTACCTCAGCTTTCTTGCCCATATGCTCACCAGCAAAATGGAGTTGCTGAAAGAAAGTATCGTCATATCATGAACACTGCTAGATCTTTTTTTTTTGATGGTTCTGTTTCTTCACAATTTTGGGCCGATGCTGTCAATACTATTGTTTACTTAATCAACATTATGCCTTCTAGTGTTCTCTCAGGTGTCTCTCCTAGTGAGCGGTTGTTTGCTAAGCCTCCTTCGTATGATCACCTGCGAGTCTTCGGTTGAACTTGTCTTGTCCTGCTACCTCCTCACGAACGAAATAAATTGTCCCATAAATCTGCTATTTGTATCTTTCTAGGATATAGTCTTGAGCATAAAGGTATCGCTGCTATGATCCCAACACGAGACGTCTTCGAATTTCTCGTGATGTGATTTTCTTTGAGCACATTCCCTATTATGTCCAACCTGCACCAGCCACTGCAACTTCTCCCTCTACCCATATTGATCTTTCCTTTTTGACTAATTCTTTTCCAGTGCATTCCTCTTCCCAAGAGGACTCTATTTCTTCTATTACTTCTCCTGTAGATGACATTGAAGTACATGCGTCTCGTGATAGTCCTTTCGTCGAAGCTCCAACCGACGATCCACTGACATCCGTGCGTCGCTATCCCCTTTGAGAACGCCAGCCTAAAAGGTTCTTTGGTTGTATTACCTCACATTCTATTTCTCCGCAATTTCATATCTTTCTTGCTACCATACACACTCACAAGGAACCACGAACATACCGTCAAGTTGCTGCCATTCCTGAGTGGCAAGATGCTATGTCTGAAGAACTTAAAGCTCTTCACCACACCGGTACCTGGAAGCTTGTTCCCCTTCCTTCAGGAAAGGTTTCAATCAGCTGCAAATGGATCTACAAAATTAAGACAAAGTCTGATGGCTCCGTTGATCGCTATAAGTCTCGCTTAGTTGCTCGCGGCTTTACTCAAGAGTATGGCATCTATTACGAGGAGACATTTGCTCCAGTTGCTAAAATGATATCTGTTCGCGTACTTATAACTATTGCTGCCTCTCGTGGATGGCTGTTATATCAACTTGATATTAAAAATACCTTTTTACATGGTGATCTTCACGAAGAAGTTTACATGCAACCACCTCCTGGCCTTAATTATCCACCTGGCCATGTCTGCTTACTTTGCAAGGCGTTTTATGGTCTTAAATAAGCTCCTCGCGCTTGGTTTGAGAAGTTCTCAACTGCCGTTATTTATGCTGGTTTTCATCAGAGTGAGAATGATCATGCATTATTCATTCACTCTTCTGCTCGTGGTATTACTGTTTTACTTCTCTATGTTGTTGATATGATTATCACTGGTGATGATCCCGATTTTATACAATTTATCAAATCCTTCTTTCAACGTCAATTTGAGATGAAGAACCTCGGGCTCCTCCGTTATTTTCTTGGTATTGAAGTAGCCTACGGTCCTAATGGCTATTTGCTATCTCAACGGAAGTACACGGCTGATCTCATCTCTCATACTGGTCTTACTAATAATGACACAGTCAATACTCCTGTGCAGCTTCATCAGAAACTAACTCCTACCATGGGTGAGCCGCTTCCAAATCCCACACGCTATCGGGAGTTAGTTGGAGCTCTCGTTTATCTCACTATCTCTCGTCCAGATATTGCTTATGCTGTCCATATAGTAAGCCAGTTTGTTCAAGAACCAACTTCTGTTCACTATGCTACTGTTCTTCGCATTCTCCGCTATCTTCAAGGCACTATTAACCAGAGTCTTTTCTTTTCTTCCACCTCGCAACTTGCACTCCGAGCTTATTCTAACGCTGACTGGGCTGGGGACTATACTAATCGCCGATCTACCACGGGTTATTGTATTTTTTTTGGTGATTCCCTTATTTCATGGCGAGCTAAGAAACATAATATTATCTCCAAATCTAGTGCCGAGGCTGAGTATCGTGCTATGTCTACTGCAGCTTCTGAGATTGTTTGATTTCATCGTCTTCTTAGTGATTTTGGCATTACTTGCTCTACTCCGACACCTCTATATTGTGACAATCAAAGAATAATCAAGGTTGCTAATAATCCGGTATTTCATGAACGCATTAACCATATTGAAATCGATTGTCACTTCATTCGGCATCATTACTTTAATGGCACACTTGCCTTACCATTTATATCTTCTCGTGTCCAGCTTGCTGACTTCTTCACTAAGTCTCATACCACGCAACGATATTAATTTCTTTTATCCAAACTCTCGGTGTTTAACCCACCTTGAGTTTGCAGGGGGGTGTTAACATATATATTATATATGTTACCATATATATTATATATATGCTACCATATATATTATATATATATATATATATATATATATATATATATATATATATATATATATATATATATATATGTTACCATGTATATGATATGTGTTACTATATATGTATTATATGTTACTATGTATATTACTTCCTTGTTAGGATAGTAATATTTCTATATCATTTTATTATTTCTTTATATAACAAGATATAATCCTGTTCTTCCATGTAAATTTTTTTTCCCTCTCTCTATATAAGAGAATGGGTTTAGATGAATAAAACTTATAAAAAATTTCTCAATTATCTTGTTTCAAGGATTTAGACTATGTTTGGCTGCTGGAATAAGTTATGAAATAATAATTAACTTAATCGGTATGAAAATTTTCTGGTGTGATTGAAAGTAAAAGAGTTTAACTTTTGCTAAACAAAAGATCTCGACGCCTATAATTTGGTATGCTAGCATATTTGATTTACTTTATCACAGAAAATGATATGAATGTTGAATATGTTACTCCATTCTAATCATTTGATCGCATTTACTTCTCATCTGCCAAATATCATAAATATTTGAGTAAATTGAAAAAAGTTACCGAGTAAAATATTCACGCATCCTAATAGGACCTTGATGTGTTAAAATAAATATTAGGAACTCTTGTAATGTACCAACTATGTTAACTAGAATATATATATGTTTTTTGTTTTTTGTTTTTTGTTTTTTGTTTTTCCTTTTTAGTAAATTTTTGGAAAGGTTATCCTCTTCAGCTCAAATTCAAAAAAGATTCATGGTAGTAACAAGGATTTATTTAATTTGCTACATTCCGTTAAATATTAATGTTTTTACACAAGTAGTTCTCGTCCATCGCATGAAATTTCGCATGATTTATTGTGAACCACAATCTCATTCAATTTATTGGGCTCATCTAATTCAACTTAGTATTCTATTATCATGGGACAAGAAATTAAACATATTTTAGACAATAATAAATGGGGAACATCTCTCTCTCTAGTTGTAACCCTCATAAATGGAGAGCCTCAGTTTCTACTCCACAAAAAGTTCAAATTGGTGGTGTAGATCGACCACGGGGTTGATAGAAATTTCACAAAATTAAAAATTTTGATTGCACTTAAAATTTAAATAAATTTTAAAATATTTAATTTAAATCTTTAAAATTGATGTTAATATATTTTTTTGGGCTTGTATTATTATAAATCTTTTGGGTATTAAAGTATCAAAGCTAATTCTAAGCCCTTTTATATTGTAAAGTCATTCGATTAGAAAGGGACAACTAGTTCACTTATAGCATGCAGTCACGAGTCTCGAGTGTTACTGGTGCCCAATCGGCCTCTACTATGTAGGTTGTAGGCAGCTCGCAAGCTTCGATTATGAATCTGCCTAAATTAACCAACCTCTGTCACATAGATAGGATGCTGACCCATTTAAGCCAACACCTACCTTTGACATTCAAAAGGTTAAAATTCAGAATTAGGCTACTATACTATTAATAGTATCAAGCGCTTGATGCTATTATGTTATTGGTCCTTGGATGAAGGGATGTGCGGTTAGGATGATAGTGGTCCCCGGTTAGGATGATAGTGGTCCCCTATGATTGAGTGGGTGGTTGGTTGAATAATATGATCTAACGAGTGAAAATGGTCAAAAGGGTAAATCGAACGGCGGAAAAATTCGACAGCACCAAGCGCTTGGTAGTATCGATAGTATAATAGCCGGACTCCAGAATTATATGATAAGTTCAATCTTTATCTCCTACCTAATCCATCATTTCCAAAAAAAAATTAGTTGTTTCATATTATTTAACATAGTAAAAGAGTGAGAGAAGGAGGGACTGCGTAAATCAAACCCAAAAGTATTGTTATACCATTAAAAAAGCATATATAGGGTTCTTTCTCCAATATTTATCTTTCTCATTTATGACAATTTCAACTTGAACATGGATAAACCAAGAGCTTATATACTACTACTCTTTCTTATTCAACTTGTTTCTTTCCTCCCACAAAGGGGAAACATCAAGCTAGTAACTAACTTAAGCTATGAACCTTTTGTTCTAATGTCTTTTTACCACATGTGTAGCAATAACATTTGTTCCAAAACCCCTTGCAAATACCACCATGGTAGCTATTGAAGAAGCAAAGCGTCGTGCAAATCGGATTTATGCATGGCCCAGGGTACAGTATGAGTCTCTTCTCACATTTTTCATCACCCTCATCACCACCCTTGTCATCACCCTTTCCACCATCACCACCCTTGTCATCACCCTTTCCATCACCCTTGTCACCACCCTTGTCATCACCCTTTCCACCATCACCCTTGTCATCACCCTTCACTGTCTCTGCAAGCAAACCATTTTCAGCAAACATATATGTATATATATATATAGTTAGATGCAAAACATGCTTTTACAAGAAGCACTTCCATTTAGGTGCATATATTAATCTTAAGCTCAAGCTGGTTTTGAAAGTTCTTGTGTGTTATATAACATTAATTAGCATAGTTTCTCATGAGAACTACATGTTGGCTATTTATTATTGGGCTAAAACAGGTCCAACTTTCTGCCCCGTGATAATAGACCCAGTAGACAAATAAGTTGAGTTAGTTGAGCCTAATGAGTTGAGGGGAATAAGTCCTTTTTCTAGTCAAAACGGAGGTTGCGGTTCACAAGAGACCTAATGGCAAGAGGCCCAACAATAGACCTAGTCGAAGTCCGTGAGCGCTGTGGTTGAGCCCTTAAGTGCGATGGCTGCGCCCTTCCTATCAACACGTACTTTTGCAATAGTTGGTTAGCACTTACGATCCACACTACAAGCACCCATATATACCCCCCATAACGAAGTGTACAAGCTCCATATAGGGACTTATATTGTTTGCATGTAGTTGTAGTTGTGCTGTAGTTTTAATTACATGCTAATTCAAATACATGAGTGTTTGTTTGATGAATTTGAATCCAAATCCTATATTTGGAACTGCATAATAAGACGCAATTGCAGCAACTAGGCTACACCTAAATTGTCCACAGTTTGAACTGCAGTATTGGGAGAAAGAAATTTTTAAACAGAAGGTAAGCCAACCTTTCTAAACACATTTCAAACAAAGAAAATGTACAAATTCTTCTGCATTAATTAGAGGTAATCTCACCACACTATAAGTAGAGCGACAAAATTTGTAAACACAATTTCAATTGTATGCAACCAAACATATTATTTACATCTACAACGATTTCAACCGCATCCAATCAAACAATATTCGTATAACTGCAACTACTGCATTTTCAACCACATGCATATGGATTTTTAACTATACTGCATATATACAATTAGATTCAACCCAAGGCTCCTTAAAAGAGGTGTGGAGACTCAATACCTATGGATAGAGAGACCATCAACAAGCATACAAGAATAATTGCTATACTTTTTCTACCCATAGCTAACTTTCTTAGTCATATATATCTTTCATAACATAGTCGAGAGCCCTCCATATATATACCTCTAAGTATGGGGAAAATTAATGTGGTTATTGAATGAAGTGCATTTATAAGAAAAGTTGATACATTAATTATAGTGAGATATGATATTTCATAAAGTGAGATTGTAGAAGATTTGTGGCATTTACCTTCTACTTTTGGTCTCTCTTAGTAGTGTGTTGACTGCGTTAAAATGTTTAAAAAAAAAAGCAGTTTGTTGACAAAAAAAATATTAAAAAACTTAGAAATGGCTAAATTATAGCTTTGGTTCTCAAACTACGAGACAAGTGATATTTAGGTCCTCAAACTTAATTTATTGTAATTTGTGGATCAAATTTCTTAAATTGTTGTAATTTTGTTGATTCTTTCTAATTCTTTCACAAGTAGTTCTTTTTGAAAAAAAAAATTATGAGGATGTATATTCTCTCTCAGATGAAATATTGCATAACAATATGTATCCCACTCTATATATGTTGGCTAATTAATGTGTGTTGAATTTAAATGACATTGAATGCTTGTTTTGATTTTGATCTAATTTGAAGAGAAGTGAATTGATTCTTAAATGAGAAAGCTTTAATCAAGTTAGGTATAAACAAATTATCCGATCCATGAAAGTTTAGAAAAAACTTAACATGGCATCTGAGACATAAGAGAGAGAGAGAAGAAGAAGAAGAAGAAGAATTATCATACTATATATCAACTCATGTGTGCATAATATAAAAGCATAGAGTTAACATCCCCAATCTCAAATCTTCTTCTCTCTCTCCCCCTCTCTCTTTATTACGACAGTTAATTAGTTCACCAGTACTAATAACTTATTGGGCGCATATCATTTACCCTACATGCGTAGATCTTATCACTGAGCCCTTAATTTTTATAGTTCCATACATAATTCCTTAGATCATAGGGTGATGTGAGACCCTTCTCACACTCCTAGCCGGCAAACCAGCTTTGATACCAAATATATTTAACAATTTGACCAACCAGCAGTAATAACTCGTTAGGCTCAAATTAGCCCAAAATGTTCAAATCCAATTATTATTACTATATTCTTTTGGCCTTATATATACTCCTATACAATTTTTTTTCATTCAATATGGGACTATTGAGGCATCACTCACTCTCTCTTTTCTCGTCGTCTTCATTTCTATACCTCTTTCCTTTTCTCTCCTTCACCACCTCTATCTCTATTTGCTGCAGTCAAAAAAAATTTAATTAGGATTTTTTTTAATTTTTGAAATTTTAATTTTTGTTAATTTATTTTACATTTTTCTTTTAGACTTTTAGGATTTTTGATGAGAAATAATCTCCTAAGAATTAGGGATATGGATTTGAAGTTTTAAATAAGAATTAGATATATTTGTTTTAGGAAAGTCCCTAAAATCACGGGATTTGATTAGGATTAGAATTAGAATTTGATTTGTTATAAATATGCTTGATATCAATTGTAAAAGGGGAGTTTTGGTTAATAAAAATTTATTTAGATCTGTGCGATCTTTTTTAGTGCATGTGTGGTCTGTCTTCTATCCAGCCTGCATCACCATTTCTCTCTCTTTTCCCGTCATGACCCTTTCTCTCTCCCCCCCCCCCCCCCCCCCCCCCCCCCCCCCCCCCCCCCCCCCCCCCCCCCCCCCCCCCCCCCCCCCCCCCCCCCCCCCCCCCCCCCCCCCCCCCCCCCCCCCCCCCCCCACCCCCCCCCCCCCCCCCCCCCCCCCCCACCCCCCCCCCCCCCCCCCCCCCCCCCCCCCCCCCCCCCCCCCCCCCCCCCCCCCCCCCCCCCCCCCCCCCCCCCCCCCCCCCCCCCCCCCCCCCCCCCCCCCCCCCCCCCCCCCCCCCCCCCCCCCCCCACCCCCCCCCCCCCCCCCCCCCCCCCCCCCCCCCCCCCCCCCCCCCCCCCCCCCCCCCCCCCCCCCCCCCCCCCCCCCCCCCCCCCCCCCCCCCCCCCCCCCCCCCCCCCCCCCCCCCCCCCCCCCCCCCCCCCCCCCCCCCCCCCCACCCCCCCCCCCCCCCCCCCCCCCCCCCCCCCCCCCCCCCCCCCCCCCCCCCCCCCCCCCCCCCCCCCCCCCCCCCCCCCCCCCCCCCCCCCCCCCCCCCCCCCCCCCCCCCCCCCCCCCCCCCCCCCCCCCCCCCCCCCCCCCCCCCCCCCCCCCACCCCCCCCCCCCCCCCCCCCCCCCCCCCCCCCCCCCCCCCCCCCACCCCCCCCCCCCCCCCCCCCCACCCCCCCCCCCCCCCCCCCCCCCCCCCCCCCCCCCCCCCCCCCCCCCCCCCCCCCCCCCCCCCCCCCCCCCCCCCCCCCCCCCCCCCCCCCCACCCCCCCCCCCCCCCCCCCCCCCCCCCCCCCCCCCCCCCCCCCCCCCCCCCCCCCCCCCCCCCCCCCCCCCCCCCCCCCCCCCCCCCCCCCCCCCCCCCCCCCCCCCCCCCCCCCCCCCCCACCCCCCCCCCCCCCCCCCCCCCCCCCCCCCCCCCCCCCCCCCCCCCCCCCCCCCCCCACCCCCCCCCCCCCCCCCCCCCCCCCCCCCCCCCCCCCCCCCCCCCCCCCCCCCCCCCCCCCCCCCCCCCCCCCCCCCCCCCCCCCCCCCCCCCCCCCCCCCCCCCCCCCCCCCCCCCCCCCCCCCCCCCCCCCCCCCCCCCCCCCCCCCCCCCCCCCCCCCCCCCCCCCCCCCCCCCCCCCCCCCCCCCCCCCCCCCCCCCCCCCCCCCCCCCCCCCCCCCCCCCCCCCCCCCCCCCCCCCCCCCCCCCCCCCCCCCCCCCCCCCCCCCCCCCCCCCCCCCCCCCCCCCCCCCCCCCCCCCCCCCCCCCCCCCCCCCCCCCCCCCCCCCCCCCCCCACCCCCCCCCCCCCCCCCCCCCCCCCCCCCCCCCCCCCCCCCCCCCCCCCCCCCCCCCCCCCCCCCCCCCCCCCCCCCCCCCCCCCCCCCCCCCCCCCCCCCCCCCCCCCCCCCCCCCCCCCCCCCCCCCCCCCCCCCCCCCCCCCCCCCCCCCCCCCCCCCCCCCCCCCCCCCCCCCCCCCCCCCCCCCCCCACCCCCCCCCCCCCCCCCCCCCCCCCCCCCCCCCCCCCCCCCCCCCCCCCCCCCCCCCCCCCCCCCCCCCCCCCCCCCCCCCCCCCCCCCCCCCCCCCCCCCCCCCCCCCCCCCCCCCCCCCCCCACCCCCCCCCCCCCCCCCCCCCCCACCCCCCCCCCCCCCCCCCCCCACCCCCCCCCCCCCCCCCCCCCCCCCCCCCCCCCCCCCCCCCCCCCCCCCCCCCCCCCCCCCCCCCCCCCCCCCCCCCCCCCCCCCCCCCCCACCCCCCCCCCCCCCCCCCCCCCCCCCCCCCCCCCCCCCCCCCCCCCCCCCCCCCCCCCCCCCCCCCCCCCCCCCCCCCCCCCCCCCCCCCCCCCCCCCCCCCCCCCCCCCCCCCCCCCCCCCCCCCCCCCCCCCCCCCCCCCCCCCCCCCCCCCCCACCCCCCCCCCCCCCCCCCCCCCCCCCCCCCCCCCCCCCCCCCCCCCCCCCCCCCCCCCCCCCCCCCCCCCCCCCCCCCCCCCCCCCCCCCCCCCCCCCCCCCCCCCCCCCCCCCCCCCCCCCCCCCCCCCCCCCCCCCCCCCCCCCCCCCCCCCCCCCCCCCCCCCCCCCCCCCCCCCCCCCCCCCCCCCCCCCCCCCCCCCCCCCCCCCCCCCCCCCCCCCCCCCCCCCCCCCCCCCCCCCCCCCCCCCCCCCCCCCCCCCCCCCCCCCCCCCCCCCCCCCCCCCCCCCCCCCCCCCCCCCCCCCCCCCCCCCCCCCCCCCCCCCCCCCCCCCCCCCCCCCCCCCCCCCCCCCCCCCCCCCCCCCCCCCCCCCCCCCCCCCCCCCCCCCCCCCCCCCCCCCCCCCCCCCCCCCCCCCCCCCCCCCCCCCCCCCCCCCCCCCCCCCCCCCCCCCCCCCCCCCCCCCCCCCCCCCCCCCCCCCCCCCCCCCCCCCCCCCCCCCCCCCCCCCCCCCCCCCCCCCCCCCCCCCCCCCCCCCCCCCCCCCCCCCCCCCCCCCCCCCCCCCCCCCCCCCCCCCCCCCCCCCCCCCCCCCCCCCCCCCCCCCCCCCCCCCCCCCCCCCCCCCCCCCCCCCCCCCCCCCCCCCCCCCCCCCCCCCCCCCCCCCCCCCCCCCCCCCCCCCCCCCCCCCCCCCCCCCCCCCCCCCCCCCCCCCCCCCCCCCCCCCCCCCCCCCCCCCCCCCCCCCCCCCCCCCCCCCCCCCCCCCCCCCCCCCCCCCCCCCCCCCCCCCCCCCCCCCCCCCCCCCCCCCCCCCCCCCCCCCCCCCCCCCCCCCCCCCCCCCCCCCCCCCCCCCCCCCCCCCCCCCCCCCCCCCCCCCCCCCCCCCCCCCCCCCCCCCCCCCCCCCCCCCCCCCCCCCCCCCCCCCCCCCCCCCCCCCCCCCCCCCCCCCCCCCCCCCCCCCCCCCCCCCCCCCCCCCCCCCCCCCCCCCCCCCCCCCCCCCCCCCCCCCCCCCCCCCCCCCCCCCCCCCCCCCCCCCCCCCCCCCCCCCCCCCCCCCCCCCCCCCCCCCCCCCCCCCCCCCCCCCCCCCCCCCCCCCCCCCCCCCCCCCCCCCCCCCCCCCCCCCCCCCCCCCCCCCCCCCCCCCCCCCCCCCCCCCCACCCCCCCCCCCCCCCCCCCCCCCCCCCCCCCCCCCCCCCCCCCCCCCCCCCCCCCCCCCCCCCCCCCCCCCCCCCCCCCCCCCCCACCCCCCCCCCCCCCCCCCCCCCCCCCCCCCCCCCCCCCCCCCCCCCCCCCCCCCCCCCCCCCCCCCCCCCCCCCCCCCCCCCCCCCCCCCCCCCCCCCCCCCCCCCCCCCCCCCCCCCCCCCCCCCCCCCCCCCCCCCCCCCCCCCCCCCCCCCCCCCCCCCCCCCCCCCCCCCCCCCCCCCCCCCCCCCCCCCCCCCCCCCCCCCCCCCCCCCCCCCCCCCCCCCCCCCCCCCCCCCCCCCCCCCCCCCCCCCCCCCCCCCCCCCCCCCCCCCCCCCCCCCCCCCCCCCCCCCCCCCCCCCCCCCCCCCCCCCCCCCCCCCCCCCCCCCCCCCCCCCCCCCCCCCCCCCCCCCCCCCCCCCCCCCCCCCCCCCCCCCCCCCCCCCCCCCCCCCCCCCCCCCACCCCCCCCCCCCCCCCCCCCCCCCCCCCCCCCCCCCCCCCCCCCCCCCCCCCCCCCCCCCCCCCCCCCCCCCCCCCCCCCCCCCCCCCCCCCCCCCCCCCCCCCCCCCCCCCCCCCCCCCCCCCCCCCCCCCCCCCCCCCCCCCCCCCCCCCCCCCCCCCCCCCCCCCCCCCCCCCCCCCCCCCCCCCCCCCCCCCCCCCCCCCCCCCCCCCCCCCCCCCCCCCCCCCCCCCCCCCCCCCCCCCCCCCCCCCCCCCCCCCCCCCCCCCCCCCCCCCCCCCCCCCCCCCCCCCCCCCCCCCCCCCCCCCCCCCCCCCCCCCCCCCCCCCCCCCCCCCCCCCCCCCCCCCCCCCCCCCCCCCCCCCCCCCCCCCCCCCCCCCCCCCCCCCCCCCCCCCCCCCCCCCCCCCCCCCCCCCCCCCCCCCCCCCCCCCCCCCCCCCCCCCCCCCCCCCCCCCCCCCCCCCCCCCCCCCCCCCCCCCCCCCCCCCCCCCCCCCCCCCCCCCCCCCCCCCCCCCCCCCCCCCCCCCCCCCCCCCCCCCCCCCCCCCCCCCCCCCCCCCCCCCCCCCCCCCCCCCCCCCCCCCCCCCCCCCCCCCCCCCCCCCCCCCCCCCCCCCCCCCCCCCCCCCCCCCCCCCCCCCCCCCCCCCCCCCCCCCCCCCCCCCCCCCCCCCCCCCCCCCCCCCCCCCCCCCCCCCCCCCCCCCCCCCCCCCCCCCCCCCCCCCCCCCCCCCCCCCCCCCCCCCCCCCCCCCCCCCCCCCCCCCCCCCCCCCCCCCCCCCCCCCCCCCCCCCCCCCCCCCCCCCCCCCCCCCCCCCCCCCCCCCCCCCCCCCCCCCCCCCCCCCCCCCCCCCCCCCCCCCCCCCCCCCCCCCCCCCCCCCCCCCCCCCCCCCCCCCCCCCCCCCCCCCCCCCCCCCCCCCCCCCCCCCCCCCCCCCCCCCCCCCCCCCCCCCCCCCCCCCCCCCCCCCCCCCCCCCCCCCCCCCCCCCCCCCCCCCCCCCCCCCCCCCCCCCCCCCCCCCCCCCCCCCCCCCCCCCCCCCCCCCCCCCCCCCCCCCCCCCCCCCCCCCCCCCCCCCCCCCCCCCCCCCCCCCCCCCCCCCCCCCCCCCCCCCCCCCCCCCCCCCCCCCCCCCCCCCCCCCCCCCCCCCCCCCCCCCCCCCCCCCCCCCCCCCCCCCCCCCCCCCCCCCCCCCCCCCCCCCCCCCCCCCCCCCCCCCCCCCCCCCCCCCCCCCCCCCCCCCCCCCCCCCCCCCCCCCCCCCCCCCCCCCCCCCCCCCCCCCCCCCCCCCCCCCCCCCCCCCCCCCCCCCCCCCCCCCCCCCCCCCCCCCCCCCCCCCCCCCCCCCCCCCCCCCCCCCCCCCCCCCCCCCCCCCCCCCCCCCCCCCCCCCCCCCCCCCCCCCCCCCCCCCCCCCCCCCCCCCCCCCCCCCCCCCCCCCCCCCCCCCCCCCCCCCCCCCCCCCCCCCCCCCCCCCCCCCCCCCCCCCCCCCGA